>CM076572.1:19091212-19100335 GCA_034641835.2 Pinus albicaulis | reverse complement strand
TTTTTCTTTATGCTGATTTATGTTTTTATTAAGTAAGAAAATTTGTGGGTCTTTGCCGAGGCAGCCCCTTTTACAAAGCAGAGATCTATCTACTGCATCTAACTGTCAATAAGGACATTCAAGGCATCTGTACGGAGCTTATGTTGTTTACAATGATCTGCCCTTTCATAAGCGAGCTACCTTTGTTTGCCATCTCATCTGCTTCATTATTTGACGTTCTCAGAATGTGATGAAGTTTACACTTGTCAAAGTCTCGGAGGACTCTCTTCAATCTGTCTAGAATTTTGTTGAGGCTGGCATTGCTGAACGGCGTTTCCATGTATATATGTTTTATTATCAATTCTGAATCACTGAAGACTTGGAGCACTTTGATTCCCTTATCTCTTGCCATAAGAAAAGCTTTTAGGAGCCCTAGGATCTCTGCATGATTGTTGGATTTCTTGCCAAGTCCCCAGCAGAACCAATCTTTGGAATACCCACCAGGAGAGTAAAACTCCACCCGCACAGCTGACACAGGATTCCCCTTGGGCGCCTATCAGAAAAGATAGTGGAAATGTTTTGGGACCTCTGTTGAAAAGCATCCTGTCTCTTATGCGCCATTCGGGATTGTCACCTTGTGCGGGGTTGTGAGTACTTGCGAGGATGGGCGCCAAGCATACCAAACGGCGACACTAGTGACGATGACAATGGTCTTCTTTAAAATACGTTTGAGGCGCTCGGGAGAAAGTTGCTTTTGCGGCTGACACGGAGAGGGTATAAAACGGCTTCTGGCAAAAATCTTCGATTGCGGGCCAACCGAGATCTGCCCGGCATACATATTCCCAGGAGTATTATCCAGATTCTACGCCAGAAAGATTTGGAAGGGATTCGATGGGGATAGTGTTGACTCCAAGAGGCAAAGAGGTCTGCCACAGAGTTCTGCAGGGGGGCTGGAATCTGCAAGTCCTGAAGCGTGAGAACCCAAACCTCTTCAGCAAATCTGCACTCCATGAAAAGGTGCTGAGCTGTTTCGGAATTGTTACAGCATAACACACATCTGTGAGGCCCAGCTATTTTCCTTTTTTGCAGATTATCCCCCGTGAGCTGCTTGTTATGGACCAAGGTCCAGAAGAAGAAGTTTACTTTTGGAAGGGAGAGCGGCTCCCAAACATTCTTCCAAAACTCCTTAGTTTGACTACAATTCCTTATGTCCTGTAAAGCATTATACCCAACTGCGGTGGTATAGACTCCAGACTGTCCCCATCCCCAGCTATCTTTTTTAGATCTGCAAACAGGTGCAGCATCATCCAACAGATCGACAAGCAGTGCTTGTTGATGGGAAAACCGTGCTGGCACTCTGTGGAAATCCCATCCGTTCCAATCTCCACGCTGATCCCAGGTCGAGATATCATACAGTCTGTTTACACCTGCGCGCTCTAGCCAATTCCTGAGGTCTGCAATGTCTTCCATCTGAGCAAGTGGCTCACTTCCCATTATACTGTCATTCCATAGATGCGTACGCTTGCCGTTCCCTGGAATCCTGTAGATTAATTTTTTGAAAAAATTGCTGCTTTTACAACATAACTTCCAGACCAGCGTGCTATTGGGTGCACTAGCTGTCTGTAGGTTGGAGAGCACACTAGTGGGACCGTACTTTGAGCGCAGGGTAACACTGATTGGATGAGAGGGTTCGTTGAACATCTTCCACAAAATCTTTCCTCCCAATGCAAGATTGACAAGCATGGGTTCTCTTATTTGCAGTCCGCCTTCAGACAATGGCTTTTTAACCACATCCCAGTTAACCAGATGCATTTTTCTCTCATTGCCTTTCCCTCCCTGCCAAATAAAATCTCTGAGCAATTTGGAGATCTGCTCCATCACCTTCCTTGGAGCAAGGAGGAAAGCTGCCTGGAAGATTGGGAGAGCAGACAGCACCGTTTTAATTAAGATTACTTTACCTCCCTTAGTTAGCCAGTTGCCTCCCCACGCAGCAATTTTGGTTTCAATTTTTGTGATTATATCGCTCCTGCGACCTCTTGTTTACTCGGATGTTATGGGAAGACCAAATATTGTTGTCAGTTGCCCGACCTTTGGCCAAGAAGGACGAGGGTGCAGTAAGTCATTCTGATCTATGTTCCGGCTATATATTTGCTCTTACTCTGTTAACCAAAAGGCACACATTTCTGTGGTACTAGAGGCCCAGAGTGCTAACGCTGCAGCTGTCGATGGAGGCTCCTCCGAGTAGGAGAGAGTCGTCGGAAAAGAGAGCATGGTTCTAAGGTTCAGATCCATTTGAAGGTTTGAGACCCGGAATATGTCCTGCTATTCTTTCAGCAGTAAGCTTACGACTTAGGGAGTCTGCCATTATGATATACAGGAAGGGGGAGAGTGGGCAACCCTGCCTGATACCTCTCTGAGCTTGGAAGAAGTTAGCGGGTCTGCCATTAACTAACGGAGCAATCCAAGGACTATCAATGCAGGCTTTTATTAAATGGACCAAATGTATCGAAAAACCAAAGGAGAGCAGGACCTTAGATAGGAAATTTTGATTAACTCTATCAAAGGCGTTAGCCATATCTAGTTTAATCAACATACCTTTCTCCTTTCGTTGCTTACTTGTGTGTATTGTCTCCTGAACTTGGATCACGTTGTCCAGAATGTGCCTACCCTCCACGAAGCCACCTTGGTTGCTGGAGATCAGTTTTTTTAACAGTGGCTTGATCCGACTCGCCAGCAGTTTTGCCAGGATTTTATAAGAAGCATTGCACAGCGAGATAGGTCTGAATCTAGCAAAGGAGTCAGGATTGGTGTCCTTAGGAATTAGAGCCAGGTAAGTGGACTTAGTTCCTCCACCAATCTTGGCTTTCTGCATGAATCCTCTTGTCATTTTAAGCAGATCTGCCTTGATAATGTGCCAGCAGGATTTGTAGAAGTGGATTGTGAACCCATCCGGCCCAGGAGCCTTGTCTGATTCCATGGACCAAATAACTTTTATGATTTCCTCCTCAGTAATGGGTTTGCAGAGATTTAAGTTGTCTTCAGGACTGATAAGGGAGGGAACACAGGAGAGAAAGTCATCCAACTCCTCGTCATTGCTTTGAGTTTCTTCTCTGAACAAGTTCCTGTAGTGGTTTTCAGCAGCGACTTTAACTTGATTGAATCCTTTACATACTTGACCCTCGGCTGTTTTGATTTCTGCTATGTAGTTCTTCGACAGTCTAGCTCTATATTGCCGGTGGAAGAAGGGAGTGTTCCGATCCCCGGACTTCAACCAAAGGCTTCTGGATTTAAGCCTCCAGTATTCTTCTTCCTTACGAAAAGTTTGGTACGCTGCTCTTTGTGCTTTTACTTCCTCCTCGAGAACTCAGATGTGATATCTCTGTTTTCCATATCAGTTTGCAGATCCGACAAAGACTGCACAGCCTCCTTTCTCTGATTGATGGGGTTAATATCCGGTGCTTTTATCCAGTCCTTCAGCGCTTGCTTTGTAGCTTTCAGCTTTTGCTCCCATACGTAGCTGGAGGATCCGGAGACTGGTTTGGCCCATGCTTCCTTGACAGTCTCCAAGAATCCATCTCTCTCGATCCAGAGAGGGTTGAATCGAAAAGGAAGCGGACCCAAGTCTTCTTCATCATCCAAATGGAGCTGGATGGGTTTATGATCTGAGGAGAGCTTGGGCAGAATTTTGGTGGTTATTTTCTTGTTCATCATAATGGAGCTTTGAACCAAGAAACGGTCTAAACGAGCATAAATATGCTCCGTACCAACCCGATTGTTAGTCCAGGTGTAAATGCCGCGAATGGGCCTGAAATCAAGAAGGTCCCAGTGCTGGGTGATCTCCTCAACCTTGGCCAACATAGGGTCACTGGAGCTGATCCCCCCCCTCTTTTCTTTTGCTTTCAGAACAATATTCAGATCCCCGGCTAGAATGATATTGCTGGGATTGGTCTGTTCAAGAAAGGCCTCAAGTGTATCCCAGCATTCTCGCTTTTCAGAGTAAGTCACTGGAACATAGAGATTGAAGAGAGATATGGTCAACTTACTTGCCTTATGCTTCAGCTCCGTGTATATCCAGTGCTGGGTTTCATGGGTCCTAAGCAGCTGAAAGAGGTCTTCCGTCCAAAGTGTTGCCAGCCCTCCAGAGGTTCCCCTTGCGTTGACTGCTTTTCCTGCTTTTTTGTTCCACTTTGTTCTACCTAACTCTATAAGGGCCTGCCCTTCTATTTTGGTCTCCTGGAGCATAAGAACGTCTGAGGGTTCTGATTTCAGTAGGTCCCTGACTGCTTCTATTCTAGAGGGATTCCCCAGACCTCTACAGTTCCAAGAGACGAGATTCATTATTTACAAAGAGGGGGGTTGGGGCCTCCCTTGAAAGGCCTTGGTCTGATATTTCGTCCAATAGACATTTCTATTGTGGATTGACTTCCTTGAATCTTGAGTCTTTCTGCCTCTTCTTCCCTCTTCTCTTTACGAGATTTCCTTCCTGCTTTTTTGGAAGGGCGCTCGTAGAATTCATCTTCGGAAGAACTAGAACTAGCCACTGGTTTTTTCCTTGCTATTTCTGCGTAGGAAGGATTAGTGGGAGAGCCTTGATTTTCCTCCAACTGAATTGTTTCCTCTCTCTCTTTGTTTGAAGGGGAAGGGGCCGACTGTTCCTCGTTCTCCTGATTTAGGTTGGCTTGTATGTCCTGCTCTCCTTCTGGTGCATTTGGAGGAGCTTCCGCTTCTTGGTTGCTTTTGGAGCTTGGTTGACCTCCAGTCATATTTCCTTTGCCTGCGCCTTTTTTTGAGCTAGTGTTTCTTTGGACTAGGGTCCATTGTTCCCCATTTTGTTTATCCGCCTGTTCCTCCGCCTTCTTCTTATAGTGCTTTGCGAAGTGACCGTGCCCGTGGCAGTGCCTACATTTAAAGGGCAGCTGTTCATAATCCAGCTCTTGGACATGCGTCCACCCAGCAACAGTGAGCTTGATTGCTTCCGGTAATCCTTCTTCGAGATCTACTTCTACGCAGACGCGGGCACATGAGTACTGATCCTTTCTTACCGCCTGGTCTATGTATTTTCCCAAAGCATTTCCTATGGTCTGGAGAGAATTTGGATTCCAGCAGTGGAGAGGCAAGTGAGGGAGTCTAACCCAAACCGGGACTGCCGAGGGAACATCCTGAGTTGGGTCGAAGTCAGGGGACCATTTGTTTAGGTAAAGACCCTGAGGGCCCATAAAGTATGGCCCGTTTCTGAAGATTAATCCTTTGTCTTCCGGGTTTTCAAAGACAAACACAAAGAAACCCTTACCTACGAAGTAGCTATTGACTCCCTCCTTGATCAGAGGCTTCCAGTTCCTTTGAGTCCATTCCTCAACCGATTTGGGAGAGGGCCAGAGGCCCGTGAACTGGCCTATGAGTCCCCTCTCCGACAGATTCAGAGCCGATTTGCAGGTGTCTCCTTCGGGGAGAGCCACTGTGGGGATTGAGTCCAGTTTTTTCACAAATTTCTGCTGGGACTGAGATGGAGGGCGTTTGGGAGCATTCGCAATCATTGCCCTAAAAGCCGTAACCTCCGGAGGCAGAGGGGGATCTGGGGTCCTGCGGTCTTCCATGGTAGGATCTGTCGCAGGGCAGGCCGGACAGGGCAGAACAGCGCGCTGGAGCTGCCAGCAGCCCAGGCGCGATCAGAGGGCGCAGAGGGCGCAGAGGGAGGCAGAGCGGACAGAGCAGTCAGTTACATCTCCCTTGTACTGGATTCTTGAATGAGCCTTTTGGCTCAATTATAATACAACACTTAATTGTTGGGTTAATAGATTTTTAATTGTTTAAATTATTTTTATTATTTTATGAGGACGTGACATACTTAACATCTCCCTCATATTGGATTGTAGAATGAGCCTTTCGGCTCAATCATCGCAGGGGGAATGCACACTCTTGGGAACCCTCATTCAAGAGTAATATTATTAATAATATTAATGACGTTAATAATAATATAAATATTATTATTGATATTAGTATTAGTTTTAATATTATTTACATTAATTTTATTATTAATTGTATTAAGATTAATAATAGAAATAATAGTGGTGTTATTATTGTTAATATTACTATGTTGTGAATATTAATGTTATTAGGAATATCAATATTAATAATATAACATCAATAATTTTCAAGTCTCACTAGCACAACTGCTTGAGGATGGGCCTTGTTAACAAGGAGACCAAGGATCAAACCTCACACGGATGGTTGTGCCTATGCTAGGGGGAGGATACATGCTAAAAAATTTAGTCAGCTTAGGGCTAGTGTGATCTCCTGGTGACTTTGAAGATTAGATTCTCATGGGTCACGGTTTCTCAAGCCACAGGTCAAGCCTGGAGGATCACATACAACTTAACAAAAAAATAATAATAACATCAATAACTATATCAATAATAATATATTATACAATATAATATTATTAAAACATGAGGGACAAGTCTACCAAAGTGGACGAATTTCCCAGATGCTCAAAAGTAGTTGGAGTCTGGGCAAAAAAAAATTCAAAAAAAATAGTAGTAGTAGTGTTTGAATTATGTTTTTGATGGTGGAAATAGATTCAACACCATAAAACTCCTCTAGGTCACCCAATATATTGAATTTTGATAGTTCTAACATGGATTTAAAAAAATTCCTGCAAGATTTTATTAAAATCTTTCTAGAATTTTCATAATTTTAAGGGAAGAAAAGCTAGTTGGTTAGACTATTGGTAACATGAGTACTATAATAACTTAATTATGAGTTGCTATATATAATAATATTATTATGTAATGTTAGTAGTAGTGTATTTATCTTATTAGTAATAAATTATTGTTAATGTTATTAATGGTTTAATGTTCATATTATTATTAATATTAATTTATGCATCAATAATAATAACATAATAATAATAATAATAATGTAGAAAGAGTAGAGGTACATATTTCTAATACATAAAGACATATTCTATTTGGTGAAACTTGTCAAAAAGTTATATAAACAATAATAATATTAATATGATTGCTTAAATAATAATAATAATAAAAAAACATTAGTAAAAGGAATAATATAATATAATAAAATGATTACGTTAGTATATCTCATTATTGGATTTATAGTATAATAAGATCATTACATTAAAATATTATTATATCTCTATTGCAATAATAAATGTAGTTAAGGTTACTAACAATGTATTGATGTTATTACTCATTATTGTTATGAGTTTTCTTGTTAATATTATTATGTTTTTGTATATTATTAATGCTATTAATATATAATTTCATATTAAAATATTTATCAATATTAGAACTTAAAATTAATACTAAAATAATAATTTAATTTTTAATAGTTAAAATTTATTTTTAAAGTAGTTTTGTCTAATTTTCTCTTTTAATTAAATTAATTAGTTAAAAAGAAAATACCATATAAACAAGTGTCATATGAAAGAGAGTTATGATTTTTTGAACATATGGCATCTATATGTTATAGTTTTTTTAAATGTATATATATATTAAACTTATATATTAATTCTTTCTATGATCATTAATAATAAAATTATAGTCTATATGGTTTTGGATAACATTTATTCACACATGAAGAACTAACAAAAGCGATAGTTAGGAGAATGAATGAATATAAAATTTTAACATTTTTTAAAGATTAAAATTTGTTTATAGGACTATCATTCTCTGGTTTTTTTTTTTTGTAATTCAATTTTTTTCTTTTTAAGATTAATAATGAATTTTCATAATTCAGTACACGTTAAGAAGGAAAGAGAGACCATTAACTAGAACAAGTTTTATAATTGCAACGCAAGCTTTCTTAAGTTTGGCTTTTGAACTTCCTTATAATTAAGTTTCATAAATGACCGTCAGGTAACTAACAAGCTCAGTAAATCTAAATTTTTAATTAGTTTTGATAAAAATATGGTTTACGCCTGGATTTAAACATTAAAAAAACCTACTATTAAAAACTCCACTAGTTGATTGCGAGCAGTCCACCAAATAAAATATACCAGTATTTGTATTTAGAAAAATCAATGTGCAATCTTCCACGCCCATATACGCATAGTATTTAATTATACAAAGCCTAAATACATGATAACAATGCTCATACGTATGGAATTTGTATGGGCTGGCTAAGTTTTTCATTTTCTTTTTATGTAACACTGTTAAATCGGACACATTGAATAAAAATTACATAGGAAGGAAAATGTCTTCATTTTTCAATTCATCTAGCGGCTGAACGGTAGCAGGACATGTTTTCTAGTTGCACGAAAAAATTCAGTGTTACGTCAAACCCGATCGTACGTCAAACCCGTGGAAAGCGTTACCGGATCTCTCATCATGAGATCCATGGATATGGAGCACCTGAAGTATGAAGGCACCTCCACCTCCACCGCTGAGTTATTGAAGCTTAACATTGTAACGTCGCTATCAATACAACGAGATAACCAGTCATTCAGATCGACTAGATATCACGGCAGGATTACTAGATAAGGAGACGGTCTAAGGCTTGATTGCCTACCTGAGCAATCATCATTAAACTAAACCTCCCACCTCATCATTAAACCACATCTCCCGACTAACTCACTAAGCTTAGCGTCTATGAATATATGATTTCTCTTACTGCACAATTGTCAATGTCAACAACCGCTCTCTCAAGGTCTTACAGCCAACTGTCACGCGATCAGGGTTTTCCACCATCACGTTCCAATTAACAGAATATTTCAGCTTTCAACGCAGACACTAACAGCCGTCATTTTTTGATCCAGTCCATAGGCAACTGCAACCACACATATGGTGGTATTGACTTTTGAAAATCTAGTACATGGAAACCAAGGCAACCTCATCGTTATAAGCCCAGCCTATCGCAATGCAGCATTCAAAACGTTTGAAACGATTAAATCTCCCATACATTCGATTATTCGACCTTCCTCTAAATCTCTATATATGACTAAACGAATCATAAGATTTATTTAAAAGTCAATCATTATTATACGTCGACGTTTATCTATGGGTATATTAAGGTATTTGTCACCTTAAAAGTAAGTTAAATGTGGAAATTTCAACATTTTAGAGTTCAACTATTTTAATTTTGATTTAGTCGATTTTTCTTAAGTTATAATTGTATTCCATTGTATAT
>CM076572.1:18941212-19086212 GCA_034641835.2 Pinus albicaulis | reverse complement strand
CAAGCCTCCAATATATCAATAATCTCATCTTCTCTAACACAACACCAAATCTGAAAGTTCGGGCCAATGTGATAGAGATTGCCCTCTATCCAAGAATAAGTGGAACTCTGTTGTATGATATTTCTTTTGTCTTTGGAAGATAAATAGTTTGGGAATTTACCTGAAACAAGATAGTTGGTTATATCTTCATACCATGGTGAGTGAGTAGATATGGCAAAAAGATACTCATCGGGAAGAGAATCCTTAGTAGGAGTGAAATTATCACCTATGGTTAACCTAGAAAGAAAATCAACAACTACATTATCTTTTCTAGGTTTATTTAAAATAGTGATATCAAATTCTTGTAACAACAGTAATCGTCATGTAACTCTACCATTATGAATTGGCTTATTCATTAAAATAAAATGGAAGAGTTGTCAGTGTGTACAAATACTTGATACTCGGTGATATAATGTCGAAAATTATTAATATCATGCACTACTGATAGGACTTCTTTCTCAGTCACTGTGTAATTAAGCTCGATTGGGGTTAAATTATTGCTCATATAATGGATAGTGTAAGGCTTCTTTTCCTCTAGCTGGCCCAAAATAGCACCTACAACCATGTCGGATGCATCTGTAGCAACATGGAACGACAAATTGCAGTTTGGTCATCACAAAACAGGTGTCGTTGTTACATAGTTCTTCATCTTCAAAAAATCTCGATCACACTTTCGTGTCCACACAAATTCAACATCTTTCATAAGAAAAGAAAACAGAGACGATGCAATCTTTGAAAAAATTTCTATAAATATCCTGTAGTACCCTGCGTGTCCTAGAATTATACGTACCTATTTTTGAGTTATGGGAGTTGGAATTCTTGAGATTAACTCAATTTTTTTAGGGTCTACCTTGATTCCATCTACCGAGATGAAATGTCCCAGCATGATCCCCTCGATCATCATCATGTGGCACTTTTTGGTGCTTAAAGAAATAATAGTTTATACACAACATTCCAACACCTTTTCCAAATTAACTAATGTTGTTTCAAAGGCATCACCGTAAGGTGTCAAATCATCCATAAATATTTCAAGGCAGTCATTCAAGAGATCCAAAAAGATACCCAATATTTCCCTCTGAAAGGTTGATGGTGAATTACAAAGGCCAAAAGGAAGGACTCTGTATGCAAAAGTACCCCATGGGAAAGTAATGGTTGTCTTATCTTGATCTTTCGGGGAAATATATATTTTCTTGTAGCCACTAAATCCATCCAAGAATGAAAACAAAATTCCCAGAAAGAGTGTTCAGGACCTGATCTATAAATGGTAAGGGAAAATGGTCCTTTCAGGTGGCCTTATTGAGTTCTCTATAATCTACGCAGACTCTCCACTTGTCATTCTTTTTGCAAACAATGACAAGCAGAGACACCCACTGACCATCAAATATGGGATAGATAAAATTAGCATTAAGGAGTTTCTGTAAGTCCTCTTTCACTATCTTCTTAAGTGCGGGATTCATTCGGTGCTACGGTTTTCTAACTGGTTTGTAGCCATGTTTAAGGTAAATGTGGTGAGTGAAGAATTTGTGATGGATTCCTTTCATGTCAGTGTAATCCAATGAAAATTCCTTTTTATACTTCTGTAACAGTTGTATCAGCAATCTATTTTTTTAGCAGTCAAGTTAGGATTAATGTTTAAGTATTTTCCTGGCTCAATTTCAACCGGACTGCTGTTAGTATGCAGAGTGGTTCTCAGATGTTCAATATTTACATCATCTACCTCATCTTCTTCCCTTGGATCTCTAACATAAGATACAGAGAGTGATTTTCTAATAAAAACATTAATTATGTCATCCTCTGTTTCATCTTTAAAATATTGTGTGTTTCCAAGTGTGAGGACACATGGGGAAAAATTAGATTCAGGTTCAAATTCATCCCACCAGGGACTATTCAAATCCATATAGTGTTTCGATGTGGGGTAAAGGTTAAGGTTCTTCGTGTCCTTCCCATCCGAGGTCATCATAGATCCAGATCTACATCCGATAAATGCATATGCGGTGGCTAGACATGGTCTTCCCAAAATCAAAGGATGCCCCCCCGGGTTGGATTTGGTTTTCAAAATGAGAAAATCAACCGAATATCTCCAAGAAGCTACAATAATAACCACATATTATAACACCCCTTCGGGTTTAACACGGGACCTATCTGCTAATTCGAGCACTGTAGGTGTAGTTCTAAGCTCGTGAAGTCCTATGGAGAAAAAAAATCCTTGGTCATCACATTAATGGCCACCCCCAAATCCATTAAAGTATTGGTTACGGGTTGGTCATTAATATAGACAGTAACTGTAGGATTCCTTGAATCATTATATTTAGTTAAAAAAGGCTGATCAATAACTAGTTCAGATAGTTTCCCCATAACATGGATAGTAGCAGGGTCCTTTGGCTTCCTTCCAGGATTTTGGACACACAAATCTCTCACTGTTTTAGCGTAAATAAGTACTTCCTTGAGAGATTGTAACAATGGAATCCATACATATAAATTTTGTAATTCCTTGAGAGACTCAGATTTAGTTTGTGAGGTTGTCCCAGTTCCAATTAATCATTGAGAATACAAAGGATCCTAAGCCCTAAAAACTGAATCAACTGTGATAGGTGCACCAGCCCTACTCAGGTTGGATGTTGCAGGAGGAGTAGTCCTTCCTGAGATGGCTACTACAGGTGTAATAGTCTATGTTACATCGGTTGTTAATGATGTAACAACCACTTCATAATCAAATATACCACTTCTGGGTGACTCACGTTCCTCCTTGGTAACGATAGGAGAATGGCCAGGTCTAATTACTTTTCCCTATCAAAGTTGAATCTCATTAAGTCTGATATGAGAAATAAGGTAAGTATGGAAAGTATTCGGGGCTTCTATACTCTGGGATGCCTTATTATTTGTATTGGGGTTAGGTTTCACACGTAATTGGGGTTAGACAGGAGGTGCAGGAGTTTGGAGAGGAGGTAGTTGTAACTGCTGCTACATTGGTAGTGCAGAGAGAGATGGTCCTTGTCCATTACCTCTCCAATTTTGAGTCCAAGGGTAAGGTTGAGATGGAGGGTATTGCATTGGTGGAGGGTAAGGCCACTAGTTCCAGGGTGAAGGAAATTTAGTTGACGAAGGAGCGGGATATGGCCATGAAAATTGCTGACCATTATAAACATTATTCCAAGAATTAAAAGAGGAAAAATCTGGAGGCATACCTCTAGGTCGCGACTGCCATGGTCTCCTTGGTTTGATGAAGTAGGAATACTGGACCTCCTCGATCGATTCCTTAAGTATTTCTTTCATTCTGGGTAGTTCAGGGCATCGAGGAGTGGGATTCTCTAATTCACAAATATTGCACAAGCTAATGTTGTCTAGTTCGCATTCTCTTTGTAGATGTTTCTTTCTACACCGAGGACAGAATATTGCCAAAGCTGTTTTAGCTTCTCCTTGTGCTTTCTTGACTTGTGTTGTGGTAATATGGGAAAATAGAGTACTGAGGATATCCATTTTAAAATCCTAAAATAGATTCCTGATCTCTGCTCTAGTCACTCCTCCACTCGTGGACTTCTGTATCTAGACTAAAGGGTCCCGAACTGAAATCCTCCCTTTAGTCAATCCTCATGAACTCCAAAGACAGAGCTTAATTATTTCTTGAAATGATTCTTTTGATATGTCTCCCTTTCCTAACAGATTCATGTGCTCCAAACAATAATCTATCGTGCCTCTTAGAAATATTCTTTTCAAAATTTCGTGGGCTAAGTCACCAAACTTAGACCTTTGTAAATTGTAATGGAATTTTTCCTTATAATCTTGCAAGATTTCCTCCTCCTTATATGTAATCCTAAATATTTCTTCCTTCAAATCCTTGTTTCGACAGTAATCCTGATGCTTAGAGAGGAATGTCTCCTTCATTTCACTCCAGGTCCTGATCGAGCCAACACTCAGTCCCATGAACCATCTCAACGTTGCTCCTTTCAAAGTAGCAGGAAACAATTTTAGATTCTGAGAGTCTGAAATGTAGTCGTAACTCATACGTAAGACATCAAACTCAAACATAAAGGTATCAGGATCTTCGATAGCCATCCCTTGGAAGGATGGAAGAGATGATAAGGGAATATTCTTCATAGGAGTTTCATCCCTTGTTTCTAGTATTGAGAATTTAAAAGTAGCAATATTACCATATGTTCTAGTGTTTTCATCCCCCATGGCTAATCCTTCCTGATAAGATGAACTGACTTTGGAATGTGCAGGGGATTTACTGATAGGTGAAGGATCAGGTTGTTCCAGGACTGATTGTTTTACTGTGCTACCCAAATCTAGATAATGATGATCAAGTAAATGTTGTTCCAGTTCAGTCCCTAGCTGTCCCTCGATGGTTCCCCCTTGTCCTTCAATTCTTAATTTTTGATCAATGGCTCCCCACTACTGCTTTTGATCTGGGGTAATTTTAGGAGTGGACATGTTGTTCGAAGGGTGATGTGGTCTAGACATAGAAGGTATAGATGTCTCACACCTTAATATAGTGACAAATTTCTGTGGTCCTGTATTCCTAGTGTCCCTGTATGAAGTGGATTGTTCTTTATCTGCTTTTGAAATCAGATCCCCAAAGGATGTCTTCCTTCCAAAATCTTCACTCTTCTTTTCCTTTCCACGACCCGTATTTCTTGTGGTTAGTTAGACTGGGGGTGTTTTGGTGTCTCTGTTGTCCTGCGAGCACACATGGACCCTATGTTTATCAATCCTCACTATAAGTGCCTCAGTTCTATAGTGGTGAGCCCACTCAAGTATGTTATAGCGATGTGCAGGTTCTTACCTCTCGTCTTACGGCCCAGCACCTGTGTAGATGAAGACACGCTCTAAAAAAACACCCAAAATTCACACTTCAAAGTGCCCCAGTGTAGCAACAGTGAGCCCGCTCAATTATGTTAGATCAATGCACAGGTTCTTACCTCTAGTCTTACCACACAATGACTGCTGACTAGGAACACCCTACCATCAAAAAAACAATTCTAGTTGATTGTATCGTCACTTCCATCCTTAGAAATGACGCCAAAATGTTGGATTGTATTAATCACTTTTAAATGACTAAGATAGTACACATAAATTATCGACCATGGATTTCTTTTATTTCAATGGTAGTTGCACTGTCTATGTCTATACATCATACCAGAAACAGAAATAAAACAAGAAGAAATCGTTGTTGAACCAATTGCTGAAATTAACACTCATGCATGAATAAAAAGGATATATAGGAATGTAATAACACTTCAGATAAAACAGTATCTAGCGCGCCACACACTAACTACACCAGCTGGCACCTATAATTGGATCTGTGTGACAATATAATAAATACCTGGAATTGAAGCATATCTACTTACAACTGACACAACAACAATGGCACTCCACGAATATGTAGAAATAAATATAAGATATAGTACAACTACCTTACAACTGCAGTCCCTACTAAAGAGTAGGGCCCTTCCTCCCTAGCACGGCGCAGGGAGAAATGAAAAATAAATGAGAATTAGATCAATCAACACATGTAACAGCATCAACACGATATTTTATATTATGATGATCAAAAGTTACAACGTCAAAATGGAGATATTGTTTTTTGCTAACCCCGACCTTGAATGGCTAAGTATTTATATAATAATTACATTTCCAAAAAATGAGGAACAGATCATTCATGAGAATCTCCTGATTCTCATGTTGATCGAAATAAAGTAAATATAGTTACAACACCCTGACCTTGAAGGGCCAAGTGTTTATATAATAATTAAATTTCCAAAAAATGAGGAACAGATCAGTCATGAGAATCTTCTGATTCTCACGCTGATAGAAATAAAGTAAATAAAGTTACAAATTATTCCCTCAATAAAAATCCTAAATGGGAAAGCACTGATTTCAGCAAAAAATTCCTGAAGTTGTTATACAATACATGATAACTCCTACAAATGTCATTGGAATGCGACAGTTGTAGCATAACAACATTCAAAGACAGATCAACATCCAAAATTTTGCAATACGCAAATAGGAGCGCAACTATAGCAGCGGATTTGTAATAAAATCATGGTGTAACAACACAATATGTGATAGCCAAGGTCTTGACTCTGTGTGTGGTAGCAATGTCATGTAATGGCACGCTATAATAGTATGCTTCCAACTGGTTCTATGCACCTGTATGTCCCAAGTCCCTGTGCCTAAAATAGTATCTAAAACAATACCGAAAAGCACAAAGAACTTCTCCCAATGTTCATCTCAGTTGGCCAAAAAAAGGAACAATACAACATAATAATTAACAAGAATGGAAAGGTAATGAATCAAGGTAAATTTATATTGTTCCAATATAAAGGAAAGGAAAAATACAAGTGTATTCCCCAGGTTGGAGGTCAAAAAGGAAAAAATGAGGGAAGAAAATGTAGGAAATGAGTATAAAAATGACACCCAACAATACCTATTCTTGCATCTCCATTGTCCAATATTTTTCAATTTTATTTTTTCGTAAGCTATTCCTTTGAATTCGAATCTCCTCCAGTTCCTTGTGGTTAATTAGTTTTGGAAATAGCTACCATGAGTATTCCTAGAAGATCCATATGTGCCTATTCTGAACCTCCTAGAAGCAATGTTATTTTATCAAGCATATCCCCTTCTTATCGAGGTTCCATATGAAGGATAATTACGCAAGATGCAATCTAAATAGCTATTGTGGATTTATTTCAGGGACATGTTTGTAACTATATCTTTTTCCATAGTTCCATATCTCCTTGGACCCACCTCCACAATATCTTCACCCCCTAACATTGTGAACATGTTTCTAGGATATCGTAAACCCAACCTACCCTTCATTTTCGGCCAACACATCTTATCCCATGCCACTAATGGCCACTTTTTCCCTGGACATGAGCCTCCCCATAAGAATTTTCTTTGTATTCTATGTGCTTCATACATAATGTAGATCATTTCCATCAAAATTGAGCTTAGATAAATCAAAAGCACCTGTAGAACTGATTTAAGAAATACCAAAAAACCTGCCATGTTCAATGTTGTAAAATTCAAGCATATTGATCTCTTTTGCATTTTTTTCAAAAGCACTTTCGATAGATGTACTTTGCATTTTTTTAGAAGCTCTTGCCATATATTTTGATGAAGGAAGCTTTCAATCAATGATGCACCAAGGTATTTGGCATAGAGTGTAATAATTTTGAATCACAGGAGTTTTGGCAACATGTCTTTGAATATTCATAGATGTATTGAAAAAAAAGACTTGGGACTTGGTTCTATTAATATCCAACTAGAAGCTAATGAAAAAATGTTTAAAATATTATTTATCATTCATGATTCATAAACTATTGGTGCTCCTATCCCCATCGTATCATCAAAAAAATTCTAGTGATTTAAGGCTAGCTCCTCCCTAAATAATCACAAACCTTTCAATTTGTTCGCATCTACTACCTCTTTGAAACTTCTTTCTAGCCCTTCCATTGCTAGGATTAATTCAAAGGGGGATACAAGTGGAAAATAAAGGTATTTGTAGATTTATATTGATTCTCCTTACTTGATAATTCCTTATGATATTTGTTGAAATTTTTAATATCCCGAAAGGGATATTTTAACTAAAAATGCAGAAAAATAACTGAACTTCACATTATGCCATAAAATCAATATTACTCAATAGAAGATTTCCATTTAAAATAAAAAACACATAAAACACTGCAATCCAATACCACATAGAATAGGAAGAATATCATCTTTTATTATTAATAATAGTCATGGTTACATATATATCTGACCCAGAAAGAGCTGACATGGAAAACTGGCCAAAAATACAATATGTTGCACTGCTACATCGCGATGGCCTCCAAATCCGAATTGTTGCACTCTCCCTCCGGCAACAGCTATCATTGAACCCACTGAAGATGATGAAGCCCAAGTTGAAGATCTGAATGATCCTCACACCAATCTTTGAAGCTCTGCGAAACTTCTGAGTGAAGTCTCCTAAAGAGAGTTGGGTTTTCATCCAACTCTCACAAATCACTCGAGGGTTTCCTTCCTGGGGCTATGGTTGGAGTAGAGAACCACATCTCACACCTCTCATACAAGAAAAAAGTATGATCCAAAGATATCCCTCAATGGCCTCCTCACTTTCTTTTATAGATCTCTTGGAGCCTTCTAGAGCATTATTTTATTATTGTTTTATTCATGGAGCACTTTTCCCTCTTATTAAAATATTCCTTTTTAATGCAGAAAAGAGTAAATCGACTACCACGTCTCCTCCGGTCACTGAAACTCATTTCCAACTGTCCCATCATGGAGGTATCCTCATCCCGGTTCCAATGATCTATTACACTAAGGTGTTCTGTCATGTATTCCTCCCGGAATGCCGCCGTGAGCATAATTAGCTGAGTTAAGCCCATAAATAACTCAAATTTCTGAAATTTGTCGAAATGCACCGTAACGAAAGCCAAACTGCTTGAATGATGGAATATATCAAGCGAATTCCACCTGACCACATAGAAACTCCTCAAAAATCCTCCAAAAAGCCCCTGGGCCCGCTGATGACACCAACCTGTACCTGTGACTAGTCTCCTTCTAACTTTGGAAGTTCCTCCTAGCCGTGTCATAGGTTACACAAAAAAAAGGAATATTACAGACCTTTCACCCCAAGATTCCTTGCCCTCAACCAATCGAAATATGTGGGCCACTCTGTTGGCCAGCCGCATCTCAGACCCAATGCCCGGATCCCATACAAACCTCTGGGTGCTGCTATGAACCTGTGTCAAACCACTCGGAATAGACCCCTCAATGTCGGGATCCCAAACTGATCTCTCACTATACTAGTCAACAAACAATCCTCCCGGATCCCAACGCCACCATGGCCAATCATCGCGCAAATCCCATGGCTCGGGCTGCGCACTACCTCTGGGTATAGTTGATGCCCCATGAAGTGAAGCCCACCAACAAGCATCAATGCTCCCTAGCTCTTGTTGTGTTGTACTTCTAGTTGTATAAGCTGCCCCACCAACTGCATACCAACTCATCACCTCTCTCCAATACAAGTCCTAAATCAATCCAATGATGATCCTGCTCTCCTGAAATCGGGATGGAGTGTTGAATAAATGATGACCTGGGCCCCACTGCCAACTAGAATCTGTAACATCTGCTATGTCTAAGGGCCCCTACTCTGTTGTGCTCCCTACGAAGAAAATCGTACCATCAAGAGGGTACCAACTCATGATCTCCCGCCAATCCATCCTAGAAGAAGAATATAATGTAGCAACAACTGTATATGAAACACGCCAGGAGTGTTGTCACAAGCCCGTAATCAACTCACACTTATTTTCCCTATCTGCCAACGAAAGCTGCCTGCAGGAGAAAGCCCCTCTCTCTATAATGGGCCAAAGTGGGCAAGAAATGTTGCAAGCCCCATCTATGTACTCCTGGAGAGTGCTACTAGCTAAAAGTACCGAAACTCTACTAACTTCATGTACATCTATCTGCACCTCATCAATGTGTCGGCCCAAAGATGGATGATCCACCATCTTCAACAACTCATCCCTCTCATTGGGAATGTAATGCTCTTGCTGTCCCCTAGCCCCCTGCAGAACTATCCCATCAACCTCCAACATCTCTAGAGGATATGGATCTACAACTGTTGTCATCATGCTCAGTGTCTGTGCATTTGACTGCTCCTCCTCAATGGCTGACCCCAAGGTTAGCCGCATATCCATCATAGACTCAATGTGAGCCTCCATATGCCTCTCCCTCAAAATAATATCATGCATGATGTGCATAGTATCCTCCTTTTCTGACTCAGGCTCCATCATATGCTGCTCTGGTTGAATTGTCACAAGTGACTAATCACCCAGAGTATCCTCCGTAGAGTCCCCTGACTGCTCACCCTGCACACTGGAATACAACTCTGGCCTACTGTCATGATCGATGCATGACTGCTCTCTCTCCCCAGAAGCATCCTCAACTGGTCCCATGGACTCATCTGAAGAAGATTCCTCACCTTGGCCTAAAAAAGGAATGCCCTTCTGTTCTACCTCTTCCACATCAGCTGCATCACTCAAGCATGAGTGATCAGGCCCCCAAGGTTCTTTGCAGATGAAGTGAAGTCCCTTCCTCCTCAACTTGTTCTTGCTGCCTAATCCACCAAATTTGAGTAGCTCCTCCCTGGTCAACAATCTCCTAAAACACCCAATGTTTTGCTCAACCAAACTCTCATCTCGTTTATAAGCAACAGGTGAAACCCATTGTTCTCTCCTCCAAATGGTCAACAACCTGGTTTGTAGCATCCTAAAAATGTCATCATTGTTACCCATGAATCCAACCATGATTTCTAAGATCTTCATCCTCTTCTCAATGGCAAGACCCCAGATGTTATGTAGATCTGAAGATTCTCTTCTATTAGTTGGAAAACTTTCCTCATAATGTCACCATTATAAGGAAGCACAGGTGAAGTTATTCTGATAATCTCACTAAGACAAGAAGCTACTATAATTCTGACTCCTTCACAAGGATGATCCAAGAATATTGGATGAATTAAAGCAAGCATTGTTGGTTTGAGTGCCCAATTTAGGACCCTCAAATCTGATTGGCTCACTTTAGGAAGATGTGATTCTAGCGTCTCCAAATTAGGGAAAGTTTTTGTGGTTATCTTTAGGTCCTTCAAATTAGATCCAAGTGCAAAGAGCCAATTCCCTGCCATACCACTGTAATATCCCCAAATGGGATATTTCAAAAATTTTGCTTAAATATTTCTAATCCAAAATTTTACCATAAAATTACCGAATTAATAAACAGAATATTGGCATGTAAAATAAAACACATAAGCAATGAAATCCATTAACACATCGAATAGGAAGAATTTCAACATTTTTATTATAAATAATAACTGGGGTTACAAATACATCTGACCCAAAAGAGCTGAGATGGAGAACTAGCCATCAATATGAACTGCTGCACTCTTCCTCCGGCAACAGCTACCACTGAATCCACTGAAGCACCCGTTGAGGATCTTAATGGTCCTCAATCCAATATCATTGAAGCTCTGCGAAACTTCTGAATGAATTCTCCTCAAAGAGAGTTGGGTTTCTTTCCAACACTCACAAATCACTCGAGGGTTTCCGTCCTGGGGCTACCAATGAAGTAGAGAACCACGTCTCAAACCTCTCACATAAGAAAATGATCTAATCCAAAGATATCTCTAAATGGCCTCCTCCCTTTCTTTTATATATCTCTTGGAGCCCTCTAGAGCATTATTTTATTATTATTTTATTCATGGCGCACTTTTCCCTCTTACTAAAATATTCCTTTTAATGCAGAAAAGAGTAAACCGGCTACCACGTCTCCTCTTGTCACTGAAACTCATGTACAACTGTCCCATCATGGAGGTATCCTTGTCTCGATTCCAATGAGCTATTACACTAAGGTGTTATGTCATGTATTCCTCCCGGAATGCCACCGTGAGTGTAATTAGCTGAGTTAAGCCCATAAATAACTCAAATTTTCGAAAGTTGTCGAAATGCACCGGAATGAAATCCAAACTTATCAGATGATGGAATATATCAAGAGAATGCCACCCGACCACATAGAAACTCCTCAAAAATCCTCCAAAAAGCCCCTGGGCCTGCTGATGACTCCAACCTGTACCTGTGACTGGTCTGCTCCTAACTCTAGAAGTCCCTCCTAGCCCTATCATAGGTGACACCAAAAAAGGGAATATTACAGACCTTCCACCCCAAGATTTTTTACCCTCAAGTAATCGAAATATGTGGGCCACTCTGTTGGCCTGCCGCAACTGAGACCCAATGCCCGGATCCCATACAAACCTATGGGTGCTACTATGCTCCTGTGTCAAACCACTTGGAATAGACCCCTCAATGCCGGGATCCCAAACTGATCTCTCACTGTACCAGTCAAAAAACAATCCTCCCAGATCACCACGCAACAATGGCCAATAATTTCCCCTGTCCCACAGCTTGGACTGCGCACTACCTCTGGATATAACTAATGCTCTAAGAAGTGAATTCTGCCAACAAGAAATAATGCTCCCTGGCTCCTGCTGTGATGTACCTCTAACTGTATAAGCTACCCCACCAACTGTGTACCAACTCATCAGCTCTCTCTAATCCAAGTCCTGACTCAATCCCACGCTGATACAACTGTCGTGAAATTGGGATGCAGTGCTAAAGAAATGACGACCTGTGCCCCACTACCAGCTGGAATCTGTAACATCTGCTATGTCTAAGGGCCCCTACTCTGTTGTGCTCCCTACGAAGAAAATCGTACCTTCAAGAGGGTACCAACTCATGATCTCCCGCCAATCTATCCTAGAAGAGGAATCCAATGTAGTGTCAACTGCATACGGAATATGCCCAGTGAACTGTCGCCAACTCATAATCAACTCATGCTGCCCTATCTCGTCTACCAACAAAATCTGCCTATAGAAGAAATCCCCTCTCTCTATAATGGGCCAAAGTGGGAAAGATATGCTGCAAGCCCCATCAATTTACTCCTGGAGAGTGCTACTCCCTGGAAGTACTATAGCTCTGTTGACTGCATGTGCATCTATCTATACCTCATCAGTGTGTCGGCCCAATGATGGATGCTCCACCATCTCCAACGGCTCATCCGTCTCCTGATCAGGAATGTAATGCTCCTGCTATCCCCTAGCCCCCTACAGAAATATCCCATCGACCTCCAACATCTCCAGAGGATATGGATCTGTAACTGCTGTCACTGTGCTCGGTGTCTTTGCATTTGACTGCTCCCCCTTAGTGGCTGACCCAAAGGTTAGCTGCATATCAATCATAGACTCAATGTGAGCCTCCATCTGGCTCTCCCTCAAAGGACCATAATGCATGATGTGCATAGTATCCTCCTCTGCTGACTTAGGCTCCAACATATGCTGCTCTGGCTGAATCATCACAAGTGACTCATCACCCAGAGTATCTCCCATAGAGTCTCCTAACTGCTCACCCTGCACACTGAAATACAGCTCTGGCCTACTATCATCATCTTTGCATGACTACTCTAGCTCCCCAGAAACATCCTCAACTGATCCCATGGACTCATCGAAAGAAGAGTCCTCAACTTGGTATACAGAAGGAATGCCCTACTGTTCTACCTCTGCCACATCATCTGCATCACTCAAGCATGAGTGATCAGGCCTCCAATGTTCTTTGCAGATGAAGCAAAGTCCCTTCCTCCTCAGCTCGTTCTTTCTGCCTGATCCACCAAATTGGATTAGCTCCTCCCTGGTCAACACTCTCCTAGAACACCCAATGTTTTGCTCAACCAAACTCTTGTCCAGTTTATAAACAACAGGTGAAACCAATTGTTCTCTCCTCCAAATGGTCAACAACCTAGTCTGCATCATCTTCCAAATGTTATCATTATTACCCATGACTCTAGCCATGATTTCTAATATCTTGATCCTCTTCTCAATGGCAAGACCCCAGATGTTATTTAGATCCTGAAGATTCTCTTCTATTAGTTGGAAAAATTTCCGCATAATTTCATCATTATAAGGAAGAATAGGTGAAGTTATTCTGATAATATCACTAAGACAAGAAGCTACTATAAGTCTGACTCCTTCACAACGATGCTCCAAGAATATTGGATGAATAAAAGAAAGTATTTTTGGTTTGAGTGCCCAATTTATGACCCTCAAATATAATTGGCTCACTTTAGGAAGATGTGATTCTAGCTTCTCCAAATTAAGGAAAGTTTTTGTGGTCATCTTTAGGTTCTTCAATTCATATCCAAGTGAAAAGAGCCAATTCCCCACCTGAAACTCTTTTTACAAATCCCTTATCTGCTATAGTTGTAGGATGGCATGTATCCCCTTTGAAAAGGGTTTGTTGTTTGGTTTTTCTCTTTGATCCAAGAAAGCATTTTAGCTCCAACCACCTTGGGCAAGTGATTTTTTAAACTGTAGTTGGTACTGAATTCTTTCTAAGTCATTAAAGCTTTTTCTAAGATTTTTGCACAAATTGGGCTCTAGAAAAATCATTTTTGCACAACAAGATGAATTCATCCTAGCAAAGCAATCTAAACAACCTTAGGTGACAAAAATGTTACCCCAGATGCAAGGAAATGATGTCTCCTGAAGCTCTATGCCGACTCTGGAAATTCTGCAATTGCTGGCTGGAAGAGACCCTTGTTTGAGCCTCCAAAAGTGCTCAGAAAATTGTGCCAAATAATCTTGGGCTCTCCACCACAAACCCAAAAAACCAAGAAATTATTTTTTCCAAATCACGATTGACCTCAATAGCAAGTCCCTCCAAAGTCTATGTTGTTGCTCTATGACTACACTACTGAATGACTTAGGCCTCTGATTTACCCACCAATAACTGCTCAGAAAATTGTAGGAATTTGGAAAGGTGATCCTTGCCCAACCCAAGAAAACCTAGAAAGGATTTCTTCTAATTCCAACCTTCAAAATCTGACCCTTTGCAGTTTGGCCCTCTTCCAATTTCATTTTCTGGCACTACAGCTGCTACTGTCAATCATTTCTCTCAAAAATCCCAGTAAACCTCCTCATATGGCTCTGCTATCAATTTCCCAACACCCCAACTCTAAAGTCCCAATTATGAAGCTCCCACAAATGAGCCTCCTCCAATGACTGTGTAGGCCCTTCTAACCAAAATAGCCAAAATAGCTGCAACTGAAAATTGGAAACCCACAGGCTAATCCAATATTGAAGCTTTGATACCACTGTAATATCCTGAAAGGGATATTTTAACTAAAAATGCATAAAAATAACTGAACTTCACATTATGCCGTAAAATCAATATTACTCAACAGAAGATTTCCATTTAAAATAAAAACACATAAAACACTGCAATCCAATACCACATAGAACAGGAAGAATCTCGACTTTTATTATAAATAATAATCGGGGTTACATATAGATCTAACCCAGAAAGAGCTGAGATGGAAAATTGGCCAACAATACAATCTGTTGCACTGCTACATGATGATGGCCTCCAAAACTGATCTGCTACACTCTCCCTCCGGCAACAGCTGTCACTGAACCCACTGAAGATGATGAAGCCCAAGTTGAAGATCTGAATGATCCTCACACCAATCTCTGAAGCTCTATGAAACTTCTGAGTGAAGTCTCCTCAAGAGAGTTAGGTTTTCGTCCAACACTCACAAATCACCCAAGGGTTTCCATCCTGGGGCTATGGCTAGAGTAGAGTATCACGTCTCACATCTATCATACAAGAAAATGGTATGATCAAAAGATACCACTCAATGGCCTCCTCCCTTTCTTTTATAGATCTTTTGGAGCCTTCTAGAGAATTATTTTATTATTATTTTATTCATGGAGCAAATTTCCCTCTTATTAAAAAATTCCTTTTTAATGCAAAAAAGAGTAAATCGACTACCATGTCTCCTCCGGTCACTGAAACTCATGTCCAACTGTCCCATCATGGAGGTATCCTCGTCTTGGTTCTAATGAGCTATTACACTAAGGTTTTTTGTCATGTATTCCTCCCGAAATTCCACCGTGAGCATAATTAGCTGAGTTAAGCCCATAAATAACTCAAATTTATGAAAGTTGTCGGAATGCACCGGAATGAAAGTAAAATTACTCGGATGAGGGAATATATCAAGCGAATGCCACCCGACCACATAGAAACTCCTCAAAACTCCTCCAAAAATCCCCTGGGCCCGCTGGTGACACCAACTTGTACCTGTGACCGGTCTGCTCCTAACTCTGGAAGTCCCTCCTAGCCCTGTCATAGGTGACACCAAAAAAAGGAATATTACATAATTTTATTATTTTGTTTATACTTCATTAATAAATTATAAAAACCATGAAGATAACAAAAACACAAAGAACAAAAGATATAGGCTCCACGCTAGGGAAAAACCCCACAACTAGGGAAAACCTAAAAAATCCACTTCTTATAAAATCATATCAAAATGAGACCTCCAAGGCCCAAATACCGAGACCTCTTCCAAGGACCAAGTCAACCCTCCAAAAGTCTTCTTTAGTCAAGTCAAAGTTTTCCAAGAAGAAATGGTCAAGCTTCACAAAATCTACTCCAAGTTATTTTTTTCCATATTATTTAGTTCTGCAATTCATCCTCCAATTTTAGGCTCTGAAATTTGCACAAAAACAATAGATCTCTTCACACATGTGGGAAGGAGATCCCAAGAACTTAGATCGGATTTTTCTTCTTTAGGTCTCTCCTTCTTCCTATTTTTTCCCTCTTCATTCCTTCTGTTAATTGCAGACATCGAACTTCATGTTATGTATCAAGTTAGAATGCGGTCTCCTATATATATAGTTGACCAAGAGAGAAAAAAGTTGCAGAACGGAGCCGACTCGTCATGGTAGCGTTGAGTTTGTGTTGGAGGAAAATGTTAGACCAGGAGGTAACTCCGCAAAACTGAAGATGAATTAGATGGATATTGTGTGTGTACACATACATGGTGGTGAGGCTATTGGGATTCACTTCCTAATGTCTCTTGACCTTCCTTATTTACTAAATTACAATAATATACAATCTCACCCAATCCCTTAGGATTAGGTATCAACATTCCCCCCTTTAATCTGAAGGGTTGTTGTTGAGTCCAAGCATCTTTCTGAAATTTTCAAGCTTTTCTCTTCCAAGCGCTTTGGTGAAGATGTCTGCGGTCTGCTCATTTGTGGAACAATGACGTAGATGGATGGTTTTGGCCTCAACATGATGTCGAATCAGATGGTATTTTTTATTGATGTGCTTTTTTCGATCATGGAACTTCGAGTTCTTGGCCAACCTTATTGCAGAAGTGTTGTCGATCATGAGTGGTGTTGAATGCATTTGTTTCATCTGCAAATCTTCTAGGATTTTCCTGAGCCACACAATTTCCTTTGTTGCTTCAGCTATTGCCACATATTCTGCCTCGGTTGTGGAATCTGTTGGAATTAACTGTTTGCATGATCTCCATGAGACAGGTCCTGATCCAAGACTCATGCTATAACCTGAAGTAGACACCCCAGTTTCTTTGTCCCCGTCAAAATCTGAATCAGAGTATCTGATCAAGCTGAAATCGCCTACCTGTGTATATTTGAGTCCAAAGTCTTGAGTCCCCTTCAAGTACTTTAGAAATCTTTTTGTAGCAGACAAATGTCCTTCACAAGGTTTTTGCATAAACCTACAGAGGATTCCAACAGCAAATGAGATGTCTAGTCTGGTGGTTGTCAGGTAGATAAGAATTCCTACAAGCTGTCTATACCTTGTTGCATCCTCAAATTCCTTCCCTTCAATGGATGTGAGCTTCAAGGTTTCTTCCATTGGAGTGGTTAATGGATTGCATTCATCCATTCCAAACTTGTTCAAAAGATCTCCAATGTAATTCTTTTGAGAAAGAAATATAAATTTAGGATTTTGAGTTACTTCAATACAAAGATAGTAATGAACATAACCCAAATCAATCATTTCAAAACCTTTCTTCAATTCTTTCTTTATTGATGAAATATAACTCTCATTGTTCCCTCTGATCAAAAGATCATCTACATACACCACAAGATATACAACTGGTTTTTCCAAATTTCTTAACAAACAAAGTTGCATCATTGAGATCAAAATTTTTGAAGTCAAGTTTCAAAAGATGGTCAGTTAATTTCTCATACCAGGCTCGCGGTGCTTGCTTGAGGCCATACAAGGATTTTATAAGTTTGCATACTTTGTGTTCTTGGCCCTTCACAACAAATCCTTCTGGCTAGGACATAAAAAATTTCTCCTTTAGATCTCCATTCAAAAAGGTTGTTTTTACATCCATGTGATGGAATTTCCATCCCTTCTGAGCTACTAGGGAAAAGAGTGTCTGGATGGTGGCCCATTTTGCTATGGGGGGAAAATTTTTCTCATAATCGACCCCTTCTTTCTTTACAGAACCTTTTGCCACAAGCCTGACTTTGTGCTTGTCAAGTGAACCATATTCTTTTTACTTGTTCTTATAGACCCAGTTACAACCAATTGGTTTGGTTCCCAAAGGAGGATCAACCAGCTTCCAAGTGTCATTATTTATCAAGGCATCATACTCCTTTTTCATCACTTCATTCCATTCATCATGAGAAGTGGCTTCTTTTAAGGAATTTGGTTCATGATATGTAGAAAAACTCAATTAAAAGTTATAAGAAATATCCATATCAACAGGTGAATCATAATTATCTACATCACCTTTGTTTTATCTAGTGGAACTTCTTGTTCCTGTCTTTCCAACCTCATCGGGATGAAAATTTTATAGTGTCTTTGTCAGCCATTTGGGGGGACCTTTCTGAGATGCCCCGGGCTACTCATTTGACTGAGTTGGAATTGAATCAAGATTCAATCTCTCAATTATGTCAATCACATTTTTCAAGGTGTCATCCATGATTTGTTCTTCAAGTGGGGGAAAGAGTGCTTCGAAAAATGATTCCACAGATTGATTCAGTATAGGAATCCCCCCTTCAACATGTGGAATCTGATTATCAAAATCTTGAAAATAATTTTCATGTGTGAATCTATCCAGGCGATCAAGTTTCCGCTCAACAACATTGTCAGTCTTGGAAGATTCAAGGAATATGACATCTCTTGCTAATACAAACTTCTTATTGACTTCATCATAGAGATGATATCCTTTGGAGGTATGGGAATACCCCAAGAAGATACAATTTTTACTTCTATCACCAAGTTTATTGCTTTGTACCTTGGGTATCAAAGCATAACAAGTGGAACCAAATACCCTGAAATGCTTTGCCGAAGGAATGTGGCCATGCCACATTTCATAAGGAGTTTTTCTTCTGATTGAATTTGAAGGACACCTATTCTTTATGTATACAACACATAGAACTGCATCAGCCCAAAACATCAATTTTACATTCTTAAAAAACATCATGGGGCGAACCATATTTAAAATTTTCATGTTCATTCTTTCAGCTACACCATTATGTTGGGGATTATAGGGAACAGTTGTTTGATGTTTGATCTCATGTTGACGAAGATAATTTTCAAATTCATTTGAAGTGTATTCTTTTCCATTATCAGTACAGAAAGAGCCAATATGAGTTTGTGCATCACTTTCAATCCATCCATGAAAATTCTTGAATGTTTGAAAATCATCAATTTCGTTCTTCAATAAGTAAACCCAACACATTCTGGTGTAATCATCCATAAATGTCATCATACATTTATTTCCATTTGCAGAAGAAATAAGCATAGGGCCACATAAATCTGAATGAAAAAGCTCAAGTTTTCTATGTGCTCTGGAATGTGAATCATGAAATGGTTGTTTTATATGATTTCCTAGAATACAAGTATCACTTTGCTTAAGTTTCCTAGGAATTGTAGGTAGTCCATAAACACCATTTTTCTTCAACAATCGAAGGTTGTCATAGTTCAAGTGTCCAAATCTATCACGCCATGAAAGACTTGATGGGAATGTACCTTCATCGTGATGTGAACTGAATGAAAAGTTTTGTGCATGAGCAGAGGAACCTTTTAGCTTCAAGAGTCTTCCTTCTTCTATTCCCTCCATGACAAGTGAGTGATCTGATTCTTTTCTGACCTCAATCTTGCCATCAAACATGTGAATGGAGTGTCCTTGCTGGTGGATGTGGACCAAGGAAAACAAGTTTCTCCTCAACTCAGGGAGGTATAGAACCTCATGTAGAAGATGATGTGGAAGACCAGGCAACTTAAGCCTGATTGTGCCAAGCCCTGATGGCTTGAGTTTGGATTTATCTGTGAAGTATATTGCTCCTTCAAATTTGTCAGTAAATTCTTCAAAAAAATATTTTCTAAATGTCATGTGACATGTTTCTCCTAAATCTAGAAACCAATCATTTCTCCAAGAAGTAAATGAAACATTAAAACAAGTCTTCAGTTACTCCATTTTTACAATGTGCTACAACATAATGAGTGGATTCAAGTGCTTTACCTTTGTCTCTATCATGATTTTTACCTTTTTCTTGATTTCTTTGCTGCTCAATTTTATCCCAAGGCAACTTACATGTAGATGCATCATGCCAGTCTTTATTGCAGCGTATGCAATGAAGATACGATTTTTTAGTTTGAGTTTGTCTGCCCCCCCTTACTCTGAAATTTCTTCTTCCTCTTCCTCTTCGACCACCTCTTCCTCTGGAATAATCTTGACCATGAATATTCTCTCTATGTGCAAAGCATACAACCTCTTCAAAGGACAGAGGGGTTGTCATCTTTCCAAAACCCTTCTCTCTTTTTACAAAATTGTTCTCAAGGGAATCAAAGGTGATATTTATGAGGTTTCCACGTGCTTGCAAGGACTCAAGATAATGTGAGTAAGTGGGATACAATTCCTTAACATATGCTATGAGAGGTATATCGAATTCTACATCAGTGTTCTTATTGTCATGCATGATAGATCTTACTTCTGAAGCTAAAGCAAGAGAGTCATCATTTTTCAATTCAAGACTAAACATCTTAATCATTAATTGAACAATTTCAAGTTCTGAATGTGAGTCATAGAGTTCTTTTAGCTTGCTCAAGGATTCATAGGCATTTGAAAATGGTGTAATATGGTGACTCATCTCTTCATTTACGGAAGCTGCAATAAAGGCATAGGCCTTGCAGTTATTGTTTTCCCAAATGGCAATCTCCTTGTCTGAAGTGGGCTTTACTGGTGGAAGGTCTCCTTCTCCTTCACAAATTCCTCTCCACAACTCATTAAAAATGAGAGTGTGCCTGATTTTCTGAGACCATTCAGGATCGTTCTCCTTGCTAGAGAGAAGAACTCCTACAATAGATATGAGAGAATGTATTCTTTTGAAGAAAAAAATTCTTTTTTGTCATGGTAAAAACTCAATTCTCATTTAAATTCTACAATTTTTTTTTAATTTTTTTTTTGTAAAAAAAAAGAAAAAAATTGGGCAAAAACAAAGGTATTATTTGAGGGAGGTATTTTCTCAGGGGGATTTTTTCTGGGGAGGTATTTTCTGGGGGAGGTGTTTTCTGGAGAAGGTTTTTACCAGGGGAGGTGTTTACCAAGGCAGGGGGAGGCATTTTCTGGTGGAGGCCAAACTGTGTAAAAATACATAATAATACAAATGCTGAATTGTAAAAAAATGAAGAGATAAAATCTGCATGGGAGGGGAGGGGGAGGAACGAGCAGGTGGGGAGGTTTGAGTGACCGTGAGCAGGCGGGGAGCGATGGGGGGAGGGAAGATAGGGAGTAGGATGGGGAGGGAAGGGGAGGGGAGGTGAGCGGGATGGGGAGAGCGGGTGGGGAGGGGAGGGGAGGTGAGCGGGATGGGGAGAGTGGGTGGGGAGGGCTGAGCGACTATGAGTGGGGAGGGGAGCGATGGGGGGAGCAGCGAGAGGGAGCAGGATGGGGAGGCGAGGTGAGAGGGATGGGAAGAGCGTGAGGGAGGGCCGAGGGGCATGAGGTGAGCAGGGTGTGAGGTGAGGGCGGAGGGGTGTGAGGTGAGCAGGGTGTGAGGGAGGGCGGAGGGGTGTGAGGTGAGGGTCAAGCTGACTATGAGTGGGACAACATGAGTGCTGTGAGGGAGGAGCAGTGTTAAAATTAAATGTGCAGATCTGAAATTACACAGTAAAAATTAAATGTGAAGAGTTGAAATGAGGCAGAATTTGTCAAAAAAAAAGCAGAATTATTCCAGAATTGCAGAATGCCAGGAGCAGTAAAAACAGAATTCCAAGAGCAGTAAAAAAAATTTAATGCACAATGACATTCTGCAAAAAATGCAGAACATTAGGGAGTTACACCAAAGGCAAGAATTCCAAAAACGGGACTGGCTCTGATACCATGCAAGACTAGGAGGTAACTCCGCAAAACTGAAGATGAATTAGATGGAGATTGTGTGTGTACTTATACATGGAGGTGAGGCTATTGGGATTCACTTCCCAGTGTCTCTTGGCCTTCCTTATTTACTAAATTACAATAATGTACAATCTCACCCAATCCATTAGGATTAGATGTCAACAAAAAAAAGGACTTTACATGACTCAAAAATATGTTATGATTCTTGTTATAAATTGACCAAATGGGTCTTATACATAAGAGAAATAATATTTTTCTTCATTAAAACGTAGGAGCATGAAGGCCATCCTTGACCTAGACTTGACCATGAAACTTATGCTTAAATAAAATTATTATTATTCTTTTACATAAAATACCAATTGATACAAGTACAAATATAAATATGAAGACGAAACCTTTTTTTTTTTCCAACAGATAGGGGGTTCCAATTGCTTATACACCTAGAGGATTGTAAGGCAAGGGAGGACAACCCATTATATAATAATCAAAAGGAAGGAGACAAAATCAACTTAGATACCCACTACATTCAGTCTTCAACAAAGCTCAATGCCCTTAAAAACCCATTGAGGTATTCCTAGATTAGCTTCTCATAGGCATTTTATAGGTCCAACTTAAAAAAAATCACATTTTTTTTGGAGATCTTCAGTAACTGTATGATTTCATGTGCCACCATTGCGCCATCAAGAATTTGGCTCCCCTCTACAATTTTTCCTTCCTTGGATAAAATAATTAGGGGAGGAGAGGTTTGAGCCTGTTCACAATGATCTTGGTAATGATCTTGTATACCACATTATACAAGGAAATCAATTTATATTCACTTGACATCACTTTCTTTTATTTATTTGGAACTAGTATTATGAAAGAGATGTCGAAATATGTTAAGATCGTATCTCCCGCCGATGATTCTTCTATTTCCGGCCATATGTGTCCCATTATTATTGACCAACATGATTAGAAGAATTCAATAGTGAAGCCATCAAGCCCAGGTGCCTTTTTAGCGAGCAACACTTTTACTGTAGCCTCTATTTCCTCATGAGTAATTTCCTGAAGTATTGCCTTATTTTGCTCCATTTTGACTAGTTAGGGGATGTTCATTGTGACCTTCCGAAAGTTCACCTTCCTATACCCTGTGGATTTTCTCATTGTTTGTTTGGAATATTGGATCAATTATTATGCAATTTCCTAGTACATCTCCAATTTCTACCCGTCTGTGTCTTTCAATGAGGAGATGTAGTTATATTGTCTTTTTTGAAACACATATTTGTGAAATAAGGAATTATTATTTTCCCCTTATTTTAGAAGTTATAGTTACAACTTATCTTTCCACAATATATCTTATTTTTCTTTTGTTCCTATAAATCTTGAAAGGTATCCGAGCCATTAATGATCTTTTATTGTTGTATGTCCATCATTTTTCCTTCCAACTTGCTCTTTTCTTCTAGAATGTTGTAGACCATATTTTTTTCCATCCATTCAGATTCCCTTTTGGTGCAGAGAACAAAACCATAAATACACCATGTATATTAAATCAAATCACACACAAAATTTGGCTTAACAAATTAATTACATGGCTATTTATTCATGAGGTAGAAAACTCTCGAATTTCTCAAAGATAATTTTTTTTTTGGATATTTGGAGGAAGTTGAGTAATCCTCTCACTTTTAGGAATCTATCCTAACTACCTAATCTCTAACAAATTCTAGAATTATTTATAAAATCTAGAAATTTCTAGTTTCTCCTAATTAAATAAATACATAAATTTAAAAAATGAGATGCTCCTACATCACCTTTCACATATTTTACTTTTTAATATAAAGTAAACATTACAGTGCTCACACAATTTTTTAATTTCAGTGAGAAATTCTAGGTGTATGAGCCATAGTTTTTCAAATTTGAAAAAACGGTTGCAAGGTCACATTTTTATGTCTAAGATTACAAGCATTTCCCAATGATTAAAGCCATGGTTGGGGAAATACTTGGGCAGTTTTTTGGGTGCAAAGAGGAACCATTTTTGCATTACAATTACTTTGGCACCACTTACCTACTAGTCCTGGCTTGACCATCTCAGTGTGATTATTGTTTCTTGTACATTCTAAACGAAGTTTGCGAAGATCATCTATATCATATCCATTGAGATGTAGTCCTTTTGAATATCATTTTATTTCTCTTTTTCTAGATGCTACATAAGACAAGGCTGAGGGAGATTCACCATATACTATTAAGAATCATATTTATAGAGGCACTATAATGTCAATTCCTAATAGTTTCTTATGGGATTTCCAAGATCCAGTTAATCATCGCAAGGGATTCCTCAGATTTATTACGATAACCTTCTGAGTATGAGCATCCACTAAGAAGGCGTATCATGGTTACACTACTCTTTAGGCATAGAGGGCACTCCTAGGGACCCTAGAGGTTCCTTTTTTGAATGTTTTCCCATGTCAGAGGCTTATTATGAAGTAGCAGCGAGAAGATTGATAATTTTGGCCAAAGGTGTGACTGTCAGACTTATCGACATACTTCTTCTACCGACTTCTCCTAGTGTCCTTCTTCTAGGTGATAAGCCTATTTGACTAAAAAGGTGATCTAGGGAATCAAAATATTCTCAAAAATCAAATTCCATGGAATCACCTGAAACTAGTTCCAAATTGTAGATCTCGTCATTTTGTTTCCAACAAAGCCTAAATTGCCTCAATCCAACATCGTATGTGAAAGTTATCAGATTCTGAATTTTTTGGTAAACAACTAAAACGTAAACTTGTAGGGTTGACTAAGCTACTAATTGTTCAGGTCGTACAGGTGGCGTGGAAATAATGTTGACAGGTGAATATGCATGTATGTCAGATAGGTAGACCAATCACATGACGACATGTGACAGGCTCGTACAAGTCAAGGTGTCAAATTTTGATTGGTTATTCAGTTTTGGTGTGGGCCAATTAAGAGGTGCCACGTGATCCTCAGGATGCATTTTAAAGTTTTAATGGGTCGACCAGCAGGCCTCCTCCAGATTCAACCCCACAACTTGCTAGATATAACTACCACACATTATCGTTACACCATGTGCTATTGTTCTTAATTGTATTGGTTAGAGGTTCCTTTTGAAGTCGAATGGTTGGTGCATTTGGGGGACGGGTGGGGCACATAGCCCCAGCCCTAGGCATATTGCAACCCATGTGAACACAATAGAGGCATAGGTGAAGGGGGTTGGCTGTTAGCCCAACCCTCCATCTCATTCATTAACAAAACAACAAAAAAAGCGGAGTGGGTGGGTAGTTAGCCTGACCCCAGGTCCCATGTAGCCAATGTGACCACACTCGAAGCCAATGGAGAAGGGGGTGGTGCATGGCTCTAGCCCACTACCACATGGACACAATATGACCATGGAGCAGGGGTGCAGAACTGGTGCTTAGGTCTAATGGAGTGTTTTATATTCCCAACAATTTTCACCTGTTGCGTCAGAATCCATGTCGATATCGAGTGATATTGTCACCTAGTGGTCTGCCAAAAGGGACAAGTTCATTTCTTGGTTAGCCATTTTTGACATTTTATAGTACATATACTAGGGAAATGAACGAGAAGGCATATGTTGGCTATTTCTCATCCTTTTAACCCCCAAAAAATCCTACATAGGTGTTTTTGGGTGTTCTGTACAAAATGGAATTATTATTATTATTTTTTAGAATTGTATGTTGAACAATTTGAAAAGCCAAGTCCTTTTGAGATGCCATTAAGGGAATTTTGAGGTATAAAATGGGCCTCCTAAGGAAATTATAAAATAATAGTGGAAATAATAACATAATACTATATTACATCATGAAATTTTAGAGGAAAAAAAGAAAACTACTTTTTCAACTCATATTTTCAAAAACTACTTTTTCAACTCATATTTTCAACTTATCTCCCTATGGATTTACTCAAATTTTGAGAGGAAACACTTGCTGGATGTAGAATTTGATTCCTCATCCAAGGAGTACCCATTTTTCATAATTTCGATGAACTATTCTACACGAAAAATGAAAAATACATGAAAAACATGATTGCAATCATGTTTTTTCTTGTATTTCTCATTTTTCGTATAGCATGTTCCATCGAAAGTATGCAACATGGGTACTCCTTAGATGAAGAATTAAATTTTACATCCAATGATTACTCCCACTCAAAATTTGAGTAAAACCGTAGGGGCATAAGTTTAAAATACGAGTTGAAAAAGTAGTTTTATTATTTTATTATTTTTCAATCTTTTTACCTTTTTACTCCAAAAATGGTGAATCATCCCCCATGGTTGACATCACCATATTGAATCTTATTAGTTCTTATAAAGTTTATTTTGGTTGTAAATTTTTCTTAGAAGGCCCATTTTAGACCTAAACATTACTCGAATTAGACAGATACTATTTGGAGGTTGTATCGAGGCCTTCTTGAGCATGGAAAGATCCTGTACAAGGCATTTTAAAGAATTTCAAACGCATCTGCAACACTTGTTTCTTCATTAGAGTAGCCATTTTTTTCTCTCTATTCATAGCATGATTGTGGGAAAATACCATTTAGACACTTCATTATGAAGCAGTTCAATTTGTGCTTTCTTTTTTATCTGAGAATGAGTACAAGGGTCTCCTCCTTCTTTCAATCAAAGAGTCCATTTATTTTCTATCATTTCTTTGTAAAAGGGAGACACCTTGTGAGTGAGATTTCTTTGAAGGAGAACACTTCTTTTAAGGAGAAACAATGCTACTCCAGAGGGAGGTTTATTCTATCAATCAAATATTTTTAAGGCACTCTTTTTGTTGTTGAGATCAATAAATCAGCCTAGTCGTTGGAGCAGGAACCATAGATGTAGCTTAGGAGGGGTGAACTCCATTATCACATTTTTTTTCTATACTCCATTTTTACCATGTTGGATTGCATATTATTTTTCTCATCTTTAAGTCCGTTTAAAAATAACTATTCATAGTCGAACAAGTTACAAACTTAGTTAACTTTTGAAAACCCAAAATTTTCATAACTTGCAAAGTGTAAGAGGACGATAGATTTTTAGATCATTGGTATCAGAGCAGGTTCTGACCATATTGCAAGCATGGGAAAAATTGTGATGCATGAAAGACTCTTAGAAATAGAAGAGATGAATTATTCTCTTTAAGTGGAGAACATGGAACTAAGAATGTTTCTAGAAGCAACAGAGGATGAGAAGAAGTTCTGCTTCATGTTGCAAAATTTCATTGAAGAGAAAACTGGGAAATTTTCAGCTACTAAAGCTTCTCCCAAGACTCGACAATTTTGCGTTCATGGGATGACTGATGTTTGTACCCTTTTTCAATTGAAGAAAATTTCTTATATGTTAAATCACATGAGTGGTTTTCTTGAATCTTCATCTACCACTTCATATGAAAAAGAGAAGAAGGGGGAGATGGCTAAGCTTCAAGAAGAGGACCAAGAGTCACAAGTAGAAAAGGAGGTGTGTGTGTGTGTGCTTGGCGCACGAATGTACCAAATCACACTTGCTTAAGAGGAGTGGTTTTTCCCTCTTAAGTTCTTGGTCACAGGCAGAAAATAAATGGAGTCAATCAAGTTAGGGAACATGCTAAGACATAAACATACTAAATAGTGAAATAGCACGCATATTCAAACATAAAAACTAAACTAAAATAAATAATACAAAAGCTATAAATAGATTCAAACAAATTCAATCATCCAAACGGTGGCGCTTACGTCCCATCTTATTGAGTGTTGGTAGGAATGAAGGATGAAACTTTTACCCACTTTCCAAGGGGCCCTTAGAACTATGGATTTCTAAGTCCCGATGCAAGGATGTCTTTACTTTCGAGCTACCTAAGCACAAATTCTCCCTCTCTCTACTATGGTGGACTGGAGTTGTTGGATGGCCTACAACTGAGTCGCCTCTATCTCTGCTCCGGATCACACACTGCTAGATTTCTTGGGGCAATTCTGGCCAGCATGAGAATGTGTTCTCATATTGTTCATCTCTTGGTGGCATTTTATAGGAGAATTCAAACTTTCCTTCCCTCTCTTGGTAAATTGTGGATGGTGACCCAAGAGAGGAGGGTGATTTAATTGTCTGCCACATTTATTCAATTGCGTGCTCCCTTGAGGTCCTAAGGAGGCTTGGGCAGTTGTTCTTAGGTAGCCTCAAGTGTGGGATCAATGTCCTAGAGTGTGCCTTGTGGTCCCAGAAAGTGGCTTCAGGCACTCTCAGGTCCGCACAGATTTTTGAGGAAAATTTGCGCAAAGGCGTGCTTATCGAAGAAAAATGTGCACAAATGCGCATTTTGCTCATTCCTTTAGTGTAAAATTTGATTTTCCTATTAGACCTTACATATTTTTAAATAGTTCAGATTCTCTAATCTGCCTTAGCCCTGTAAATCCTTTTGCCTAGCATTTAATAATGTCATCTTTTCTTGTTTTATTTTCCAGTGATAATAGCTTCCCCCTAATGTGTGCGGTCTAGGAAGAACCGTATAGACGAAATACATTATAGTTTATTTTTTGTGTATTGTGTGAAGAGAGAGAGAGACCTGCGTGTAGCTTGGAGTTAGAGACACCCTGCACTGGGTCAAAGAGCCACCATGTCGTGTGGGATCCCTACAAGAAATGGTACAATACAATATATACAAATTTTCTACACGGCCGGCTTGTCCCATGCCCGTGACGCTTTGTCTAGTTAAACAAATCTATTTGACAAATACAGATTCTGTCTATGTCACTAGTATGGTAGTGATCTCTTGGTTAATGATGACGACTGTTGACGCCCTCAGGGGTGCTTTTTCTTTGAAAATAAGTGGAATGTGGTACCCATATGCGTAAAACTTGGTATCGCATATTAATGTGCATTATACGCATAGGTGTATGGCTGGGACATTCCCGTGTAAGCATTGTTGAAAGAGACACTTATAAAGGCACTGGTATTCGACAAATTTGATCAAAGTGCAATGGTTGTAAGGTACGATACCATCTTGACATGAAAGCTTGTGTTGTATTCAAATTTCAGGAGGATCGATGACATCTATGGGCAATGATGTCTACCATAGTTCCATTCGAGGATGTCCCTTTTTTGGAGAGGGGTGATCCAACGTACCGCTTCCTTTTTGGAAAAGAGTTGTTGATGTCGACAAAGAGGAATCCTCTACTGAACGAGAGAGTCACTGATACAAGGGATCAAGATTCTGGATGTGATGGGTTTAACATAGGCGTGATGGTGAGAGGTGATTGAAAACTAATGATGGGGATTTAGTGGCCCAAGGTCGGAGTATAAAAAGCATCTTGGCGACAGTCATAACTATTTCTAATCAGGAAATCCATGGAGTTGGTAGGAAATGCAGGGTGGGTATATATTGGTTATGAATGTCATGGTGGATTAAGTCTGAGGGTGTGATACTTCGACTAAGGGTGACCAGGGATTGCTGTGATGGGAGAAAAAATGGATGGGTGGGTAGGGGACGTAGTGCACCATTTGCAGTATTTGTACACTTACCAAACAAATAAAATAATGGGGTTTGGTTTGTACAAAACACAGAGATGGGTGCCCCAAAAAATGAAAGAGTTCGCTCATTGATGGTGTGAGGAAGGTGTTTTTGTTGAGGGTGGGGGCCACATTTGTTGGTCTCATGTGTGGGGTTGATGAAGCGGATGGAAAATGTCGCAGATGGGTTATGATGATGGAGGTATGGTAGGCCAAATGTGAGCCATGATAGTGTGCTTTCGATCTGCTTGCAAAACCTGGTCGTCTGGGAAATGAGTTTTATTTTATACAGCAAAACTTGTCCTAATGCATGGTGGGTGAATGAGCATGAGGTGCTTCCCAGACTAAAGTGGTATGTCCATGGCATCACTATGTTTTGTGATATATGGTCTACTTTGGGTGACAAGGGCCATGGAAGGGAGGCTCTACCGACCAACAAGGATGTTTATCATGTGCAAAAGTGGGGTGATGATAAACATGATCGGGTGCTTGGAACCTATGGCTAATTTCTGATGGAGAAATGATGTTAGGATATGCAAAGTTTTTATGGGACTCTATCATGCTGAGGGTACAATGATATCTACTCTGGAACTTTCAGTGGATGGAGCGGTGTATGGTTTGCACACTACATGCAAAAACAAATAACCTAAGTGAAAGAATCTTCTTTATTCAAATATTATTGAAATAAATGTGCTTTAAAAAGAACATGAGAGAGGGCATACCTGTCGACACTGAAAATTTATTTTTTCGGGGGTGTGAATGTGTGGCACCACCCTTGGGCATTATGAGGTGTTGATCATAGTGTTACAAATAACCGCTGCCTAGGTGACCCTGGGCCAAAGACTCGATCAAACCGTCTACATTAATCGACGTGCATGGTAAATCAAGAGGATGAAGCAACAAGGCTCCCTTGTCCTTGGTAGGTGCATGGTGGCTTGGGGAGAATTTTCATGATGGGAGCTTGCGTAAGCGCAAGGCTAGATCCCTTGTTAGGATGGGAAGTGTCCGATAGGTGGAAATTGTGTCTGTTGCAGAGGTGCCTGAATGTTCCCATTAGCGGGCATGCCTCTGGTTCATGGTTATGGCCAGTGAAAATGGTGCACGGGACCACTGTGCTAACTGAGTAGATTGTGTGGGAGTAGACCCTACTCTTCGTCCCAGAAATGGATGCTTGGAAAGGATCTGATGTAGAAGTTGAGGTCTTTTGCTTCCATTTCTGATTTTTTGGCTTGGGTATGTCTATCTCTCTTGGGGATTGTAGACTTAACACTACTCTTGCTGCTCTAAGATTCGGGATATGCTCACATTTTATTCTATGATGAAAGTGTGAAAAAATCCGTCAATAGTTGTGCATGATATTCTCTTGGTTGGAAAGAATTCTTTGGAGGAGAGAAGTGACTGTGTGAAAAGTTTTTGCGAGGTGCTTCAGTTCTTTGCACATATTGACCCGGTGGCTGATCAAGTCGCATATTCCACATGTTATCCTAGGTTGAACGTGGGTCCTGCTTGGTTGGTGCGCCTTCCCAATTTTCCTCTCATGGTGACCTGGGTATGGGGTAGATTTCCTGGGGGCGTTCTGCCTTCCATATTGGTTGAGAATATCCTCACGTTTCTTCTCTAATGTATGTATCATGTCAATTAGACGACATACTCTCAGGATATAAGAACAATTTTGTTCATGGTGATTTCCCTGACATACTAGGCAAAACATCCTAGATATGGGTTTCCCATCTTGCTCGCTTGATGGCATGACTGGGTACCATCGATGTAGTGCTTCTAAGTCAGGGAGAGTGGCGACCACATGATTGGGCGTTTTACACAACATACATGTTGGTCTTCTCTACAAAGGGTGATTTGGGGTAACTAAGGGTTCTCAGAAAGAGGATGGATCTACTCATCACATCTCCTTGAGTTGTCGAGTTTTTCATAGATTCAGAGTCATAGCCATCTTCTCGGGAGAGGTGAAATATAATCGATCGCATACAAGCAAGAGCTGGACGGAATCGAAAGATATAGTGAAAATGGCATAAAGGATGATTGCCACTGCATATTTGAAATTAATACTGTGTATCTAGGTCGGTGCGATACACTACATGGACTGGATACCATCATTGAAACTTTTCCAGAGCTAGAAAATCGGCGATGAAATGATCACATTCATAATAGAGTACACAACATTCAATAGGGGGAGGAGGAATGGCTAGGAGTCTCTTCGGCGACTGTCATTCCTCCTGCAAGTATAGAATGACACGAGGTTCATCTCCAGATGACTGGGTGGAGGGACCCTCTTGATAGGATTTCTCAATGGCATGTAAGGCGTCCCTAGATCATGAGATCTCTGGGAAATCATGGGTATAGTGTCCATAATTGCTGCAGATAGTGCATGCGTGATTTTTACGCAATGCTTTGCCTTGACTTTTGGTGGCAGGTTCCTTTTTATGGGAACGTGGTGCCACGATGTCTATTGTCGAGCTAAGGAGCGGTTTTAACTCGTCCAAATCTGGGAAGATGTGGGTAGGGTGGCCTACTATGTCACATATGGCGCAGCGTGGGGATTCTCATGGCGTGGTGGGATTCTCCACCTTATTTCCTCTTCTCTCAGTTTTCTTAGTCGTAACCATTGTCTTTGCGATGGGATTTTCCTTTGAAGGGATGTTTGTGACATTCGCCTGAACGACCGGGGCCTTCTTAGGATTGAGGGGGATTAACCCTGTGGAGGTGATGTGTGCGACTCCCATTGGAGTAGGTGGGACTAGGTACCAAACTGGTATTTTGAATGATAATTGTGGTAGGACCACCATGGCCATGACCTGTTGCGACACAAAACAAGCTGGGGGGAAGAGGAAAGGAGTTTGGGAGGCGACGTAGGCTAGAGAGGCCATTGTGGCCAAGGAATCGATGTCATTATTGCTCATCTTCGTGTCTTGATTAGCTTCGGTGTTTAATGTGGACATCATGCACACCAGAGCCACTGTGATAGCAGGTGATGACTCAGGTATAACAGGGGGATCTCCTAGGAATTACGATAGGATGGCCAAAATTTTGAACTAGCCGGAGACATATTCTTGGTACTGTGTAAGTGTCTCAGTAGATATTTCTACATAGGGTATAATGGCATTGGTATTTTTTAGGGGGTGATTTTTGCTATGTGTAAATTGGTGGATAGTAACAATGCGGTCCTCATGGGGGAACACCATAGTTCAGAAGATAGAGGAGGCTATGGCTGACATGGCATACATATAACTCAACCCAAGGAGTACATTGTAATCTAGCTGGGAGTCGAAGAATTCAATTTCTATAAGGACCATCTTGGTGGCTAAGCAGGCCGGAACGTTTTGGTAGAGCCCGACGAGAGCTGAAGGGTGTCCATCGTATGCTATAAGCGTGATGTCTGATGGATTTATATCGGGAGGCCCTAACTTTTGTCATACGTTCTTTGACATGATGCATGTGGATGCACCCTCGTCAATGATGCATCGGTGAATGGTGATGTTTTGAACTGTTACCAGTATCTAAAAGGCGACCATTGAGGGAAGCCTAGAGGTGGCTTTATCTAAATCGAAAGGTATCTGGCATGAATCGACAGGGTTGATTGCAGCTAATGTGAAAAGTAAAGCTTTCCTATGCTTTGGGCATGATTGTAATACCTCCAAAGCTAACATAATGGAAAGAGATTGAGCTAGATCATCGATAATGCTATAGTTATGGGCTACTTTAGAATGGTTTCCTACCCGCCTAGTTTCAATAGGCATTTTTGATATGGTCAAAGGTGCTGTTGGTGCACTTGTACTTGCCCCTGACGCATTGGTGTCTGGTGCAGTATCGTAATTTTGGTTCTGTGTCTGAAAAAAATTTCTTCACTAGTTATGTAGATTTTGCGGCTATTTTTTCCAGAATCTTCAGGAGCTTTTCGTGAGAGTAATGGCCACACTCACCATAGGTCGAACAAGAGTGGTTCCTCCGAAGACTTTCCCTCTTGTTCTACCTTCGGGGGTTGCTTGGTTCCTGCATTTGGTTTCGGTTGGAGTTGCCTCAAGCCTGAGATTGCGGAGGGCGCTGATGATTGTTTCCCCCCTGTCCAGGATTTCCTTTAGGCTTGTTTTTTTTCTTTTTTCTTAGCCACATTAGGAAGATAATTTGGATTCTCATGATTGTATGGTTGGGATTGGGAAGGTTGCACAAATTTCACCTGTGCATTATTCTACATGGGTGGGTTTTGTGTTGTGGACTGGGCATATTACGGTCCTTGCCCCTGTTTTATAAATGGTTGTTAGGGGGAAGCTCTTCCGTCAGCATATCTAGCTGAATAATGTGTCTCTTGAGGTAGAGGATAGGGTCCTCCATGCTGATGGTGGTACGATGACGCCCTACAGGTAAAATTTTGCAGAGGCGCAGGATGACTTTGGCAGCCGTGTTGTGGTATATTCTGGGTAGAATCATACATGTAACTGGGATATGGAATGTTGTTTCTTAGGTGATTTTGGGTTAATGACCCAATTATCCCGTCTGTGGAGTTCGACGCACCTAGAAATTCTTTGTAAGTTTGCAGGCGCGGGGCGTTAGGCAGGATATTGTAAATATACCCTGACTGTGTATAGATCATCTTGAGCTGTTGGGCCTTACTGATGGCGTTCTCTTTGGATATGGGATTTTTTTGCCCCACATCATTTCAAATCTATGCGGTGAGAGTTTTCAAGAACATGTCTAACATAACTCAATCTTCAATTTTGTCTTTTCCCAAACTACGACGCCGCCACCATTTGTGGAGATGGTTCGAGATATGGATGGCGAGTGTTTGCCTAAAGTGGGTCAGTAATTCCATTCCAGAATCGTGGTGGATGGGTAACTGAAAATAGGTCAGGATTGCAGTAGTGAGGGCACTAAAGGTTCCATGTGTAGCAGAGGGCTACTCCACATACCATTTCGTAGCTATTTTAGTTAGGGTGCATTGAAATAGTCTTAGCCAAATAGTATTGTCAACGATGTTGTTCGAAAAGCACCACAAGTGGAAAGTCGTTACGTGATTTATGGGGTCTTCCACTTGCTTTCCTTATAACTTTGGAATGTCCGAAGTTAGCTTAGTGGGCATGGGAGGCCATGTGGGGTTGTGTGCAATGGGGTCGTTTTTCAACTTGGTTAAATCTAGTAGATTTAACGAAGCTAGAAAAGGTGATTGTGAGTTTGTAGTCATTGCAACTTGTGAAAACACAATGCTCTCATTAGGAATAGGGTTTTTTTGCGACGTACCCTAATGTGATTTCACCTGGCTTCTCAAATGGGTAGCACTCCTCTACCCACTAAGGGTTGTGCAAGGTGTTGTGTGCGGTGACCCTATGGGGCTGTTCACTGGTGTGGCATTGGGAGACCGATTATGGTTCCCAGCTAATGATGCCCCAATAAAGGATGAACCAATAAGGATGGCAGTGTTCTGTCTTTGACGCCTAAATGGTGAAATACCTAGAACCCCTCCCAGTAATGGGGGGAGGTCCAAAATACGTCTAGATCGACGAGGTTCCATTGGGTCCATTATGGCGTCAACTAGGTATGGTTTTGGAAATATCTGAGAGAATAGAGATTATGATCAAATAAAAAATCTGATCACATACATAAAATGAAGCGAAAATAAAAGATAAATTTTCCCTTTAGATTAATCCTATGTGATCAGTCAATCAAAAAATATGGTTTTGTTGTTGTTTTGTGTATGATACTCAAACCCTAGAAGACCTAATCATCCTCACACGCTCAAATTTAACTGGTCCTTGAGAAGATATATTGTGAATGTTGGCACAACAACCTGAAAGAACTGGTGACGCCCCCAGTCAACCGAAGAAAATCAACCAAGGTAAGGGTAAAGGATCTAGTGTTGCCTGCACCGCCACCTATAGCGAAGGATGTTCTAATTTTGGCCACTAAGCACCGTCATCCCACGTGAGTGTTCAAGTCTTGGGCTTCTTAGTAGTTCAACTACTAGTACTGAGTATTATACGAGTCAGGTAGACCCAAATAATACCGCACACACTGGGCCTAAGCCTAACCCCCTGTGAACAGGGTCTCTGTTGCATTCGGGTTTTCTTTGCTGTGGGCTGATAGATGGATTTGAAAGTTCCATAAACAGTCAACTTCTATGTTTCAAGATGAATACTAACCAAGGAGGATTACTGGATGCCTACCCCCTTGGTCCTAACTTAAACTATAAATTCTCTTGTGGCCCCTGTGGGGAGAGTTTAGTGAGTTTGGTTAAGTTAGTTTTAGGTGTCTTTAATTTACTTAGGGTGTGAATGTGTGTGAACAAAAGATGAAAAATCACATAGTTTGAGAGTGTTCATATGCTCTTCTAGGATCACCTGAAGGTGCAAAGGCAATAGAGATTACTTTCTCTCTAGAGATAATTCGATCCTGGTCCCAAATCCTAGTGAAAAAATTGAACTGAACTAATTACTCGTACACTATAAAAATGAAAAAGTTTTAGCTAAGCATGCGTGGACTTGGGCCACTTAATTTGGCTAATTAACTAAAAAAAAATTGGTGCCTAAATTCACAAAACATAAATTATTTCGGAATGCAAGTTAATTTTCCTCCTACTTAAACTATGTGTCGACTTGGTGAAAATCAACTTGAAATAAAACACCTAAACTACTAAAATGCAACTAAAAGTGAGCTTTAACAAGTTACGCGACACCTCAACGAATGTTGGCAGATTTATTAAGGGCTGGAAGTCACTTTACAAGTAAGAAATAAACAGAAATAGTAGAAAAAATACTACTTCTTGTTTTTGCGCGCAGAAGGCTGAGACAGGTACGAAGGCTGTGCGTATGTCACTGCTAAACGCGCACAGTGGGGCGCATATGTCTGTGAAGAAGCCATGCAATTTTCCTGCAAAGTAATTTTTTGGAGCTCTTCATCTTCAGCATGTCGTTGAGGGTTAATTAGGAAGTGAAGGAGAGAAAGGGGGCACTTCCAGCCAAACTCCACAACAAAGAAAGTGGTCTCTACAAAAAGACACAACCACATAAACTTGGAAATAAAAGCTAGTGGAGTCACAATCATGTGTGTGTGTGTGTTTGGCGCATTAATGTACCAAATTACACCTGCTTAAGAGGAGTGGTTTTTCCCTCTTAAGTTCTTGGTCACAGGCAGAAAATAAATGGAGTCAAGCAAGTTAGGGAACATGCTAAGACATAAACATAATAAATAGTGAAATAGCATGCATATTCAAACATAAAAACTAAACTAAAACAATTAATAAAAAATCTTTAAATAGAGTCAAACAACTTCAATAATCCAAAAGGTGGCACTTACGTCCCCTCTTATTGAGTGTTGGTAGGAATGAAGGATGAAACTTTTACCCACTTCCCAAGGGGCCCTTAGAACTAGGGAGTTCTATGTCCTAATGCAAGGATGTCTTTACTTCTGAGCTACCTTGGCACAAACTCTCCCTCTCTCTACTATGCTAGAATGGATTTATTGGATGGAAAACAATTGAGTCCCCTCTATCTCTGCTCTGGATCACACACTGTTGGATTGCTTGGGGAAATTCTACCCAGCATAACAATGTGTTCTCATATTTTTCATCTCTTGGTGGCCTTTTATAGGATAATTCAAACTCTTCTTCCCTCTATTGGTACATTGTGGATGGTGACCCAAGAGAGGAGGGTGATTCCATTGTGTGCCACATTTATTCCATTATGTGCTCCCTTAAGGTCCTAAGGAGGCTTGTATGACTGTCCTTAGGCAGCCTCAAGTGTGGGATCAATGTCCTGGAGTGTGCGTTGTGGTCCCGGGAAGTGGCTTCCGCCACTCTCAGGTCTGCATGGCTTTTTGAGGAAAAGCCGCACAAAGTCGCGCTTATCGAAGAAAAATGTGTGCAAAGGCACATTTTGTTGGTTCCTTCAGTGCACAATTTGATTTTCCTCTTAGACCTTAGATATTTTTAAATACTTCAGATTCTCTATGTGCCTTAGCCCTGTAAATCCTTTTTCCTGGAATTTAATAATTTCATCTTTGCTTTTCTAATTTTCCAGTGATAACAGGAGATAAAAGATACTTCATGTTCAATTCATTCTCTTAAAAATGATAATTCTTCTTTTGCATCATATACCAAGGGTATTGGTATGAAATTGTTAACCAAAATGGAATGCAATGGTAACGTAAATGGAATTGATAGTCATGCTATCATTAATCCTATTGAGGTGAGAACAAAACCTCGTCATGAAGGATTGGGATATGTACAAGAAGAAGTTGGAGAATGCTCTAAAATTGCAAAGTCAAGGAATTATTCAAGTATGAAATTTGTGAAGAAAGAAATCCTACAAGTTTAAGGAGTATCATATCATGATGATGAATTTAATGGCAAAACATCTCCAAAGAGAGATAAGTTCTTCAAGGAAGAAATAATTCAATTTATCCTCATCAACCAAGTTCTCCTCGCCATACTCATAATCCAAAATGCAATCTTAAAAGGTATAAATGTCATGATTATTCAAAAGCGTTCTATGACTGTAAATAACATGATGATTTGAATAAGATTTTGTGGAATGTATTCCCTTGTACTTTTTTTCATGCACCTAACTATTGTGTATCCAAGTGCCAAAAAAGGAAATCAGTGGTTTCAAAAGTGAATATATCGATTAGAAGTGAGGACAGGAAGGAATATCATCTTCCATGTTTAAAGAAATTTTTTCCAAGAAACGCTCACAAAAACTTTTGTACTCATTGCAATATTAGTGGGAACTGGATTGAGAAATGTTGGAAGATTCATCCACATATTCATTAGGGGAATTTTGAGGTCTAAAATGGGCCTCCTAAGAAAAATGTACAACCAAAATAAACTTTATAAGAACCAATAGGATTCAATATGATGATGTCAACCATGGGGGATAATTCACCTTTTTTAAGTCAAAGCGTAAAAAAATTAAAAAATAATAAAATAATAAAACGATTTTTTCAACTCGTATTTTCAACTTATCTCCCAAAGTTTTTATTCAAATTTCAAGCGGGAGTACTCATTGGATTCAATATTTAATTCCTTATCCAAGAAGTACCCATGTTTCATACTTTTTATGGACTCTTCTACACGAAAAATTAGAAATACATGAAAAAATGTGATTGCAATCACGTTTTTCATGTATTTCTCATTTTTCATGTAGTAGGATCCATCAAAAGTATGCAACATGGGTATTCATTGGATGAGGAAATAATTTTTGCATCAAATGAGTAATCCCACTCGTAATTTGAGTAAAAAATTTGGGAGATAAATTGAAAATATGAGTTGAAAAAGAATTTTTTTCTTTTTTCCCTCCAAAATTTGATGATGTAACCAAATCTTATTGTATTATTTCCACTATTATTTTATAATTTTCTTAGGAGGCCCATTTTAGACCTCAAAATTCCCCTAATGCATCCAAAGAAGGAAAAATAGGTCATGAAATCACTTGAGAAAGGGAAGGAATAAGAACGTGTGATGCACACCATACCCATCCCTGAAGTAGCTCCAGAAGAAAGTGAAATGCAGAAAGAAACTTCCCTAGCCTAGTTCTGTAAGAAATGGTTAGACTATTTGTCTAGTTAGATACTGCATTTTTTTTTATTCCAAATGCTTTATATCCCCACTGATGGGTATTTTTTAAAAGTGATGTTATGAATAAATCACTCAACAATGTTTTATTTAGAATTTTATGCTATTTTGGCTTGTTGATGAGTCAATTTGCATGGGAATTTGGGAGTCAAATTTATTATATATTGTAAAAAAATGCATCTCTTTTGTGGATATTATAGAAATCATCCTAAACTTTGGCATGAGCATGTTCATTGCATCTATCATGTCTATAACTGTGCCAAGCACTCATCTACGCAAGTATTTCCATTTGAAGTTTGTTTTGATTATTTTCCAAAGTTTTCTTTGACTTTCATCTTTGGTAAAGACATTGCAGTAGATTTACATAGTGATGTAGAAAAAGCCAAACATTTTATTGAATAAATGCAGCTAGTGCATCAAAGAGTACAAGAGTAGCTTGAGAAAAGTGAAGTCAAGTACAAAGAAATGTATCACAAGCATTGAGTTGATCATGATTTCCAAGTGAAAGATCAATTTTGTTTGTATATCAGCAAGGAAATACTTCAAGGTGAACACTATATGAGTCTCGAATGACTGATGATCAAGAAGAGAATGTTCAAATTCCATCTATTGAATTTTTTTCTCGTGAATATTTATATGAGTTGCATGAAGATACAATTCTTGACAAGAGAATCAGGACTTCAGGTAGAGGTGATGTGGAGTATCTTTGAGTGGGGCTCAAATGTACCAATATAATTAAAGAAAGGTGGACTTAGATTGAGAGAGTGAGGGAGCTATACCCTCATTTACTTGCTAAATAAAAACAAAATTTTGAAGGTCAAAAAGTTTATAGTGTGGAGGAATGATCCATAGGATCAAAATATGCTCAAAAATCAAAGTTCTTGGAATCACCTCAAATCAGTGACAAATAATAGATATAACCATTCTTATTCCAACGACGTTTGAATCGCCTCACTATGACACCTTATGTGAAATTTATCACATTTTTATGTTTTTGTGAAAAAAAGCTAAAAAGTCAACTTGCACGGTTGTGTGGGATGCTGATTGGATATGCCATATAGGTGACGTGGCACTAATGTCAATAGGTGATTGTGAAAGTATGTCATATAAGTGGATAAATCATGTGCCAACACATGGCAGACTTGTATAGGTTAAGGTGTGGAATTTTCATTGCTTATTTAGTTTTGGTGTGGGCCAATTGGGAGGTGCCACGTGGCCCTCAGATTCTTGTTAAAATTTTAATGGGTCAGCCGACTGGCCTCCACTAGATTTCACCCCACGGCCTCCCAGATATAACTAGCGCACATTACCATTACACAATGAGGTTTGGCTCTTAACTGTAGTGGTTAGTGGTTTGAGTTGAATAATAATGGTTGGAACGTTTGGGGGACGGGGTAGGACACATGGCCCGAACTAGCATATTACAACCCACGTGACCACAATGAAGGTGCACATAGAGGGGGCAGGTGGTTAGCCCAGGCCCCGGTCTCATTCATTACCACACGACCAACAAAAATGTAGCCAACATGACTATGCCCAAAGGCAATAGAGAAGGGGTCAACACATGGTGCTAACCCACGACCACATGGCCACAATATGACCATGAACTTGGGTTGGAGAACCAGTGCTTTTACCTAATCGTGTTATTTAACCATTTGAAAATTTTCACCTATTGTGGCATAATTAGTTTCAATCCAAAACAAAATTGTCGCCTGGTGGTTTTCCAAAAGGAGCGAGTTCGTTGCCTAGTTAGACATTTTTGTCATTTCGCAGGACAGATAGTGAGGAAATGTACAAGGAGGTCTATCTTGGCCATTTTTCATCCTTTTTGTTTCCCATTAATAGCATCCATAGGGGATTTTGGGTGCTTTCGACCCAATGACAGTGTTATCATTGTGATTTTAGCATTTAGCTTGAACAATTTGCAGATCCAATTCCTTTCGTGTTGCAAACAGAGACTATTTTGAGGCCATATGGAGACCTTATTGAGTATGGAAAGAGCCTAGAAAAGGGTTTTGAAACCTTCCATACACATATGGAACATTTGTTTCTTCATTAGAGCAACTAATATTTTATTATATTCTTAGTATGGTTGTGGGAAAAGACCATATCTTCATTATAATACAGTTGAATTTTTGCTTGATTTTTTTATCTCACAATGAGTATGAGAGCTTATTTCCACATTCACTCGAAGAGTCCTTTTCTTTCCGCTATAATTTTTTGTAAAAGGGATTAAACTTATGAGTGAGAGTTCTTTGAAGGAGAAATCCTTGCCACTCTAGAAGGATGTTTAATCTACGAGTCAAAGATTTGTAATATACTCTTTTTGTTGTTGAGATCAATAAGGAAACCTAGACATTGGAGTAGGGCCTAGAGACGTAGCCGAGGAGGGTTGAACTCTGTTATCACATTATTTTTGTCTTCTTCATTTTAACCATTTTGGATTACACATGATTTCCTTTCATGTTTAAGTTCATTTAAAATTAACTATTCACGATTGAACAACTTACGAACTAAGTTAACTTTTGAATACACAAAAATTTCAAAACTTGCAAAGTGTCAGAGGATGATCGATTTTCAGATCAAAAGGTGCCTCTTCGACCATATCCCCATCTGATATTAATTTCTTGCACTGAACTTGGAGTTTTCCGCTTTTGTAGCTCCTGCTAGAACTTCCTCCATCTTTCCTCATTTGGCTTAGGGCACCAGTTCTCAGGCCTCAACCATTGTCACCATATCTATTCTTGCATATCTATTTTCGAATGGTTTTCAATTTTGGTTTTCCCTAAGCTAGTCCTTTGAGTTTGAATATCCTATAGTTCCTTGTGGTTACTTAGTTTTGGAAATTTCTACCATGTGTATTCCTAGAAGATCCATGTGCGCCCATTATTTACCTCCCAGAAGAAATGTTCTTTTATCAATCATATCCCTTTCGTATCGAGGTTTCATATCAATGGTCCCAATGCAAGATCAGGGAATATGAATAGATATTGTGTAGTTATTTCAGGGACATGTTTGTAACTATATATTTTTCCATATATCCGCCCTCCTTAGACCTACCTCGACAAGATCTTCACCCCCTACGAGTGTGGCCATGTTTCTAGGATATCATAAACCCAATCTACCCTTCATTTTGGGCCAGCACGTATTATCCCATGCCACTAATGGCCACTTTTTCCCTAGAAGTGAGCTCCCCATAAGAATTTTCTTTGTTTTCTATGTGCTTTATATATAATGTAGATCAGCTCCATCAACGATGACATTTGATAAAATAGACGCACCTAAGAACCGATTTAAGAAATACCAAACAACCTGCCATGCTCAATGTTGTAAAATTCCATCATATTGATTTATTTTTCATTTTTTTCAAAATCTCTTGCCATACCTTCCAATGAAGTGAGCTTTCAATCAATGGGGCACCAAAGTATTTGGAAGGGAGTGTAATAATTTTAATCTCAAGAGTTTTGGCAGCATGTCTTTGAATTTTCATATATGTATTGAAAAACAAGACTTGCGACTTGGTTCTATTAATATCCAAATTAGAAGCTAATGAAAATGTGTTTAAAAGCTTTTTTATCATTCATGATTCTTGAACTATAGGTGCTCCTATCCCCATCGTATCATCAAAAAAATTATGGTGAGTTAAGGCCAGGTCCTCCCCAAATAATCACAAACCTTTCAATTTGTTTGAATCCACTACCACTTTGAAACTTCTTCCTAGCACTTCCGCTGTTAGGATTAATTCAAAGGGGGATAGTGTTGGAAAATTGAGGTATTTGTAGATTTATATTGATTCTCCTTAATTGATTATTACTTATGATATTTGTTTGCATTTTATTATTTTGATTATAATTCTTCATTAAGAAATTATAAAAAACATGAAGATAACAAAAACACAAAGAGAAAAAGATATAGGCTCCACACCAAGGAAAAACCTCAGAACTAGGGAAAACCTAAAAATTCCACTTTTTATAAAATCATATCAGAATGAGAACTCCAAGGCTCAAAGATGGAGACCTGCTTCAAGGACTAAGTCAACCCTCCAAAAGTATTATTTAGTCAAGTTAAATTTTTCCAAGTCAAAGATGGTCAAGCTTCACAAAATCTACTCCAAGTCAAATGTTCATCCATCTTCAGTTATGCAATTCATCCTGCAATTTTCAGCTCTGCAATTTTCCCAAAAACCATAGATCTCTTTACACATGTGGGAAGGAGATCCCAAGAACTCATATCAAATTTTTCTTATTTAGGTCTCTCCTTCTTCCTGATTTTTCTCTCTTCATTCCTTCTGTTAATTGTAGACATCGAACTACATGCAGCATATCAAATTAGGATGAGATATCCTATATATATAGTTGACCAATAGAGCAAAAAGTTGTAGAACTGAGCCAACTTATCATGGCAGGGTTGACTTTGTGTTGGAGGGAAAATTAATTTTACATGACTTAAAAATATTTTTTGGTTCGTGTTATAAATCGCCCAAATGGGTCTTATACATATGACAAAGAATATTTTTCTTCATTAAAACCTAGGTGCATGAAGACCATGCTTGACCTAGACTTGACCATGAAACTTATGCTTAAATAAAATTATTATCCTTCTTTTACATAAAATATCGATTGATACAAGTACAAATATAAATATGAAGACCAACCCTATTTAGTTTTCCAACAGAAAGGGGGTTCCAATTGCTTAAACACTTAGAGGATTGTAAGGGAAGGGAGGATGGCCCATTGTATAACAATCAAAAGGATGGAGAGGAAATCAACTTAGATACCCAATAGATTCAGTCTTTAACAAATCTCAATGCCCTTAAAATCCCATTGAGGTATTCCTACATTAGCTTCTCATAAGTGTTTGATAGGTCCACCTTGAAACAAAACCCCTTTTGTTTTGTCATGTTCAGTGATTGTATGATTTCATGTGCCACCATTATGCCATCAAGAATTTGCCTCTTGTCTACAATCGTGCATGTCGTGGATAAAATAGTTAGGGGAGGAAAGGTTTGAGCCTGTTCACAATGATATTGGTAATGATCTTGTATACCACATTATACAAGGAAGTCAATTTATATTCTCTTGAGATCACTTTCTTTTCTTTATTTGGGACTAGTATTATGAAAGCGATATCAAAATATGTTAAGATCGTCTTTTCCCCCTATGATTCTTCCATCTCCCCATTATGTCTTCCACTATTATTGACCAACATGATTAGAAGAATTCAACTGTGAAGCCATCAGGTCCAGGTGCCTTTTTAGCGGGCAACACTTTGACTATAGCCTCTATCTCCTCCTGAGTAATTTTCTGAAGTATTGCCTTATTTTTCTCCTTTGTGATCAATGAGGGGATGTTCATTGTGACCTTCTGAGAGGTCACCTTTCTATACCCTACGGATTTTCTCATTGTTTGTTGAAATATTGGATCAATTCTGATGTAATTTCCGAGTGCATCTCCAACTTCTACCCGTCTATGTCTTTCAGGGAGGAGATGTAGTTATATTGTCTCCGTTGAATCATAGATTTGTGAAATAAGGAAGTATTATTTTCCCATTCTTTTAGAAGTTTTACTTGCAACTTATGTTTCCACAATATCTCCTCTTTTTCTTTCATTCCTATAATATTGTAGCTTATCCACATTAGCCTTAACTAGTTCTTCTGTGGAGCCATTACTGATCTTTTATTACTATATCTCCATCATTTTCCTTCCAACTTGCTCTTTTCTTCTAGATTTTTGTCGAATGTATTTTTTTCCATCCATTCAGTTGCCCTTTTGATGCAAAGAACAAAACCCTAAATATACCATGTATTTTATTAAATCAGATCACACACAAAATTTGGCTTCACAATTGAATTACATGGCTATTTATTCTTGAGGTAGAAAACTCTCAAAACTTCTTCGTGGATATTTGGAGGAAGTTGAGTAATCCTCTCAATTTTAGGAATCTATCCTAACTACTTTATAGTTTCTCCTAATTAATTAAATACATAAATTTAAAACATGAAATGCTTCTACATCACCTTTCACATATTTAATTTTTTTATATAAAGTGAATATCACAGTGCCTTGATCTTTCAGATATTTTAATTTTATTATATAAAGTGAACATTACATTGTCTTGGCTAGTACCCACTTCATCACACCATTTTTTAATGTTAATGATAAATTTTAGGTGTATGAGCCATAATTTTTCAAATTTGAAACAATGGTTGCAAGGTCACATTAATTAAAGATATTTCCCAATGATTAAAGCGATGGTTGGGGATAATGGATGCTTAGTGAATACATCCCAAACCAAAAAAATTTGACAACAAGAATTGATCTAGCTTTGAAGCCACTTTTATGGATAATGGATCATAAAAGTGAATACATCCCAAACCAAAAAAATTTGACAACAAGAATTGATCTAGCTTTGAAGCCACTTTATGTAGATTTATTCTTCTAGTGTTCTAGGTAAACACATCATTGATAGTGCTAGCTTCCATAAGCCCTATGTAGTCCATGTTCTTCTAGAACGGGGTTGATTCTACCATCCATCTATGTATGCCACCTTTATTTTCATCTAGTGACTTAATGAGACTAAAGTCACCTACCATTATCCATAGATTGTGGGAAATTAGCTTTCCTAACTAGGATATTGACCGAAGAAACACCATCTTATCATTTGGGGAGATTGGTCCATATACATTGAATATGAAGAGTCCCTCGCCCAAGCTCATGAGATGTACCAGAACTATTAGTATTGTGAAAACTACAAAGACATTGGCTACTTAAACCACTTGACCATCCCAAGAGTAGTGTGTTATGCCACGAGATTGCCTTTCTGCACCGATTACCATCGTTTGGGATTGTCTTCTCTAGTACTTGGTGAGTTCCGTTAGGGTCTCCCCTTTAATTTTTGTTTCTTGTGTCATCATAACTATAGGTTTTTAGGCATGATTAAAAATAGCAAGACCTTTATTGCTCAAATTTATCTAATTCTCAGGAATCGGAAAATGAAATCATTCTTCTTTGCCAAGCTGACAAATTTTATAGACGAGTCTGCCCTTTGTTAGTAGTTTTCGTTATAGATGCGGTTATATTGTCTTGGTTGAATCATAGATTTGTGACATGAAGAAGTATTATTTTCTCCTTCTTTTGCAAGTTATACTTGCACCTTTTCTTTCCACAATATCTCCTCTTTTTCTTTCGTTCCTATAGATATTACAGACACATTGACTTCTTAAACCACTTGACCATCCGGGAGTAGTGTTATGCCACGAGATGGCCTTTTTGCATCGATTACCATCGTTTGGCATTGTCTTCTCCGGTACTGTTGGTGACTTCCGTTAGGGTCTCCCCTTTAATTTTTGTTTCTTGTGTCATCATAACTATAGGTTTTTCTAGCGAGGGCATGATTAAAAGCCATGAAGATCTTTAGCAATTAATCTGATTCCCGGAATTCGGAAACTGAAATTATTCTTCTTTGCGGTGACAAATTTTATAGACGGGTCTGCCCTTTGTTAGTAGTTTTCGTACAAGTCAATATTCCGATAAATTGTGGCTAGGGTTCTTTACGGACTGGATCAAAAGATTCAAAGCCATTATTGTATCCGTTGAACGCCGGCTCTGTCGGTTTGAAAGAAATCGCAACTTTGACAAAGTAAACGAACGAGATTTCGACAGCATAAATGTCTATTGTAGAACGACTTGCAGTGAATGCAATGGCGTTGAATGTACGAGTCGGCAGACTGTACAACCTTGCGAATCCGTTGTTTCAGAAGCCAAACGCGCGTCATAGAACCAAGTCAACCAATCAGTTTGCGGACACTCTGCATATATTCATGCTCAGTAAGCTTCAGTGATATGCCTTGGAAAATCGCTGTCTGTGTTATAACAAAGTGTCGCTCTCTGTCTTAACTCAGGTCGGCATTCTAACCTCGGAGTGTCTGTGTTAATGGTACTGAGCATCCGGAGCGAGATTCAAAGCCACATATATAATATCACCATATAGATATATATCATTGAAGGCTTATGTGATCTGCACCACAAAAGCATATATCAATATTCCAGCCCCGAGAGAGATCACCACACCACAGATTTATGTGATCAGAACCATAGAAGTATATATCCGCACCAATTCACTGTTTATAAATTCAATCATAATATAATAAATAAAGATAATAATTACTATTGAATTGAAATATAATTTCAAATTTCAAATTTTTATTATAATTTCTTATTTCATATTTTTTTTTAAATGGATTCTAATTCTTTCTTTATAAATTTAATCATAAAATTAGTTTTTAAAATATTATAAATGGATTTTTTTTCTTTCTTGGTTATATATAATTTAATGTCATAAATAATAATAAATTAATTTATGTGGTATTAATTTCTGGTAAGCTCAGTACGGAGTATCTTTATGGGTAGAAGTTTTGTCTAACGGATAGAAGTTTTGCTTAAATTTACAGGATACTTAGAATTGAGAGCTGCAATAATATAATATTAAAATTTAATATATATTAAAAAATAAAATAGGCTCATTTTCATTTGGATAGAATGGTTTTCCATAAACAAGGTGTTTTGCATAGTTCCAGACCCATACCCAGGATCTAGGTAGCCATTATCACCTCTTCTCATAGTTCCATCAATTTAAGCGACACCCAGACGCCTTTGGAAATAAATCTAAGTTTGCATATTCATTGTGGTAAAGCTCGGGAAAGCTGGTATTTGTTGCGAAACTCCCGAAGAAAAGCTCGGCACCCTGATTGGGGCTCCTTAGATTTTGGAGAGTTTCCACACACAATTTACAACAACGAGCTCCCAAGATATAAAAGCTTGAACAGTGAAACCACTATAACCAGAATATCGAGTTATTTTGGACATCGGATTAGATGCGAAATTGTCCAATAAGCTTTGAAGCAGCATGGTTCAAATTGCATAAACTTTTCTTCAAGCAGGACTAGCACTTCTAATAACGAACAACTTGGCGACGTATACATACGCGCACTTTTTGAAAAACCTAACGGGTCCACTTTGGTTAAACAGATTCGCGTATATACGCGCTTTTCATGAAATGAACATGCGTATAGATCTATAAAAGATAAACATTGCATAACATATCAGATCTATGGACTTACCCAGATTTCTTCAATATCTTCAATAGATTTGCGCCAGGTCTTCAATACTTCTTTTCATATCATCCTAGAGATTCATCATTTCCAGATCTAGAGATTTTTAACCTTCATCATATTCATGGGTGCATCATAGATTTAGATCTGTCCCCGATTGGAAACTTGATTCAAACCATACGGTGCTGATGGAGGTAAATGTTGTTTAAGCAGAACCCATACACTGTCTTATTTTTATTTTTCTTCTCCTTATATAGATTTAGCCTTTGTCAATACCATGAGCCAAAACCACACAACTTCCAATGTTTTTCCTGGGTGGGATCACATAGACAATCCAGCGCTCAATACAATGGGTCAATACCATGGTAGTAACCCCTGGTTTTATTAATTTAGAGTTCAATTGACCATACGCGACTTGCCACGTACTTTTCCGCGTACATACGTGACTTCCCTTTACTAAACTCGTGTATGCCTTGTGACATACATTTTTCATCATTATTCTGGCCCATTCTGGAAATTATTTCTTCTGCACCTTCTGTACTGATTGTAGATACATCAGATGTACATCAATAACAAGCTCATCAAGTCAAGAACAACTTCATCAAGTAGGTTGCCTTCATCTTCATCAAGTGGGTTTCCATCAAGGACAATACCCTGCATCATATTGCCAACAATCTCCCCCTTTGGACTTGATGGCAACCACGATGGTGTTTGATCACAATAGATAGATACATTAATTATAACCATGTTAATCTCCCCTTATTCAAACACCATGTCACTCTCCCCCTTTAACATCAAGGGCAAAGAGCGGATCAAAACCAACACAAGGTTTTTCTCCTCATGTAGAAAGAAGAGGGCTGTAGATCTGATGTACATTGAAGTTACCATGCTCCCCCTGATTTCATGCTGAATGTTCAAACATATTTTTCAATGAAGTACATGACTCTATGACCTTCCTCTCACCAAGGACTCATACTTACATCAAATTACAAATATGAATTTTCATGACCAATACCAGTAGGACCTCAAGAGAGATCACATTTCAGAACCATCATAATGCCAATTAATGCATTATACTCAGCAAGGCTAATGCTCCCCCTGAAAATGTGCATCCAAGCATCTTTTCTATATGACCAAAGCTCCCCTTTTGCTTGTGCATCGTGAACACTTTCAACAGCAAATCATCAAGGCATCTTCACCCAAAAACAGAGAATGAAACAGAAATATAAGAGCTGAAATACCACCAGTGACTCCAAACAACATCAGAGATACCAAACAGTACTGCAGCTATGCTGAAAAATGCTGACATACATGGCTTTCTGTGTTTAAACTCGCGTATATACGCGACTGTCTTTCAGGAAACATGCGTATCCAATTTAATCTTCTGAATTTAATCAGATCTGATCTTTTGAAAGACAGAGACAACACCCAACTTCTGTCTGAGATATTCGGACGCTTCCCTGGGCAGAGGTTTGGTAAATATATCAGCAATTTGTTCCTTGGAGGGAACATACTCCAACTTCACCTTTTGTTCAAGCACTTGTTCACGTAGGAAGTGATACTTGATGGGAATGTGCTTGGTCTTCAAATGCATAACATGATTCTTTGAGATATTGATGGCACTTGTATTATCACACATAATGGAGATAGGGGGTGAACATTTGATTTGAAAATATTGCAAGGTTTGCATCATCTAAAGGAGTTGGGTGCAACAAGATGCGGTAGCCACATATTCTGCTTCTGCTGTAGATAAGGCAATAGAATTTTGCTTCTTGCTGAACCAAGATACTAACCGAGGCCCCATATAGAATGCACCACCACTAGTGCTTTTCCGATCATCAACATTTCCAGCCCAATCTGCATCAGTGTAAGCATGAAGAGTAAGATCAGCATTCTTTGGACACCATAGTCCAAAGTCTTGAGTTCCTTGCAGATATTTGAATATTCTTTTGACGGCCTGAAGGTGAGATTCTTTTGGATTAGCTTGGAATCGTCCAACAATCCCAACTGCATGCATAATGTTCGGTCTAGTCCTAGTGAGATAAAGAAGACTTCCTATCATAGATCTGTAATCTGGTTGGTTCACCATGGGAGAATCATCATGAGAACTGAGATTACATCTGGTTATCATTGGTGTACTTACGGGTTTGCACTCTTCCATGCCATACTTCTTCAGAATTTGCTTAAGGTATTTTTCTTGTGATAAACATATACCATCTTTGTAGTTTCATAACTTGCAAGCCAAGAAAGAATGTTAGTTCCCCAAGTAAAGACATTTCAATTCTGTTTGCACATATTGAGAAGCAAATTTCGACTCATGGACTCTTCATTACTCCCCAAAAATGATATCATCAACATAAACCACCACAATCAATAGTTTATTATTTTCAATTTTTGTGTATAGGTTTTAACATCGTGACCCCTTTGAAAATCCTTGTTAATGAAGATATTTGTCAAGACGATAGTACCATGCCCTTGGAGCTTGTTTGAGACCATATAGAGCCTTTTTAAGTTTACACACAAGTTTTTAATCATTTCCCAAAATGAATCCTTCTGGTTGTTCTATATAAACTTCTTCTTCTATATCACCATTGAGAAAAGCAAATTTAACATCCATTTGATAAACTTTGATTTGTTGGAAGCTTGAAAATGCAAGAAACATTCTTATGGCTTCAAGTCTGGCTACAGGAGCAAAGGTTTCTTCAAAGTCGATACCTTCTTGTTGAGTATACCCTTTGCAAACCATTCTAGCTTTGTTTCTTATAACGTCCCCATTCTCATTTAACTTGTTCTTGAATATCCATTTAGTTCCAATGACATTTTTATCATGTGGTCTTGGTACCAAATCCCATGTTTGATTCTTTTCAATTTGATCAAGCTCTTCATTCATTGCTTGAATCCAACATTCATCTTTGCTAGCTTGATTGACATTGTGTGGTTCAATTGTGGATAAAAATGCCAGATAGCTAGAAGATCCCACAAGAGTCCTCCTTGTTTGTACACCTGATTCCTTGTCTCCCAAAATTTGAGATTCAGGATGATTCTTTTAGACATATCTTGGATGGAGCCTTTCCGAGATACGTCATCTTCGAGGTTCTTCATTGGATCCTTTAATACATATCAATTACGGTTTGATGTAGAAGGACAAAAGTCACCATCATCTTCTTCTGTTGTTTGTATTTCTTCTTTAGGGACTACATGAGACTCATCAATAACAACATCAATACATTCAACAATCTTTCGAAGCCTTTTATTGTAACATTTGTATGCCCTGCTTGTAGATGAGTAACCAAGAAGTATTCCTTCATCTGATCTAGGTTCAAAGTTGCCAAGATTTTCATCATTATTTTTGATAAATCATTTACTTCCAAAAACTCTAAAATGCTTCACAAATGGAGAATTACCATACCAGAGTTCATATGGAGTTTTGTCACTATTTATACGAACATGTGCCTTGTTGAGAATGTTTACTGCTGTATGTGCTGCTTCTCCCCGAAAAGTGTCAGGTGTTCCAGAATCATCAAGCATAGCTCTAGCCATTTGTTGAAATGTTCTATTCATTCTTTCTGCTATGCCATTTTGTTGTGGAGTTCCAGCTATAGAAAATTGTCTTTTTATGCCATGTTGTTCACAAAATTCAAGGAATTCATTTGAGGTATATTCTCCTCCTCGATCAGATCTAAGACATTTGAGTTTCAGATCTCCTTCATTTTCAACCAGAGCCTTGAAGATCTGAAATTTCTCAAATGCTTCATCTTTGTGCTTCAACAACCCAATCCAACACATTCTAGAGAAATCATCAATAAATAAGATATAGTATTGTTCACCATGAGGTGAATTTTTCCTCATAGGTCCACATATGTCGGCTCAATCGAGTTCAAGAGGCACAGTTGATGAACCTTCCTTCGCATTAAAATGTACTCTAGCAAATGAAACTACCCAGGAATTGGTAAGATTGAAGCATGATGCTACAGTGAGTAATATTGGGAAGATCACGAACAACTTTAAGTCTGCTTGATTTGTTGATTTGAGAGAAGCTCAGATGCCCCAACCTTCTATGCCATAGCAGTTTTCTGAAGATTTACTCAAGTAACATTGTTCTTTGCAGTTATTTAATACATATAGGTTGCTTGGAGTTCTTTTTCCTTTTATAATTGTTTTACCTGTAACAAGATCACATACCACACATTATTTTGAACTAAAGACAACTTCGGTTCCTTGATCACACATTTGAACACTCAACGGGTTATGCCTTAATCCATCCCTTTATGACATCATTATTTTACTTTTCTTTTAGAAAAACAGACCCTTTTCCCTTAATGACAACAGGAGTATCATTTCCAAATGTAACATTCTTTTCTTTTTCTAAAGCACTATATGCTAGAAGTTTGTTTTTGTCAACTGTCTTGTGTCTTGAGCATCCACTATCAATTTACCATTGGTTTTCTTCATCTTCTGCAAATAATGCTATGCCACAATTTTCAACCTGTAATTCCTTTTTTTTCCATACTTTGGAGCTTGAAGGAACATGTTCTTTTGGCTGAACTTTGCTCCTGCATTCAGATTCTTCATGCCCAAAGTTATTGCAATAAGAACATTCAACTTCTTTTAGAAGAGGAGAAAAGTTGTTATAGGTATTCTTCTCAAATTCAATCCTTTTATTTCTTGCTTCTCTAGTCATGATGGTTTTATATGAAACACATTGAACAACTTTATGACCTAAATTGTGACATGAGAAACATTGTCCATTGAAGAAGAAATTTCTGCGATCATGAAATCTTCTACTTGGATTTACCTGTTGATTGGTGTTTCTTTGAGAGATATTCCTGTTAGTGTTCCTTGAATTGTGATGATCATGCTTTACCTGTAAAGATTCTTTATTCCCTTGCTGAGTGGCTGAATGTAGTAAACCAGCTGTAGCTACTTTTAGATAATTTGGTGCTGAAGCCTGAGAGGATTCTCTGGTATATCCAACACCTGTCTTTATAAGAGGAGAACGTTGTACCTTGATAATCTCATCTAAGGTTTTAGATCCTTTAGCAAATCTAAGATTCAGAGTCTTTTCTTTCTCAAGTTATTTTCTTAGACTTACTACTTCATATTCTAATTTTTCATTGTGTTTCTTCGCTTCTTCATTCTTCTTTTTCAGAGTCTCTATGGTAATTTTCCTTTCTTCTAAGAGAATCTTACATTCTTCTAAGCGAATTTGGAGTTGATTGTTTTCTTCAAGAAAATAATTGTCCTCTAGAGCATCCACAAAAGTATCCTTTTCATCTTGAGATTCAAATGCCATGAGAAGTCTAAGATCTTGTTCACATTCTTCCTCACTATCAGAGAACCCATTACCGTCTTCATGAGTGTAGTAACTTTTCCTAGTGCTAGACCGGTGCTTATTCCTTATTTCTACTTCCTTCCCTTTTGTAGATGTTTCTTTATAAGGACACTTAGCAGCATAATGACCGACTCTTCCACAATCAAAACATTTGAAAGGAAGCTTACCTCTGAACCGTCCTGTGCCAAGTTGATGTTTCTTTACAAAATTTACCTCATCTTCTTCTGAGATATATCCTGATCCTTCTGCTTCTTGTACTTCCTTCCCTTTTGTAGAAGCTCTAAAGATGGCTTCTTTGACTTCAGATGGTCCTCCTCTTCTCATTTCATAAGCAGTTAGCATGCCATGGAGTTGTACGACAATAAGATTTTGAAGATCCTGTTTTTCTTCAAGAGCAGAAACTTTTGACTCAAATTTTTCCGTTAGTGATCTTAAGATTTTCTCAACCAAAGTAGACTCAGCTATTGTTTCTCCCATGTTTCTCATACGATTTACAATATCATCAAGACGTAAGAAGAAACTAGCAACACTCTCATCATTATGCATATTCAATTCTGAGAGTTTGGAGTTTTTCACTTTTTACCTTTGCATCTCCTTCATAACTTAGAATGATTTTGTCCCATATTTCCTTTGCTGTATTTAGCTGCATAACCTTGACAAATTCTGATTTAGTTAGACTTCCCAATAGTGCATTGATCGCCTTTGCATTTGTTTCATAATTCTTCTTTTCTGTTGGATCCGTTGGCACTGCGGCTGTATATTGATATCCTTGTTCAACAATGGCCCATACATCTGCTCCCATAGACTGAAGGTAGGATCTCATCCTTATTTTCCAGAAGATTAAATTGCTTCCATTAAAGAGTGGAGGCTTGATAGATGTTGTTCCATCTTGATTGCTCATCTTTCTTGATCTTCCTTCTAGTGGCTAAGATTTTTCAGAAGGACCACCTCTGATACCAATTGTTGGAAAAATAGTGAGAGGGGGGGGTGAATCAGTATTTAATGCAGATAATAAAATTTTTTACTTTTCCTTTCTAAAAACCCATACGCGCCTTTTCAGAAGCCAACTGGCGTATATACGCGGATATCCTTTACAAAACTCGCGTATATCCAGTGAATTAATTATGCATTTAATTCATGATTTAGATCATTTCATTACTCATTTATCAGATGTTCAGAAAACAGTAAACAAGTGCAGAAAGAATAGAGTAATCATCACACACAAGCCATCACACATGAACACCAGGATTTTTAGGTGGAAACCCAATTTGGGAGAAAACCACCGCTGTCGTCGACTCAGACTTCAATATTTATTATTAAGAAAACTTCTTACAACATGTACTGGCGCAGACTCATACCAGTACGCAGGCACCCACCTGCAGAAGGCTACAACTTTCTCTCGTTTACCAGCCTTTCCTGGAAGGGAGAAACAACCCCCTGCTCTCGTTTACCAGCCTCTCCTGGAAGGGAGCTACTACCCCCTGATATTAACACCAACCTCTCCTGGAAGAAAGCTTCTACTTTCAGACTGAAGGCTTCAACCGTCAGATCCACTGCAGACCACGTTTCATCAATTTTCAAACTGGATCAAACAGCTTCAACACAATCCTTCACTTATCAACAAACATCCTTTTCCCAGAGCATCAAACAGAACAGTGAAACCACTGTAACCAGAATATCAGAGATAACCCAGACATCAAAATAGATATGCAGAATCTCAATCAGCTTTGAGCAATCATCAGTTCAAATTGCATACGCGCTTTTCTTCAAACAGACTCGCGCTTCTAATAAAGACAACCCGCGTATACATCTGTGCACTTTTCAGAAAAACCCTAACAGTCCATACGCTCCTTTGTTTAAACAGATCCGCGTATATACACGCTTTTCATGAAACGAACATGCATATAGATCTATAAAAGATAAACATTGCAGAACAGATCAGATCTATGGACTTACCCAGATTTCTTCAATATCTTCAATAGATTTGTGCCAGGTCTTCAATATTTATTTTCAGATCATCCTAGAGATTCATCATTTCCAGATCTAGAGATTTTCAACCTTCATCATATTCATGGGTGCATAATAGATTCAGATCTATCGATTAAGAACAGAGTTCAACCATACAGATAAACTTCAGAGTGAAGTATTCATTTAAAGCCGAGACCCATACACTCCATCTTGCACAATGATTTTCTTCTCCTTATATAGATTTAGCCTTTGTCAATACCATGAGCCAAAACCACACAACTTCCAATGGTTTTCCTGGGCGGGATCACATAGACAATCCAACGCTAAATACAATGGGTCAATACCATGGTAGTGACCCCTGGTTTTATTAATTTAGAGCGCAATTGACCATACACGACTTTGCACATACTTTTCCGCGTACATACGCGACTTCCCTTTACTAAACTCGCGTATGCCTTGTGACATACATTTTTCATCATTGTTCTGGTCCATTCTGGAAATTATTTCTTCCGCACCTTCTGTACTAATTGTAGATACATCATATGTACATCAATAACAAGCTCATCAAGTCAAGAACAACTTCATCAAGTAGGTTTCCTTCATCTTCATCAAGTGGGTTGCCATCAAGGACAATACCCTGCATCATATTGCCAACAGTCTCTAGCTTCAAAAAATGGAAAAAAAAAACATTAACAATATTACATTATTAAATGTAATTGATTAATTATAACATAAAAATAATATTAATATCACTAATATAATAACATTATTATATGTAAAAATTCATATTATTATTATTATTATTATTATTAGTATTGATTCTAATGCAAATAATATTGACATTAATATTAATAATAATTATAGTAGTAATATCATTAATAACATTAATGATATTAAATTATTAAATTTAATAAATTAATTATAATATATAAACACTATCAATATCGTTAATATAATAATATTATTATATGTAAAAATATGTTTTATTATAATATAATAATGTTATTCTTAGCACTAATGTTATTGTCAATATTAATGTTGTTAATAAGCAATTTTATGTATGGAAAAACATTGTTGATAACAATTAACTTCAAACAACATGGTCAACCATGATCAAGTGTTCAACCATGGAAAATTCATCAACCAGTGCTAAATGTTGTCAAAAGTTGACACACTTAATTTGGCTGATCAACATGTTAATCATTGATCATGGTGTGTGATATTAACTATGCTTGGAATTTTTTTTCCATAGATAACCATGTTTTCTTATTGTTGGTTATGTTATTGCATTGTTGAACATGGTTGAAGTAACATTAATGTCATTTTTTGTTCATAAATAATGTCATCACAATAGGTTGAAAAACCAATGACATCACAACGTGACAAATAACAAATGTCATTGATGTGAAGGAAAATAAATGTTGTTGCAATGTGATAGACAACAATTTTTGGGGAAGTGTGAAGAATAATTTCCATCATTGCAATGTGATGAATGATAAATTCCATTGTATTGTGAATAAATATTAACAATGTCACAATATGATGAATAATAAATATTGTTCCAATGTGTGGAATAAAAAATGACATCGCAATATGATCAATAATAAATATTGTTGTTGCAATGCAACCAACAATAAACATTATTACAATGTATCCAACAACCCATTGCATATTCATAATACTATAGGTTGATCATGGTTCATATACATTAACATAGTGTTAATTGTCTAACATATTTAAACATGGTCTGCAATTGTCAACAAGGTCATACATGGTTACAAAATATCAATGTTACAATAGACATCATGCTCATAATGGTCAACCATTGCAACATGGTTGACCATCCTCAAGATCATCACATAGTCAATGTAGTCAACCATTTTCATCACTTTCCACACAATCAATCATAATCATCATATCTCTGGCATAGAAAACATGATCAACAATAATCAAGCTTGAAAAAATCTAACAATGATTAATGAAGGCCACCTTTATCTGCCATGACCACCGTGATCATCGATGGTCATCCATAGTCAACCACCTTGTCAGACATACTCATGAACATGATCAACCATATTTATATATTGTTAAATGTTACCAGCCATGGTCAACCATGTTCGCCTGTATTCAAGCGTACTTGGCCATAGTCAACCATGCTCTTATAATTGTATCTATTATTGAACAACCTCACCATGATCAAACATGGACAAGAATTTCAAACCTACTCAATCATTCTCAAGCTAGTTCAAAAATTGTTAACCATTATTAACATGGTCACTAATGATCAACCATATTTAACCATAATCGATCATTGTTAATCCTTGTCACCAATGGCCTACCATGGTTACCTATGGTCGGTTCTTATTAACCCTTGGCCAACCATTGTCAATCCTCTTCAACCTTGTCAATCATGGATAGCCATCATTAACCATTGTAAAACATGGTTGACCTTCTTCAAACATCATCAATCATGGTCAACCATAGTTAACAATGGTCAACCTGAGTAAACCATATACCAACTATACTTAATATTATTAAATCATAATCAACCTTATGTTGACCATAATCAACCACATTTATCCCGAATTAGAAACAATTAACCATGGTAATCCATAGACAACTTGGGAAACTAAGGTCAACTATTGTCAAACTTGGTGAAACCATTTCTGATAATTGTCTATGTGATGATGATGGCTAGTACTACTCAACAATGGCAACATGGTTGAAAATGTTTAACCATTATCAATATGGGCATCATGTGTGGAATAACAAATGACATCTCACATAACATCGCAATTCTTGAACATGGTCAACCATTGTGAACATGGGCATCATGAGTAGAATAACAAATGACATCACAATGTGATGAACAATACATGTTGTTGCAATGTGACCAAAAATAATCATCATTATAATGTGTCCAACAACATATGGTGTATGCATCATACTATGTGTTGACCATGGTTCATATACATTAAAATTGTGTCAAATATGTTCAAACATGGGCAACTGTTATCAACATGGTCAAACATGGTCACAAAAAATCAATTTTTCAATAGTTAATTATAGTCACAATGGTAAACCATTGCGACATGGTTGAACATAGTCAATATATGCAACATAGAAAACATGATAAAAAATGATCAACCATTACCAATTTGGTCAAACATATTAAACCATATTCAACAATTCTTGAAAAAAGTCAACAATGGTTAACGAGGGTCACCATAGTCAACCATGGAAAGGATAATCATCCATGGTCAACCACTTTTTCAAGCATAATCTACATGCTCAACCATATTTTTATATTGTTAAATGATTCCAACCATGGTCTATCATGTTCACCCATAGTCGATCATCCTTGACCATAGTTAACCATGTTCACCCGTATTCAACCATACTTTTCAATAGTCAACCATGCACCTATAACTATGTTCATGGTTGAACAAGCTCACCATGATCAAACATGGACAAGAAGTTCAACCATATTCAACCATGGTTGGGCATGTTCAATAATGGTTAACATGGTCATTAATATGTTGAGCTCAACAGCGGAAAAACTTAAACAAAACACACAAAACACACAACAGAAACAAACATAAGACACATATTTTAACATGGTTCACCCAACCAATCTGGGCTACGTCCACCAAATAGGGCATCGACAATCTCATTCATCAACTGCAGAAATACAATAGCAGAGTTTCTCATCTGCTCATCTCTTCCACTCACCTCACATTCCTCATCATGCTCATTTGCCTCTATGGGGTTACATTTTATAGCTGGGAGTAGAAAATGAATCATAAATTCACTCACAACAAATATAGGATGCATTAACTCCAGATCAGAAATATATGGAGTCAATTTAGCAACAAATCCTATTGTTGTCACCTTCATGAGATTTTCTCCAAATTTAATTAAAAGAAAATCTCAACAATCTCCACCTTGACAACAATTAGCCTGATACCCTGTTCCATTACCATTTTTATCCTTTCTGCAAGCCAAGAGAAGCTAGAAACCATCGTAGCTTCTCTAACAAAACTGGTTTCATGAACATATCTACACAGTTTTCCTTTGTATGAACTTTTTCAAGAGAGACTCCCCGTTCAGTGATAACCTGTCTTACAAAATGGTACTTGATAGGTATATGCTTTGATTTACTATGATAGGCCAGATTTTTAGCCAGATGAGTTGCACTTTGACTATCACAAAATAAATTGATGTTGTCTTGTAACCTACCAAACTCACCAAATAAACCTTTCAACCAAACCGCTTCTTTGCAAGCATGTGAAAAAGCTATGTATTATGCTTCTATCGTGGATAAATCAACAATGTTTTGTAGCTTTGACATCCAACTAATAGCTCCACCTGCAAGAGTAAATACCTACCCTAAACTTGACCTTCTCTTATCCAAATCACCTGCAAAATCGTAATCAACATATCCGCAAACAAATTCACTACTCCTGTTATAAGTGATACAGTAATCACTTGTGCCTCTCAGATACCGAAGCACCCATTTCACTGCTAACCAGTGTTCTTTTCCTGGTTTTGCCATATACCTACTGACAACCCCAACTGCATCTGAAATATGTGGTCAAGCACAAACCATCACATACATCAGACAACCTACTACATTGGCATATGGAATTCGAGACATATATTCCTTTTCTTCATTAGTGGTAGGACATAAACTTGAAGAAAGTTTAAAATGAGAAGCTAAAGGGATTGAAATAGGCTTCACATTGTTCATACCAAACCTCAAGAGTATTTTATAAATATACTTCTATTGTGATAGCCACAACTTACCATTGCTCCTGTCTCTGAAAATCTCCATGCCCAAAATCTATCTTGCTGCTCCTAGATCTTTCATATCAAACGTCCTAGCCATCTGAGCCTTTAACCTGTTGATCTCTGTTATTATTTTTATTGCTAAAATCATATCGTCAAAATACAACACTAAGATAATGAACATGCCATTACTTAATTTCTTAAAGTAAACACAAAGATCATATTCACTTCTTATATAATTTTGACTCATCATGAAAGAATCAAATTTCTTGTACCATTGTCGAGGCGACTGCTTCAGACCATACAATGATTTCTTGAGCCTTCGGAAAAATTTCTTGTTGCGATTTTGAACAAACCCTTCTGGTTGTTCCATGTAAATCTCCTCATCTAAATATCCATGTAAAAATTTAGTTTTAACATCTAGTTGTTGTAATTCTAAATCAAGTAAGCCAACTAATGCTAACACAATCCGAATTGAAACAATTTTTACAACTGGTGAAAATATCTCATGAAAGTCAATTCCTGCTTTCTGAGAAAAACCTTTCGCGACCAGCCTCGCTTTATACTTGTCTTATTTAACATCAACACCCTTCTTCAATTTGTAAACCCACTTACATCTCACAATTTTTCTGTCTTTGGGAAGTTCTACCAGATCCCATGTGGTATTCTTGTCTAATGCCTTCATCTCGTCCTTCATAGCCTCTTTCCACTTACCATTGTTAGAACCTTCAACAGCTTCCTGATAGCACAAAGGTTCATCATCATTAGTGGTTAAAGAAACTGAAGTAACATAATCATCATACCTTTTAGGAAGACTTCTGATTCTCGCAGACCTCCTTAAAGATGTTTCTGGTACTTCGAAAATTTGTTGATTATTATCTATAGGAACTTCTTCATGATCTACATCTGAAACACGTTCATGATCTGCATCTAAAACTTGTTCATGATCTGAATCTGAAACTTGTTCATCTAGAATATCATCAGTATTTGAACTGTTTTCGAACTGAATGTGTTGAAGCTTAGGTACATTATCATGTTTCAATTCATCATCTACATCTGGATTTTCAAGTGAAGATTCATTGAATTTAACATCTTTGTTAATGATGATCTTGTGAGTAATAGGATCCCACAACCTGTATCCCTTAGTCCCATCACCATATACAACAAAGATATATCTTTTTGATTTAGGATCTAATTTAGAACGCTGATGTTTCAGAACTAGAGCATATGCATCACAACCAAAAACTTTTAGTTTAGAATAATCACATGGATAACCTTTCCATACCTCTTGAGGAATTTTGCATCCTATCGCAGTTGATGTTGATCGATTTACCAAGTAACAAGCCGTAGAAACCGCTTGTGTCCACAATTCCTTCTGCAAATTGGCGTTACTAAGCATACTTCTTGCTCTCTCTAAAAGAGTCTTGTTCATGCGTTCTACAACTCCATTTTTCTGAGGAGTATATACAGTGGTTTTATGTATTTTGATCCCATCATCCTTGAAATAATTATCAAATTCCTTTGAAGTAAACTCACCACCATTGTCAGTTCTTAAACATTTAATAGTTCTTCCAGTGATGTTTTCAACTAATGCTCTAAATTGTTTGAAAACTGTGAATACATCAGACTTATTCTTTAACATATAGACCCACACTTTTCTAGAGAAATCATCAATAAAAGACACAAAGTATGACAATCCTCCATATGAGGTTGTACGATATGGACCCCAAACATCAGAATGGATATAATCAAGGATTCCCTTACTAGTATGTTTCCCAATTTTAAACATCTGCTTGCTTTGTTTCCCAAATAGACAATGTTTTCAGAAATCTAACTTAGAAGATTTTAAACTAGGAAGTAACTTACGATCAGATAAAAAATTTAATCCTCTTTCGCTCATATGGCCCAACCATTGATGCCATAGACGAATAGAATTACTGTCGTTTTCAGATACTGTAGAAGCATGATCTGACTCTGTTCTTCCTTCTAACTGAAAAATATTTCCAACTTTATTTGATTTCATTACTAGTAAAATTCCTTTATAAACTTTCATTACTCCACCTTGAATAAAGGTTTTATATCCATTAGTGTCTAGTACTCCTAGTGAAATGAGGTTTTTTCTTAGTTTAGGTACATGTGTTACATCAATTAGAATTTTATTTGTCCCATCAAACATTTTAATCTGGATGCTTCCAATTGCCACAATATTACATGAGACATCATTTCCCATGTAAAAAACTCTATCATTGATTCATTTATAAGTTTTAAACCACTCTCTATGAATGCACATGCGATTTGACGCATTAGAATCTAACAGCCAATGTTGATCATGATTAGACAAAGTAACTGATAACACTTCATCACTCATACCTGAAATGGATGCCGAACCTGTATCTGTCGTGTTTGCTTCTCTCTTTTCTGTCGAAGAGTCTCCTTTGGATGTTTGTTGTCTCTTCCAACAGTCCTTCTTAAAATTTCCTGATTTGTCACAAAACCAGCACTTTACCTTATTCTTCTTCCCTTTCGATTTTGAACGCTAGTTATTGTGCTTACTGAAGAAAATTTCTTTAGAACGACCTTTGAACATCATTGCTTCTGATGTAGAGGTTTCTAAATTTGACCTCTTCCTTTTTTCTTCGGACAACAAAGCTCCAAAAACATCATCAAATTCAAGGGTTTCTAATGAACTAAGACTTATAGCAGTAACAAAATGATCCCATGACTCAGGCAACGAGCATAATAAAGTTACAACTTTATCTTCTGATTCAAATTTTACTTCTATACTTTCTAACTGCATCAGGAGAGTATTAAAGGTATTCAGATGATCAGTTATTGTCATACCTTCCTTCATGTGCAAGCTGTATAACTGTCGCTTCAGAAGAATCCTATTGGTTAAGGATTTTGTCATGTACAACTTTTCAAGCTTTGTCCACAAACCAGCAGCAGTTTTCTTTGACACGATGTTAAACAAAACATCATCCGCCAAACATAGTCGAATTCCACTCAGTGCTCTTTCATCCGAGTCACTCCATTCATTATCTGTCAGGGTGTAAGGCTGTTTGGCTTCTCCCAACAGCGCCTTCGCCATGACTTGTTGCATGAGTAGATCATACATCTTCACTTTCCAGATCTCGAAGTTGTTTTTCCCATTGAACTTCTCGATCTCAAACCGAGCACTTTGTGTTTTTACCATATTTAGTAGCTTGTGTCCGAAAAAATCTCCAATATCAGAAGGAATTACTTTTGATTAAAAAAAATTCTTCGCCAAAACAAAAAATGCCCTCGATAAAAATGTCTTAGGCCCTTAATAATGGCATATTACAAATCAAATCGATATACAATATCGATATACAAAAATTTCAATATCATCAAATCTTAATACAAATTGATTTTAAAACATGCCACCATTCTCCATATAATCGATTTTAAAACATGCCACATTCTCCATATAATTGATTTCTAATGGGCCACCTCCTCTTAAATGAATAAAGTGCCACCCTTTTTTAATATAACCGATAGTATTTTAAAAACAAATCGATTTAATTTTCATATTTATAAAATCGATGTCCTAGTTATAAAATTCAATCTGATTGTCATATTTATTAAATCGATTTGATTTCATTACATGACCCATTTCAAAACGTTTAATACCCATTTCAAAAAAATTTTAAATGAAACATCAGTTTACCATGTCTCGGCTATTGGTCAACGGCCCTGAATGCTGGCCCTCATTGAATAACTCGACCTTTCTAGTCATAGCTCACGGCTCTCTGATCCATATCATGGCTCTTCGTTATGAAATCAATGCTACCTGAGTCATTCAACTATCCAGTTTATGATGACGGTCCATGGTATACGCCCTCCAGCTCATGGTTTACTCCTGGCTTTAGCGTAATGTTTCCTTCAATTTACGCACAGTTAGGAGTATGCACAACAATGAAAACAGATCGATCATAAAGCGATACCTGTGATCTACCTTTCTGTTCAGCGGACTTACAAAAAAAACATCAGTCACTGCTTTCACTTACTAATCTACGTGCAACTTGATTGGGCATTCTCCCAAGCTGCCTTCCTTCACGCTGCATATTAAGAAGCTTCCACGTAGATGAGAAAATTTCAAAACTGTGTTCACAGTGGGCCGCCGATCAACACCTCAAGGGTTATCACCAAAATTCCTTTGAAATCATTGTTAGATTGAATCACTGCAATAGGCAGCTCAACTAGCTTCAATACCAATTGTTGAGCTCAACAGCGGAAAAAATTAAAAAAAAACACACAGAACACACAGCAGAAACAAAAATAAAGACAAATTTTAATGTGGTTCACCCAACCAATTTGGGCTACGTCCACCAAATGGGGCATCGAAAATCTCATTCATCAAGTGCAGAAATACAATAGAAGAGTTTCTCATCTTCTCATCTCTTCCACTCACCTCACATTCCTCATCATGCTCATTTGCCTCTACGGGCTTACATTTTATAGCTGGGAGTGGAAACTGGATCATAAATTCACTCACAAAAAATATATGATGCATTAAATCCACATCAGAAATAGATGGAGTCAATTTAACAACAAATCCTATTGTTGTCACCTTCATGATATTTTCTCCAAATTTAATTAAAAGAAAATCTCAACATAATAGTCAATAATATTTAGCCATAAGAGATCATTGTTAATCCTTCTCATGGAAAAAATAGTAGGGGGGAAGCCCATATACCCCCCATGATGAACCAGGGTCCAAATATGGCTTAAGAACAAGACCCACAAATCAAGAAGCTAATAAAGCTCAACAACTAGCAAAGTATCCCACTCTCTCATTATAGTAGGTTGATCCAAGTGGATCGACTAGGTTACACTTAAGGAAATATCTCAATTATATAATCAACAAAACTCTCTCTCTCTCTCAAGCAAGGACAATGGGACAAGAGGAAGGTTACAAGGATTTAGTTATTTACCAACATAAAGGTGTTTCTTCACAAAATAAAACACCAAGTCTCACCAAAAACCTCCTTTTTATAAGAAAAAATATAGTTCACATTAGTCGGAAAGAGACATCATGGCCATACAATTTTATGATTTAAAATTTAGCCTAGGGATTGTGCATGCATACTTCTAAAGTCACTTATAAGAATAATTCTAAATATTTTTTTTAGGATTTTCTTCGATGAATAATTTTCGAACAAATATTTTTGGATTTCCTCTAAGGAAAAATTACAAATAAATTGATTTTAAATTTAAATTGGACTTTAAAGGTTCCTCCTTGATTTATTTTCTAATTATAATGGCTCAACTCTAGTCAAATAATTTTAAGGACCAATTTTGAGAGTAGATATAAGCCATTGTACTAATCTCCCTACCATGTGGTTCTCTAACTTTGAATATGCTATCATTAGTAGAGAAATTGTGGATTAGAGGGGAAATCTTGTTTCCATTCCTAAAAGTTTCTTCCTCACTATATTACTAACCGACCTAAAAACTCTATACTATGAAGGTCAGATACATCTTCCAACGATGATGGAGAACATCTTCCAACGATGATGGAGAACATAAGAAGGGGTGAAACATAGTTTAAGTACACACCTATAATTTCCTCCTTTATGATTAGAAATATCTTGAAATTTTTCTGGGATTCACTAGAGAGATTGCAAATATAGAATTTAATAAAATAGTCATAACTATTATGGGAAACTTCTTTTCTTTAATGTGACGATAACATCCTTAAACTATGTTTTCTACATGGAGTAAGTGAGAAAAAGTGGCATTATGAATTACTAAATACTAATGGTTTGACATTGACATATGTTGTAGGAATTTGTAGGAATCCATGTGGAGGAATATAGATGGGAGTAGACCACAATATGTTAGTTCAATAATATTATAATTTATGAAATGAATCCACACCGTGCTGTGTATATATTTATAAACATTAAAGTGAATATTTATATATGTAAACGAATCATAATAATAATGAAGATAAAAATAAATAAATGATAAGGGTTTATTGCATTTCATTAGAATGATTTAGATATAAATATAATGTTTAGGAACATTGGATTTCTTTTCCAAGGTCTCCTAGATTTCTTGTGTTCATTTGTATTCTACACCATAACCCTTATAGGTTATGGGTCTGAAAACCCTCCTCAACTAATTTGAATGGGTATATTTGAGTCGTAACAAATAGATGAGCACAATTGATAATTGTTGGATGTGATATTTGAATCTCATGAATTAAGGAAGACCTACACCAAATGGGTAATAAAAGAAAATTTATTTTAATAAATGGTTATTTAACGGTGACCACTAACTCCACAACTCAACTCTAACACTTAGTTCTTCGTAAAAAAATTCCAAGTTTGGCTAGATTGATGTATTATTTTGGCTAGAAGTGCTCACAAATTGAAATTTGAATATGACCATAAACTATTGGAGGATGGTTGTAGGACTTAGAAATTCCCAAAACATTTCCTAATTTAGCTTGAAGTTTCTTTGTTATGCTAAGTGGAAGTTCTCTTAAATGGAAATTTGAAGATGACCACAAACTAACCTTGCTTTGAAAATAACTGTAAAATGAAACACACTCATGGTTGTTCTTTTGGCTACAACACTAATTCTAACTCGAGTTTGAGACACTAGTTCTAGTTGTGGATTAAGCTCGCTTATACATGTTTGATTCATAGGATTCAAAATTATAAGTCTCGTTGTCGATGACTTGTATCATTCCTCCACATAATTTTTTATTATGTATGAAACATTCATCTATCCTTTGCATAGTAGCTAAGAAAGGGGTGTTATTATTATTATTATTAGTCTTATTTTTAATATTATTTACACTACTTTATTATTAATTGTACTAATATTAATAATAATAACAATAATAATAATGGTGTTATTATTGTTATTATTACTATTTTATCAATATCAATGTTATTAAGAATATCAATATTAATAATAACATCAATAATTGTCAACTAGGACAACGGGTTGAGGATGCATCTCGTTAGCAAGACGACCGAGGATAAAAATTCAAGAGGGTGGTTGTGCATGTGCTAAGGCGAGAAGACATGCTAAAAAATCCAGTTAGCTTAGGGCTAGTGTGGCCAAGGCCTGATGCGATCTCTGAATGACTTTAACAAATTAAATTTCTGTAGGTCACAATTTCTCAAGCTACATGGAAGACTTGAAGCATAAAAAAAAAAACTTCAAAAACAAAAAAAATAACATCAATAATAATATTATTATATAATATAATATTATTATAACATAGTTATTATAATATTTTAATTACAAGTAGTAATATATTTATATTATTAGTAATAAATTATTGTTAATGTTATTAATGGTTTACTGGTAATATTATTATTACTATTAATATGTAGAATAATAATAATAATAATATTGTCTAAGCGGAACTGGAGCTTAGGCATAGAGGTTCCTGATCTATTTCTAACCATAATTCATACCTACATGCTCTACTTAGTGAAACTTGTAAAAAGATTATATAAACTATAATAATATTAATGTGATTTCTTAAATATAATTTAGAAATACTAATAATGTTACATTAGTCTTTCACTAAGTATAATAATAATGTTGCATTAGAATACTATTATATTTTATCATTGCATTAATAAATGTCATTTAGATTACTAACAATTTATTGATGCTATTATTTTAACATCGTTAATGTTATGAGTTTTCTTACTAGTATTAATGTGTTTTTTTTATATATTATTAATGCTGGGATTAACATTATTAATATTATTAACATTATAATTTAATATTAAAAGTATTTTTTGATATTAAAAATTAAAATTAATATTAAAATAATAATTTAATGGTAATATTTAATATTAATATTGAAGTTGATAGGTATGTTTATTTTAGAATAGGGTTTTCATAATTTTAATTTAATGATGGTAGGGATTTAATTTCCAATAGTCAACATTTATTTTGAAAGTAATTTTATTCAATTTTCTCTTTTAATTAAACTAATTAATTAAAAGAAAATGTCATATGACCAAGTGTCATATGAAGTGAAGAGTTATGTTTTTTTGAACATGTGGCATTTATGTGCTATAGTGTTGGCCTATATATATGTTTAACTTATATACTACTTCTTTATATAATCAATAATGATAAAACTATAATTTAGTTACTTTAAAAAAAATAACAAGATTAAATATATATGATGGTAACTGTTTTGATATTTCATTTTGTTTTTTTTAAGCATTTACTGTGTTTAATTTATTAATAATTACAATAAACATCAAAATTATATTAATATATAAAAAAAACTAAATTAATATATATGCAGGTGTCATGATGACAATTTTATTATGGGTAAAATAAAAGTTATTGCTGTTAAAAAAAATTCAAAAAATCAGAATGTTCAAAAACTCTAGAGAATCCAAAAAGTTGAATCTGTAACCCAATATTTTAAAAAAAAAATTACCAAATTTTATTATAATCTTACTAGAATTTCCATTATTTTCCAAAACTATTTTATAAGGTATTTTAAACTGAATTAAATAATATAACCGTAAAAAAAACTAATACATTTTAAAAAAAAAATTCAAACTTATGTGATCTATAATTTATATGTGGAAATTATTTCAATAGAAACCATGAGAGCTAACAAACGCGGCAGCTAGCAGAATGTGCGGAGGCATACATTCCATAATCCAATGCAGGTTGAAAAATGAATACATCTATTAACTATCATAAGCGACGGAACATAAAAGATTGAGGGGCGAAACCCTAACATTTATTCTCCACCGGAGCGAACACACATGGGGAGCTAACAAACGCGAGAGGCGACAGGCAGGAGAATGTTAAGAGACTTACATTCCATAATCCAATGCATGTTGAGAGAGAATGTTAACTGGGACACGTTTAATAATTGCAATGCACGCTTTCTTAAGTTTGGTTTTTGAACTCAGTTCTGATTAAGTTTCACAAGTGATAGTGAGTAACTGGCTCTCTCTGGAGATGTAAAATTTTAACTTTCTTTAATAAAAATATGATTTAAACCTTGATTTAAACATTAAAAAGAACCTACGAGGAGAAACAGTTGATTGAGTCCACCAAATAAAATATACCAGCATTTGTAACTAGAAAAATCAATGTGCAAATTTACATGCTCATGGTTATCTTTTTTTTGTAAGTTTAGGTAGATCTTTTTCATTTTCTATTAATTTAAAATCGGGCAACAAGGATACAAAAAATTAAACCTCAACCATCTAAATGCAATATATGTCAACCAAAACATAAACAACCTTAATAACCTGCACAAAGTTTGATGATACTTAATATCTAAGTCTCTAAATACTATCATTTACATAAAAGAAAACTAGCGGCTAAAAAAGAGGAACGGATAACATTAATCATCTTCTGACTCCACAGGGACAGTGTCTTTATTACTGGAACTAGGCATTTCAACCTGCTGCAATTATTTTATATCCTTCTCCATCCTGCCTAGTCTAGCATACTAATGCAGCTGGCGGAGATTGATTTCCTGAATATTTCTATTGATATCTGCTAGATATCATCCAATAAGTTCAAATTGATTGTTGGAACAAAGAAATACGTTCAGGGGTAAGCCCTGGATCAACAACAACATTTTGCACGTCTTCAAATGCCATATCATCCTCTACATCCATATTGTTTAAAGTCTTCGTTTCCCAACCATAAACGTGAGATTTAATAGAATTGGGAGTATCTGCTGCGAACGTTCGCACTAACGGCTCCAGGAGTTGCTTTGTTGATTTCCTGCCTCTTTTTCGCGGGGTGATGAGAGATAGGCTGCTTGCCTTTATCTCCCTTTGGATTCCTGCCTTGAGTTTTCTTTACCATCTTATGAAAACCAGGAAGAGACTCTTTTGATACTAACAACCAAAAAACATTTCCACGAGAGAGACATATCAGAAAACTAAAAAGAAAAGAGTTGTGTAAGATGACAGACATACCATTTCCTTTACTCAGTCTAACAACAACCACAAGTTTCATTAACAGAAGCGAAACCCTGAAAACAAAATAGAGACACTGGGCTATATATCTAAAAAACTCTGAAACAACTCAAATTTGCCACCCACAAATTACCCTCTTCCATTCGGAACCCCTAGAAACCGAATTCCAAATAGTTAACTCACTCGCAGTGATCCACAGCTAGAAGTGAAAACCGCCAACCCAATTAACAACTAAACCATTAAATAAATAGAAACAGAAGGCCCTAAGCAGCGGCATAAAGCTCATAATCACAAAAAAATGTAGAACAATTTTATCATTATCCATCATTCTCTTCTTAAAATAATGCAGCATACTTCCCAAATTCTAAACAGAGTAAAATGCAATTACTGGTAGGCTGAAGACAGAAACAGATTGTAGAGAAGCCAACCACATTCCCCAACACCAACATTCTTTCCAGAATAGAAAAAAAGTACTTTTATACAAAAATTCCAAAAACCCCATGACTATTTTCTGCATGCAACCAACTTCTAGAACTTTTGGCATTTGCCTAGACAAGGCCTGAAACTGGACAAACCACCATTTATACCAATAATATAAAAATACCACAACTGGAAGGCTGAAGACAGAAACAGATTGCAGAGAATCCAACCACATTAGCCAACAACAAAATTCTTCCCATAATATATCATAACGATTTTTATACAAAAAAACGAAAAACCCCGCGACTATTTTCTGCATGCAACCAACTTCTGAAACTTTTAGCATCTGCACAGACCAAGACCAAAGAAAGAACCATTTATACAAATAATCTAAAAACACCATGACAATTTTTTGCATATGATGGTATTCTGAGACCTTCGACAATGGCACAGAGAGGAAAAATGACAATACATACCAAATGACCACCCACACCGTCACTCTACGTCATCGGTTCTGTTCTCCACTGTACACATAAGGAACTTCGCTAAACAACCACAAAATGTAACAACTTACCTTTCCACTTGTATTACATTTCCTCTGGTGCTTTTCCCCAAGACTCTCTGGCATCCTCGCTGAATTACCCAACTGGTTAACGCAAGTTATGAAAGGCATTTATTACTGCATAAGAGATTTGTCCTTTCAACCCGCCCACTGACCCACCTTAGGCACGATTTGCATGCGACAACCACGTTGGATTCCTTCCTCCCCATGTCGAAAGGCGCATCCACCAAGATGGACACCTGGCTCCCTCACTATCATATTACACCCTTATCAAGGAATGATGTGGTCCCTTCCTGCAGAAGTCTGACCCTCTGAGAAAGTACTCCAAAGATCTGTCATCTCTGCTTGCAACTCCTGCTGCCATGGACGATCGAGAAATCTATCACCAATGTTGCAGGCCCAGTTTTCCAGGAAATACGTCACTTTGTTACCATCTCTTTTCACATGAAAAGGTACAGTGCATTCCATGCCTCCCAATATGTGCTTAATTTCCTGCATTAATCTTGCAGTTCTCCAGTTTTTACTGATTACCTCCCAATTAGCCCCCTGTTGAAGCTTTCTAAGTATACCAGTAGCCATTGCAGGATCTACCTCTATTTCCAATTGATTGTAATGTTCTCGACTTGCAATTTCTAAGCCTAATTTCATTGCAGATAGTTCAGCTTCATTATTCGTAGCATAGCCTAGATCAATGGAAAAAATTTGTAAAACTTTTCCTGTACATTCTTGGAAAGTACCTCCAGCGCCTGCTTGACCAAGATTCCCTTTTGAAGCCCCATCATAGTTTAGTTTAATAAAACCCGACTATGGCCTGAAAAAAAAAATTCTTATGGTATATCCTGGTGATGGTTGTTTCCAGGAAGAAGGAGCTAGCATTTCTTCCTTTAAATTTAATTGTTAAAGGATTCTTCCTTCTAATCCCTGTGCTACCCAGTCCTCATGCTCCCATTTTTCTGATAAAATAGTTTCTAGTATTTCTTTCAGAGTAATATTCCAAATTTCCTCATTTTTAACTTGTTGTTCTGAAAAATTGTTCTATTCCTTTCTTTCCAATGGAACCATAATCAAAACCCCACTGCAACTATCCATGCTTTTTTCACCACTAAACTCTGATACCCTCCCTTTCTCCATTTTTCAATTGTTTGTCAGAGATTGTATTTGTTTCTATCTGATTGTTGGAATAAGGTATTTAGATTTGAGCACATTTGTTCTTCCACCTGACAGGAATTGAGGAGGTGTTTCACATTTTCCTCTTGTTCAATACACATCACGTAGCAGGACGGCCCATGCATTCCTTGTTTTTGTAACTGGTCCCAGGTAAGAATTCACCCATGCCCAAGAAGCCACAATAAGTGTTCAATTTTTGGCCAGTGCTTAAGAGACCAAATTTTCTTCCACAATTGATTTTCCAGGATTTCATTATGATTCGCCTGCAATTGGTAGGCTTCTTGAATTGTGAACATTCTTCTCAGCCTATATCCCCATCTCAATATATCATTACCTGTCTGAATTGGAATTTTCCTTGTTTGAAGCTCTTTATCAAAATTTCTCCATTGCTGTGTATCTGGAGCTTCCTCCCACTGTTGTTTTTGTTTCCATCTCCTCCAAAATTGATCATTCTGGTCCTCCCAATAGTTTTTCACTTCCTTATAATTAGGGTTTTGAGTAAACATAGATATTTCTGCCAAATCCAATCTTGTAAAAAGCTTTTCCCTCTGCTACCAAGAATCTTCCAAAAAACATGCCACATTTCCTTCAATGACCTCCTAAAGACTATGAATCCTTATCAAATACCTGTTAGCAGATGCAAGGTTCCATATACCTGAACCTCTCCGAATATTAGGCCAATTAATACGTTCCTTCATTGTCTGAGACATATTATATTTTCTTTCCCATATACGCTGCCATAAGGTTGAACCCCCTTGTAACCATCTCCACCACAAATTTTCTCCCACTACCTGATTAAGGGTAAACGGATCTCTGAGCCCTAAATCCCCTTTTTGCTTTGGAAGAGTAAGTTTATCCAAAGAGAGAAGAGCCCATGGTTGTCATGTATATAGGCTTTGTATAATTAAATACAGTAAGTTTTATTCCATTATCAGAATTTTGATGATTGACGGAACATCTATTTGTTAGTGTAGAAGTTTATTGATCACTTAAAATTAATTAAATGTGAAATTTCCAGAAATTTCACTTTTTATTAAAGTTAATAACTTTAAATTTAATATAATAACATTAAAATTTACTTTATATATCTTAAAAAGAAATATAATAACATTAAACTTTACTTTATATATCTTAAAAAGAAGAAGAAGGGTGAACTCTATTTTCATATTGGGAAAAACCTATATACTAATTCACTTGAAATAATGCATGTTGTAACATTATTTGTTTTGATAAGTTAGCATAGTAGTGTGAAGATAAAATGCTAAGTTAGAACATGGATGGCAAAGAAAAAATTAAAAAATGTTAGGAAAATTATATTTTTATGCACATCCATATTAGAATAAAATGTTAGAGTAGTTTTCTCTAAAGAAATAAGGCAAAAGAAAATTTTTTAGGGAAGCATGAAATAAAAAATGTGTGAATGCTTTAGCCTTTTGAAAAATAAAACTATGGTTGCTTGTTTAAATACACTAGATGCTCAAAAATATCAAATTTTAATTTATGATGTGAAGACCTTCAAAAAGGGTTTAAATTTCATTTGTTGAAATTTAATAAATATAAGCGCTTATTAAATTTATCATAAACTCACTAAGCGACAAAAGGTCAAATCGAAGGAATAAAGTGTTGACATGTTTTGACGGTGGATCTGGAGCCCGCTCAAGATCTGCAGTGGAGAATAACTCTCCCCCCCCCGCCCCCGCCCCCCACCGAACATTTCTCGTTAACGCAACATGGGGGGTTGGGGGGGGGGGGGGTTCAAAGTGTGGTTTTAATGGCCGCCCAAATTTGAGACATGGCAGCAACATATCATTTCGCACCCCCTCTGCCTAAAACATGAAACCGGGAGGTACCCCCCCCACCCCCCCCCACACCCCCCGAAATTCACTAATGGTTTTCAACAACCAACAATCGTTCCTGCCGCACCGATGACCATTTCATCCGCACCCTCTGCCAATGGATAGCATTCCCGCGCCATGACTATTAGCCCACTCTCCAATCACATCCTTCCATGTCATTCGATCATTATCATCCAACGCCCTGTTAATTACCCCATTGGCTACTCAACCCGCTCCTGGATCGTTAATCATCCTGTTATGCATTAATCCCCATTAGATCCATTAACCCCTATGGTCATATCCCAAACAGTTAGTCACAAACCGTTAAGTCCCAGATCACGCCCTATAAAACTATTTGCAGAGAGCCTGATATTACTTTACATTCTCCATTCATTTCTATCACCTCTGCATTGAGTCTAAAGTGTTAGCATTCTGTGACCATTCTCCCTACTTCTGAAACCCTGTCACCTTTTCTCAAACCCGATCTTCAAATCCTTTTTCCAGTCCATACCATGTCAAACATGGCACCTAAGGAAAAAACCAAAAAATAAATGACTCCTAAGGGTAAAAATAAGAAATAGGCGACAGAGGAAGTGCAGGTCGTCAATCCAGTTGTTGAAGTCATTGCTGAGGTCGCCAAATGCAGAAGATATCCCTGAGGTCTCCAAACCAGTTGCAAAAGATATCCCTCTTGTAACATCGCAGATTAACCTCGACCTCATACTCTTAGCTGACGCCTTTTTTCAAAGTCACAAACTATCATTGTGAATTCGACTTCTATGAGCTACATCTCTGGCTAAAATAGAAGATCATAGATAACCAGGACCATATCAGGTTTTTGGGAATCCATGTTGCCTTTTTTCGCGTTTCCACAGAATCACCCATTTCCTTATTTAATTGCATGGTGTGAGAAGCAATATGATCCTATAACCAGATCAGTGGTGGCTCAGAATGGAAACATTTTGATCACCACATCCCTTCAATTGGTTCCTTGTCCCATTTATCACCTGCTGCTCTCATGGACCTTTATCAAAAACTATCTTTCCCTTAGAGAGCTCAGATATTTGACATTTTCTTACCTGAAAATGTAGAGTTTCCCAAGAAAAATCCCCCATATGCATCCTCCATATTTCCTATAGCTTCCAAGCACTGCATCTCCCTTCTTTTATACTTGTTAGGATAACCAAACGATGAAACAGTTGATGAACCCATCATGGGGTTGTTATCTATTATTAGTAAAGATAAATCACCATTTTTTATGTCTAATTACAGCCAATTCTTGAGTGAAAATATACATGAACAATTCATGAACTTCACCATGCAAGGAGTGTTCAATTATTCTTTTTGTGATTGTTCATATGTTTTTGTTTTAGCAGGCATAAATTTTTCCTATTCACTTCAACAATTAGGATGCACAAGGAGTGAATCAATCAGTGATTCACTGGATAGACTTGGTCATAGCTTCATCAAAAAACACTTCTTTTTCAGAGTTCATAGACTCATTTATTCACCCAGTAAAGAAGCTTCTCACAAGTCAATCAGAGCCTATAATTGGAGAAGACATTAAAAGGATCCTACACCTTAGTGAGCAAGCTAAGATAGGTGATTGGTACCTATATAAAAGTTACACAGAGATCAAGGTGTATGGCTGCGAACTCTCACCATACAAGCATCCAAGATATGTACCTATGAGATTTTTCTCCTTAGAGTAAATTAGAAAAATGTTAAACATGGATGAGCTACATTTTTTCTCAAGAAAGAGAAAAGCTCAGTTTAAACTCAAGGCCAACATTGGATCCTTCATCTGCAATACCATAGCAGCTGGTGATAAAGTAGATGCATTGTTAAAGAATGTGGGTTTTCAACCAAGTTTTGTTTGGTCATATGACCCCCATGGCATTATTTCTGCTCTGAGAGTTGAACTCAAGACAAATTCTTACACTCATACCTACATAGAATAAATAGAGAAATACATGAACCAAGATGAATGGGTGGAAGGTACTCTCCAGGAGGCAGATGAACAAGTCATTTAAACTTCAAATTGCAAATCCCAGTGCTTGAGAGTAAGCAACAGAAAAGAGTCAGGGAAGAGCCTCCACATGCCCAGGAAATCATGAAAGAGTTTATCTTGTAGCACAAAAATCCAAAGCTCACTTCCACCTTGCTTTCGGAGGGAGAACAAGAAGAGATCATAGATTTGGGATATACTGAAGTCTCCACATCCACCAGTGTTCCTAAGACTCCTCCATCATCATCACCTGTAAGATAATCACTAGAAATTATCCAGCATTTAGATGCCAGCTCTTTTGAAGAGAAATATATTTTCTCCAGATTCCTAGACATCAAGCACAAGAATAAAGCATCTAAGTATGATGTTTATAGTCAATTCTAGAAGAAAACATCTACATCGCATCATAGGCTTCTCACTGCCTTTGACAGTGGGAAATGAAGGATGTAAATGGCCTTTCTGGAGGCAAACATGCCATTTCTAAAGACTCATGATGCGTACAAGAAGATTGTCCTCTCTTTTGATGCAAAGAAGATTCACCTAATTGACCAGATGGAGATGCATAGGTAGTCAGGAGAAATGCTATTTTAAACCATGACCATAACATCCATGTCACTTTCCAAAATGAAAGCATCACTCTCAAATTTTCAGTCTTAGCTGAAGATTGAAAAATTGTCTTCATTGGCTAAATACAATAGAATGAAGTCATTGGAAGACCTTGTAGTGAAATTTGGGTATGACCCAAAATACTGCAAGGAAGTTGAAGAAATAATAAAAAAGAAGAATGCAGATATCTCATCTCTCCAAAAAAAACTCAAGCTACCCTCAACTTAAGACCCACAGACTAAAGAGTGGTGAGCCTTGGTATTTCACTAAGAGCGTTGCAACTCTCAGGGGCTGCCCTACTTTAATTTATCAACCCACGGTTCGTACAAAATTGAAGGTGATAGTGCTATATACATAGCAGATGCCTTCTTCTCATGTCATCCTCTTCTTCTTTACAAAAGCGTGCTATTTCTTAAAATGTGATAAGGATTGGAAAGTAAATTGTTGGAAGGAAATGACAGAAATGAAACTAAACTAAATTTCTCGAAAGGAATGACAGGAATGAAACTAATTTAATTTGCAAAAAAGGAAATGACTAAAAAGAAACTAAACTATATTGCTAAAAATAAATGACAAGAATGAAAATAATTTAATTTGCAGGAAATAAATGACAAAAAGGAAATGAAAATATATTGCTGAAAATAAATGACAAGAATGAACTAATTTAATTTGCAGGAAATAAACGACAGAAATGAAACTAATTCTAAACCACACTTAACTTGTCCAAATGGATAAATCCACTCTATTTATCCTATGGTCTATCTACCATGCTTCTACCCATGCAACTAAGCTATCCATGACTTAATCCTAATTGAAAGAGTGTTGATTTTGCATCTTGGGGGAAATAAAAGGGCTAAAGAGGCTAATAGAGGGCTTAACACATGAAATAGGGCTTAGAAGTGAAAAGCGGGGGTTTAAACCTTATAATATGGCGCAAATATGCTTTGGAGAGGAATAATTTGAAATATGAAATGGCAGAAATGCAATGGAGACAAAAGTTTTGAGATGTGATATCGCAATCACAATATCAAAATATTAAAGGGATAGAGGAAATGTTGTTCGTGAGAGGGAGAAAAGTGCGACGATTTAACAATTACGACGAGTAAAATGAAAAATCCAAACAGGAAAGAGTTGAGATGTGAGAAATGTGCTGAGTGACATGGTGGTGGGACTGGCAGTGGAGTGTGATCACAATATCACAATCGGTGTTTGGAAGCGATAAGTCTAAAAGAAAAAAAAGGAAATTGTGTGAAGTGTGATTGCAATGGGTGACATGGCGATGGGGCCGACGACGGAGTATGATCACAATATCGCAATTGGTATATGGGAGCGGTAAGTGTTAATGAAAGGAACTAAACATTGTGATTTATGATTTGCGATGTATGGTAGTGGGAAGTTTGAGAAGTAAGGGCGGAAGGTCGAATTCCAATGGTTTTCTAGAGTTTTGCGTTAGAAAGGGTAAGGAAACCGTGAATGATAATTCTTGAAGAGAAGAGGAAAATGGTGTGACGTGTGATTGCAATGGGTGATGTGGTAGTGGGAATGAAGGCGGAGCGTGATCACAATATCAAAATCAGTAGATAGCAGCGATAAGTGTTAACATAACCGAATGAAAATTGCGATCTGCAGCGAGCGAAGTATGGTAGCGGTGATTTCGAGGAGGAAAGGTGGAGGTCAAATTTGATTTTTTTTCCAACGTTTTTGCATTAAAATGAGTAAGGTGACCATAACCAATAGAAACAAAGGAATAATACGGCTGAAGTGTTTAAGTGTTGTTAGGGAAAAAAGTGGGTTTAGCAGTTAAAATAAGCGGAAAAAAGGAGGAAATGGAGGCGTAAAATCAAGGTTTAGAGGCGTAACACAGAGATGGAAATAGTGAATAGAAATCAATGTTTTTGGTTTGTGGGAAGGTTTACCCTCCTCTAGCTCTATCGACAAAGATGTGAAGGGAAGTATAGATCCACAACTTTTAGATTTTTATCCTTTATTCTACTACTCACAAGAAAATGAAAAACTACAACAACAAACTGAAAGAAAAGAATAAGCAGCAATAAAACTATCAGAATAATATCTAACTAAATGGAAAAAGAAAAACTAGTTAAATTATAGAAAGGAAAAGATAGTAACAGTAGGGAAGTTGAGGCACATGGATTGGGCCTTAACTCATAAGACTAGCTCTCTGAAACTTAAATCGATTGAATGAAATTAGTCTTCTCATTTCATAAAAGAATAACCTCATACATCTCTGAAAGTTTGATCACTTAGTAAAATAATAAAAATCTCAATAGCTTGCAACAAAGTTTCAACTAGAATCGATTAGAATTGACCAACTCTTCCTAGCTCTAGCTCTGCTCTATTTATTCTACAGGGCAGCTACCAAAAGCTCCCTAGAAAATGGTTATTGAGTCCACTGGACTCCCAGTAAACAAATATTGGGTGCACTCCTCTTTTAGTTGCTTGGTTGCCTTTGGAATCGAATTGCTAGAGAGAATCCTTGGGGATCCTTTGGTTGCCTTTGGAGTTAAAATTGTTGGAGAGAATATTTGGGATCCTTCGGCTCCCTTTCAGAGTTAAGGAGGGTGGAAAATCCTCCTATAATTTCTCTTTGTTTTCTCCTCCAAGTCTTTATGATAAAATCCTTATAAAAATGCTAATAATTCATGATTTTCTTCACTCAACCTCATATTAGGCACTCAGAATATGCTAGCCGTAATCACCACCTATACTAGCATCATAAAACCAAATAATAATAAAAATTCAAGAAAAAGAGATCTAAGAAGGAAAAAAGGTGACCACTAATCCCTCCAAATATGTCTAATGATGGAGTTCATGAAGGTGATTTCAGAAAATGAATATAACAAGGAGGAGATGCTAAAGTTAATCATTGATCAAAATCTAAAAATTAGAGAAATGGAAGAACAAATTAAGGAATTACTACTGAAAGAGGAATCAACACTCCGGGTGAATACTGATCCTAATACTGCAACTCAAACATCTTCTATAGGTACAAAACTTTCAACAACTTTGGCTACAACTGATGCAGCAAAATTGGCACAAGATTTGGCGATTCAGAAGTAGGCACATGAGAAGTTACAACAAAGGTTTCAAGTTCTTGAGTCATAGAATATTAAGAATGATACTTTATATGTAGATGAAATGCAAAAGACTCATTAGTTAGGACTTAAAATCAAAGAACTAGAGAGTGAATCTCTAATGGAAGAAAATTTGAGTGAAGCTAAGCATAATATCTAGGAAGACATCAGCAGGTCTATGACAGAGGTATGTCCACCCATACAGATCATCTTTGAATATCAGGAGCTCATCACCAAATGCAGAGGCAACAATTCAAGAGAAGAAAGAGCACCTCAAAAAGAAACCAAGTGAAGACACTGACATGATCAAGATTCTAAATTCAAAGAAAAAAGAGGAGTTGGAAGCAATAAATATCTTGGATAGAACGACAACCATTTTGGAGATAAAGAAAGTTTTGCAGAAAATAAATTTAATCAACCAATTACAGACCAAATGTGAAGCTTTGAATATTGTTGTTCAAAGGTTTCATACTAAATTTAGTTTTTTAAAACATAAAGGACTGCCAGGATTGGTAGGATTAGATGATAATTTGATTATATTATAATATTACTGCAAAACGTTATACACCATTTCAATGGACAAGTCAAATTTTGCAGGTATCAAAGGACATATTACAGGGAAAGATTTTCTTGAAGCTCTCCAGTTTGATTTGATCATTCAACATCAAATCAAACATTTATTCATTAAAAGAAAAAAATTTGATAGATATACTGAAGTAGATGAAATCTTCACGAAAATGATTAGTGTATAAACCCCAAGTCAAGATCAATGGGATAGGTTTTGTGAGACCATCGTGTAAAAGGATGAAATTTACAGCATGTCAAAACATCAGATTTTTGAGGGTCCAGTCAGCAACATCTTCCATCAAAAGGGGCCAAGTCATCAACAATTTCCAAGAAAATAGAGACACTCCATCTATTTCTCTCCTTCTTCTATTCTTATTTATTCTATTATTGTAAATTATTTAAGATATTTCTAAGTTTTGAGAATTAGTATAAATATCTCATTTTGAGCTACTAAGGGTTACACCCTTGGATGAGCGAATTTTTGTAAGAAAAAATTTTGCAATTCTTTTTTATCATCAATAATACAAGAAGGATTCTGAATTTGTCGCATATAACTCTATTTTCTCTGTGAGTTTGTCTAGTTTTCAAACATTTTGTTTCTTCATATGTTTAATTGTTGTCAACATAACTGGGTGAGGTTGACTACGTTTCAACAATCTTATAATTCCTCCTGAAGTTATTATCAATATAAAGAATGATTAATTAACTATTTTTTGATGTAAGTCCCTTTAATTTATAAATTGTCAGCATCTTCATAATGTTAGATATATTTTGTTGAAATTTTAGACATTGTTTAAAGGTTTTCAAGCTTATGATTTATTAAAGAATTCAATCTGAATATTTGACAATCATATCTTCTTACATAAATATACTTAATCATTTTTACAAAATCTTAATAACTGTGTGAGATAAAAAAGCAGCCCTTACTTGTAATTATTGATATTATTTGGAAGATTTAATCAATAACTGGTTGCTAAAAGTTATCTTATAAATTGGTCCTCAAAAATTACAAAACACAAAAAAAATATTATAGATGCTTTGGCATGATTATTGACCATAATTATCTCAAAGGACAACATCAATTTGGCATGGTTTCCGGAGAACAAATTTTATTTGTTTTCCCTGGGACAATGATAAAACCCTATTACTTTAAGGTGACTAAAGGTTTAGTTAGGTCAAAATATCTCACCTAGCGACATCACTGTGACCAAAATAGCTCCTTCAAAGCACAAAAGATCTTGATCTGACTCTGAGATTGTCCAACCCTTATCAGATCTAGAGAGACTCGTAAGAAGAGATTCTTCTAGAAGACAACATCAAACTCATTTTTATTCTTCTATTCCTGAACATGAGATCATTACAGTTCCTGATCCTTTCAGATCTTCACCTATTCCTTCAGAATCAGAAGACATATCTCACAGAGTGCATGACCTTGTATCTAAAGGAGTGGATTTTAAATCATTCTTGTTAGTCCATTCTTTAGAGACCTATAAATTACCTCAAGAACCTTGTAAATCTCCTATATTAGAGCAGGATTTGGATCTAAACTTTCCTAGATTCAAACCTACTTATTTCATTTCCCCTGTTACATATTCTGCACCTTCTACTTCACATCAACCAGAAGATCTCTATTCTCTTTATTACAATCCTTTATTTGAACCTAGAGAAGGAGAAGAAGAGGTTCAAAACCCAATTATTAGAACTCCTTCAAAGTCCTGAAGAAGGTCTTCCATTCCATTTCATTCTCCTCCTTGTTCTCCACCTCATTCCTCACCTCCTTCCTCTGCATCTTCCCCTACAAATTAAACTTCTTCCTCTTCAACTACTAATACTCATTCCTCTACATCAACATCTTCAAGTATGGCTGGCTTTAGACCAATTATACAAGAAATATATTCCCTCTTTTACTTCTTGCTATCCTTAATGATTTTCCTGTAGGAAATTTAAAACACCTTCCTAGATTTAATGGAGAAACCGGTTTGTCAGCTGAAGACCACCTAGCATCATTTTCGGATTTTTCAGATAATACCAACATAGAACATGAAAAATTTTATATGAGATTGTTTGTGCAATCCCTATAAGGAAATGTCATGATTTGGTTTAGGCAATTACCAGTTGATTCTATTATATCATGGAAATAATTAACTAATATCTTTAAAAATCAATGTGGAGTGAAAAAAGACCCTGTGTATTTCTTAACTAAATTTTAAGAACTAAAAGGAAATTTTGGAGAATGAGTTATTGATTTTATCGAAAGACTTAATAAGCTTTACCATAAAATTCCTCCTGACTATAAACCTTTTGTAGTAGCAGATAAGGTTAGATTTTCAAAGGCCTTTGAGGATGACTTTGTTGTCATGTTGAGAGAAAGAAAATCCTGAACCTTAGATGATATGAAAACTAATGCTATAAAGGTCGAAGAAAATATGTCTACATCAGCCAAGTTAAAAACTAAAGTTGAAAAAGCCCAAAAAAAATTGAAATCAAATCATGAAGCTTCTTCTTCCTCTAAATCTAAAAGTGAAGATGCAAAAATATATGAAATCACAACACTTATTAGAAACCTATCAAATAGTACTTGAAATATTGAAACTCAACCAAGAACAGTCCAAAAAATTGTTTCTAGAATCCAAACACAGGTTCAAGGTTAGTATAAAAAGTATGCTTCATTGAAAATTCTTCAGAGTCCTCATAATGACCAACAAGCACCCACACGGTTGTTGATTGATGATCAACAACCCGATGAAAATAATTTATCTATAACTAAAGATATTAATAACATATACCTTGCATCCCTTCAGACTGCCATTGTTCTTGTCCCCCAAAGTCAAATCCCTCAAGAATACCAAGATACTTCTAACGTTTCTAAATATCAAGATTTTTCTAAGGTTTTGATTGCATAACTCAATAGAAGATATGACTTAAGACCTAGATCAGGTCCTAGTAGACCTCCCAAAAACCCTGTAATAATTAAACCTCAAGTAAAACCTGCTGAGACTCAAACCACTTCTGTTCAACCTCTAAATCAATCAAGTGATTCTGCTCAAATTGAAAAAAATATTGATTGCTTTTAATGTGCAGAAAGAATTAGAAAGAGTTAAAATTCCAATTCCACTTTCAGAAATTTCTGAAAACTCAGGATATAAAAGTCAAGTTGCAAAATGGGTCCAAAACTCTAGTGTGGATGTTGAAGGAGATATTATTAATCTGCAAAATGAAATACCCACCATAGTTGTCGGTCCTAGTTCTGATATGATTGATGAATCCATACCACCTTTGTATGTGATTTTGAAAGTGCATGACTCCATTCTATACAATAGTATGTTCGATTTTGGTGGTTCACACAACTTAATGCCTAAAGTCATTATTGAAAAACTTAATTTGGAAATCACTCAAACCTATCACAACCTATATACTTTTGACTCTAAGGGGGTACAATGTTTAGGACTTATGAAATTTCTAGTGGTCACTTTACATCAAATACCAAACACTGTTACCGATGAAATAGGTAACCTGACCTCAAAACGGGAACTCTAGCCGAAAAAGTCTCCAAAAACATGAAAATCACCCCAAAAACAAAAAGTGTGTCTTCCAGAACACACTTGGTTATTTTTGAAGGCCAAATTTCAACATTTTATAAAAAATTTCTAAAAACAAAATTTTTTGTTGAAAAAAGGATTGAAAAAACACCCTTAAAACAAAACCAGTTGATGCTGGAATAACAAAAAAAAAAATGTGTCATAATTTTGACACTTGTAACAATGGAATTAAAGACAACATATTAGGAAATTTTTTAAAATCGTAAATTTCTAACATTTTTGATAGATAATGTTAAAGATAAACAAATACATGTCTGAAGGGCTTATCATTTCGATCAATTTTCATCCATGTTGTTAAACATAAAATATCTTGACTCTAAACAACCCCAAAATTGTAATTATTTTCAACCATAACATTAAAGATAAAATTTGGTAGCGCATAAAAACCTTAATGACAAGTTGTAAATCTAAAGTTTTTCAATCTTAAGTTTTCAACATACTTGAACAATGAAATTATGGAGAAATTATAAGACTTAAACAATTTAAAAAAATGAACAAGTAAATGAAAAAATGATCATTGAACAGAAACAAGTAAGAGTAATTTTAATTTTAAAGGATAAAAACTTATCTTTTTTCAAATCTTAGCATAAGACAAATTTAAATCTAATTTCAACCAAAACCTAAAATTCAAGCATCAAAACAAAGTGTCCCTTCCAATGATGCATATAATTATTAAAAATTTTAAAAGTATCTTATACCAAATGGTAACAATACATAATATCATGGTAATATCACTGCATAATCTAAAAATTCAATATTAGTTTCTATTTTCTATTTTAATTATAATTAAAATATCAACATTGGTACATTGAATATAACATAAATTATTTTTGTAATTCATTGTTGCATTGTCGATATTCTAAAGAGATGGATTCTTTATAATTAAAACATACAATCCAACAAACATAGAAATGTCTCATAACTTCATGAAAAATGAGATGGAAGTCAAAATTTTTATTTCAAGTTACCATGCAAACATCAATTACATAAAAGTGTCTTAGATAGTTATTCAAAATCAACCATAGGTTCTGGCACACCATCATAACCTACATCTTTAGATGAATGGCTCGATGCAGATGAAGATCTTAGATGATCCATATTCTTCTCTTTCATCAACTAGTGCTCCATCTGAGTCAACATGCATGCTCACCATTTCAAAGTTCAAAATTCTTGTAGATCTACGTCTACATTATGCAGAGTCCCATCTCAACAGTAATTGTTCTGGTAGCAATTTCTTCAAAATATTTATGGTTTGCAACCGAAGAGTTCCTCTCTTTGTCAAATTGAAGTCATACACAAGTATGTCAACATCCTCCAATTTTAAGACATCTGGGCGGCGACGATTTATATTTGTGCCCTTTCTTTTTCTCTTTCTTCCAATTATTTTTTCCACTACCATCTCTGGCTTGTACACACCATTGAAAGGGTGGGTACTTGTGGCATACCAATGTACATCAACAGCTGTAATCTCTTCATTTTCATTAATGGGCTTTATAACCTTGGAAATCCAGAATGGATAGCCAAGTGGATCCTCATCTGCTAACACTGCTATCATGCAACCCTCCTTAAGATCCTGCACAGAAGCCCTGTAAAGATCTTCCATGGTTTCACGTTGTGCACGTGATCTTCTAGAACCAATATATATTTCTCTTTCCTCTACCTATGGGGAATTAATAATTGCTTGAGGTTGTTGTTGTTCAACATTGTGTGTTTCCTGATGTTCATGTTCATTTGAAATATTTTGTGGCCAAAAAAAAGGAGTCTTCAAAAGTGTATCCTCATTTATCGATCTTGAAATCATATCACTTTGATTACTGAAAAAAGACTCCCACCAAACTGAATCAGCAACATCGAAGTACTCATATGTATCTCTAATACATCTTTTGATTTCCTCTAGACATTCAAAATAATTTATGTCTCTCTTCTGCCTTCGTGCATTATGGAGTTCAGCAACCGACTGTAATAACAATATATTTGATGAAAATATTGGATGCTCTGGAATGAACTTCAAAAATGCTAAAGCTGATGATGGTCCCCATTCTTCAACAGTTGAATACTTCTTGCCCCATATAAGCGTGATCCCATAAAAATTTTTGATACGAAATTGATGCTGGAAGCTAATTTCGTTAAGTTGTTCAATGCATTTCTCCTCACCATGCGATCCAAAAATAAACCTTCGCATGTCAATAGTTTCTTCCAACACATGAAAAACGGGCTCTGGAATGTACGATTTCTTAATACATTCAATTAATGATGGCAAGCTCCCAACACCTTTCCTCCTAAATGTTACTGAAAAACGACTGAACATCTGATTAATATGATCGTGAGTATGCCCAATAAGAAGGAAACCAACTTTTATCTTTTTAAAAATTCCCAATTCAACGAGCATGTTTAGATACTCAAAAAGAACTTGATTTTTGTTTTCACGGTTTGTGTTGTCTAATTTTTCATACAAAACTTTAGGAAGAATACCAGACCAATGAGTAACCACATCATGGATTATAGTTATGGTCAGATTGCATCATTATGAATATCTGGAGCTATGAAGAAAACCCTTTTGAAACATCTTCTCATTAAATACCATACAACCAACCAAGTGAAAACTTAATGAAATTTTCCTCCTCGTAATATTTTTGGCGTAAGTGGAAAAATGTGGAAGAAGTGTTTTCTTTTAGTCCACATACCATCAATTATCAATCCCAGATATTTATTCGGATGATCATAACACTTCTTTCGATGTTTATAGCAACTTATGCCTCTCCTTTGTTCGTTTATTGCGATGGATGGTCAGTTCTTCGACAATCTAAATCAGACATGCTAAAATAAAAGAAACATATGAATAAATATATTTTCAGTTGATAAGTATCAAATTTAAAAACAATGTTTTGAACACATACCTCTTTCTACCCCTTGACATTTATCTCTTTTTTCTTTAAGAGAAGCACATGTGCTGCAAATCCCCATCCTTGTCTTCTTAGGAATACGAACATTGTTGAATTTAGTTTTCCATATCCTTGTAAAATAAAAATATGTAATAAAATTACCAATTCCTTCAACAACTTCTACATAATCTTTGTATAACATGAATATTTCTCGTCTCGACAAATTATCTGGAATATGTATTGTGTGTTTATTTGGCATACACTCTCCATGATTTGAAAAGAAGTCTTTCATCCATGTCTTAGCAGTATTTGCAAACGGCCCCACCTCCCATTTGTAACGTGCTTCTGGATAATATGTGGGATCCCTTTCCAATCTATCTTGGATTCTTGATAAACAAAAATTACCAATTGAATGCAACATTTTGAATGCCTTTCTGCAAAGCAATACATTACAAATATGGTAATCATAACCTGCTAGTGTAGATTGCATGCAACCCACTAAATATGAATTTTGCATGCTATTATTCATTAACATATATATTTTCCTTTTCTCCAAAACAAAGTTGAAATCCATATTTTTCAAGCAATCCCTTCAACAACATTCACTTGAAATCAAATGAAGGACATAGCTTCTTTTTGTGAGATATTTTTTCCTCACCCTTGTATAACTGGAATGCTTTGGATTGATATGAAAAGGTCTACTCCTACTCCTAGTTGCAATATTTGCTTGCAACGGCTTCATCATTCCATCATCCTTTGTAAAAGTAGTTTCATCACCATTAGGAGGAATATTATCCCCACTATCATCATCCTTAACATAGTTAAGAAATTCATCAACATCATTGCCTGAAATTTTTTCTTTACCATCATCAGTTGAAGAAAACATTTCACAAGAATCAGCGGCACTTTTGTAACCCCCACTCAAAATAAATTCTTCACCATCTTGATCCATGCTTTCAAATTCTTCCCTGGGAGGATTCAATTCTTCATCACCATGAGTGTCTTTGAAATGGTCACTTGGGGAAAATGCAATATTCAGATTCGTGCCTCTAAAATTATCATTTGCAAGAAACTCTTCATCCTCCCCTTCCTCAGTGGTGCTCTCATAATCCTTGGGATTAGGCATAAGTGGAAGCTTTGAATTTGTATTCACTAGAATTTCTTCATCCTACCCCTTCGCTTCCTCACTGAAGCTCTCATAATCCTTAGGATTAGGAATAAGTGAATGCCTTGAATCTATATTTATTGGAAATTCTTCATGCCCCCCTTCATCAGTGGTTAAATTATAATCATTATGATTAGGATGAAGTGAAAATTTTAGCTTTGGAAATTCATCCCTGTCTTCATCAGTGGTGCTGGCATAATCCTTAGGATTAGGACGAAGTGGATATTTTTACACTACAAATTCTTCATTCCCCTCTTCCTCAGTGGTGCTGGCATAATCCTTAGGATTAGGATGGAGTGGATATTTTGATGCTGTAAAATTTTCATTTCCCTCTTCATCAGTGGTGTTGGCATAATCCTTAGGATTGGGAAGAAGTGGATGTTTTGACTCTGAAACATTATCATTCCCCTCTTCATCAGTGGTCCTCACATAATCCTTACGATTAGGACGAATTTGATATTTTGACTCTGGAAATTTTACATCCCACTTTTCATCAGTGGTGCTGGCATACTCCTCAGGATTAGGACAGAGTGGATATTTTGACTCTACAGATTCTTCATTCTCCTCTACATTTGTTGTTCTCGCATAATCCTTAGGATTAAGCTGAAGTGGATATTCTTCATCTCCTTCTTCATCAATGGTGTCCTCATAATCCTTGGGATTAGGACGAAGTGAAACTTTTGACTCTGGAAATTCTTCATCATGCCCTTCATCACTGTTGCTTTCATAATCCTTAGGATTAAGAGTAAGTGGTATAACTGGCTCTCAATTTACAGAAAATTCATTTTGTTGCACCTCATCAATTTTGTTCTCATCATCTTTAGGATTACGACCAAGTCGATTTTTTGACTCTCTATTCATGGTGAACGAACTCCCGTTATATTCATCACTCTGAATAGAGTTGTTGCGTGGCGAAGATGTTGATGTTGTACAAAGAAAAACTTCGCTATCAGAAGAAACCATGGCTTTCAACAAAAATAGGTTGAATGATACAAATTCCTCTCCCACTTACAATATATAGCTTAAAGACTGAAAATTTCTCTCCAAATTTTCCCTCCAAAAAAATTTGCGAAAAAAATTTCCATCCAAAATTTCCCCCCAAAAAATTTCACGAAAAAATTTCCCTCCAAAATTTTCATTTCAAATATTTGGTACAAATATTAGTCAAAAAATGTATTTAACAATTTTTTTAATAAACTGTTTGTGTTGAAATATTTTATCATTATTTATATTCAAAATATCCACAAAATATTTCTATCATGGATGCCTTCTAAACTAAAATAATGTTTTTATTTCAATGATTTAACATTGACTAGATGTAAGTATTAACTATAATATTACTATAATACCTACATGCAAATATTAACTATTTTAACTATAATGACTACATGTAAATATTTTAAATTTAAAATTTTAAACTTACGCTATATTCATCTAAAATATATTTCAAAATTTATTAATAAACTGTTGGTCTTCAAATATTTCACCATACTTTCTATTCAAAATATCCACAAAATATTCCTTTCATGCATGTCTTCGAAACTAAAATAATTTTCTTTTTTGAATGGTTTGAGATTGACTACATGTAAATATTTACAAAAATAACAACATGTAAATATTAACTATAATTAACTACATGTAAATATTTTAGATTTTAAAATTTAATCCCATGATTTTAAACATTGATTACATATAAATATTAACTATGATAACTAAATGCAAATATTAACTATTTTATCTATAATATTAAATATAATTAACTACATGTAAGTATTTCATATTTTAATTTTTAATCTGAGATTATATTTGAATTATTCAACATTCAGTACATGTAAATATTAAACAAAATATTAACTATGATAACTACATGCAAATAATAAGTATTTTAACTATAGTATGAACTATAATAAACTAAATGTAAATATTTTAAATTTGAAATTTTAATCCCACATTCGTTAAACAATAAACTAATCAGACAATATTCGCTATATAATAGGAATGATTGTTTCTATTCATCACATCAGATCAAGTTTTCTGGTATTTGTTAGAGAAAATTTCTAGAGGTGTTGCGTTGGCATTGGTAACTTCGTGGAGGAATTGCATTGGCATTGGAGGCGTCGTGTCGCTATTGGTAATTTTGTGGAGGTGTTGCATTGGCATTAGTAACTTTGTGAAGGCATTGCATTGGCATTGGAGGCATTGTGTTGCTATTCGTAATTTTGTGGAGGCGTTGCGTTGGCATTGGTGACAACAGCTTTTTGCATTTCAAAGGTTAGTTTTTGTTCCATTCTGTCAATTTAAAGAGGATTTTGGGGAAAATCTGTTTTTCTATAGTTTTTTGTGTCCAAAAACTACTTTTTTAGGGTTTTTTGGTTCAAAAACCTTAATTTTTTAATATTTTTTTAGTGAAGAAAATGCAAAAAGAACTAAATTTTTTAGGGTTCTAAGGACAAAAATTTAGATTTTTTTTCTTTTTCTAAGACTTATAGGTTCATCTAAACCGAAAAATCCACAAAACGACCATGCACATAAAAAAATAGTAATATTATAACATTTTTTATTTGTTTTTTTTTGTCATAAATATATTAGTGGTTTCATTATTTATTTTTTTATTTTTTTATTTGAGAATTTTTTGATTTTATATTCTATTTTTTTTTTTTTTATAGTTTTAAATCTTAGTTTTATTCTTTTTAATTTTAAATCTTCAATTTTTTTATTCTTTATTGTTTTGTTATATATCATATTTCTTTTATTTTTATTTTTAATTGTATTGTTATGTAGTTTTTTTTTTTTTTAATTTATTTTATTGTTATATTAGAACAATGTTTTTTATTTATTTATTATATTGTATTGTTTTTTTCTTTTAATTATATAATGTTTAGAAACAAGACATAATTGTTATTTAATAAATTGTTTTTTTCTTTTTTCTTTTTTATATTTGTTATATTTTGATATTTTTAACAATTTTTTTTTTAAATTATATTATATAAAAAAAAAAAAAAATAAAAAAAAAAAAATAAAAAAAAAAAAAAATCATGAGCTGCTGTTGACCGTGCCTGCGGGGCACCGGAGGCTAGCCAAGCGGTGCCACGGGGGCGGCCGAGCCGGCCTCAGGGCCCCCGTTGGGCGAGGGGCCGATTCCGGTGCCCCACGAGCACGGTCAACGACAGCTCATGATTTTTTTTATTTTAATTTTTTGTTTTTTTTGTTTTTTTTTGTTTTTTAAATATTTATTTATTTATTTTTAATTTTTTTTAACAAAACATTTTTTAATTTTGGTTTTTTGTATTTCTTTTTTTATAATTTTCTTTTTAAATTTTTTTTTAATTTGTTTTAATAAAACAATTAAAAATTAATAAAAACATTGTTATATAATAATTGTTAAAAATATCAAAATATAACAAATATATAAAAAAAAAAATATTAAATAGCAATTATGTTTTGTTTTTAAACATTATATAATTAAAGAAAAATTCAATACAATATACTAAATAAATAAATAAAACATTTGTTTTAATATAACAATATAATAAATTAATAAAAAAAAAACTATATAACAATACAATTAAAAAAATAAAAAAAAATATATAATATTATAACATTTGTTTTTCACATTTAAATATTTAAATTTCTTTTTAATTTTTTTTTAAAAATTGATGTATTAAAACAACATTATAAAAAATTTAATTTTTTCTTTTATTTTGTTTATTTTTATTTAATTACTATGTAATGTGAAATAGAAATTTGCAATTTTCAAATATATTAAAAGATTATATAAATTTATAAACTTTTATATTATTTTTTTATAATTTTAAGTTTATAATTTTTTATTTAATTGCTATGTAAAGTAAAATAAATTTTTATTTTATTTTGTTTTGTTTATTTTTATTCAATTGCTATGTAATGTAAAATTAAATTTTAAAATTTTAAAATATATTAAAAGATTATAAGTTTTTTTAATAAAATCATTGTCTTAAAAAAAAAAAAAATTAATTTTAACATTTGTTATAAATAGTTAGTAATTTTTTTGTTTTCTTTTAAATATTAAACAAAAACTGAAGTTTGAAAATAATAGTTTATTTTTTTTAAATTGTTTTATACAATTTAAACACATTTTTAAATTTTTTATAAAATGTATTCAAAACATATTATATAGATATATATACATATGATTTATAATATTTTGTTTTTAAATGAAAAATTTTATAGTTAATTTTACTGCTTTAATTTCAAGCTATTTAGTTTTAGAAATAAATTTTGTTTATTAAATTTATTTTGTCCACATTATTTTTCCATTAACTAATATATATATATATATATATATATATATATATATATATCAGGAAAATGGCATCAAAAAATATTTCTATGAATGTTTCTGCACCTAGGGCAGCAACTCTCAAATCTACAGCTGCAGCTTGATGCACTATGGATACAACTCCCAAATCTAAAGTTGCAGCTGGACGCACTATGGACACTGTTGGATGCAATAAGGACATTGCTTCACACACTAATAAAAGTCAAGCAAGTGGGGCACCATGTTCATTAAAGCTTATTTTTTATTGGAAGAATGCCGAGGAAATAGATAAAACCGATTTCTCATGGTATCTTGAAGACAGTGAAACGAAGGCTGATATACACATCTATCTGATTTGTGGTATGATTGACTTAAATGAGCCATATGATGTGATGGGTAGAGTACGAGACATATGTATGGTCCTGAATACAAACACTATTTATGTTCTTGCAAGGAAGGCTCATAAACGTGAGAAGGTTAGATATCATCTATCAATCGTCAAGTATGACACAGATGAAATATCTTCAAAATTTTCTGAAGAAATATCAAGCAACATTGCAAATAACATTGTAAGTATGCTTATTTTTATTTCCTCTATGCATTATTGTAAGGATGATTCAATTTTTTATAAATTATTGATCATTGACATGTTTTATTTTGTTTCATAAGATTTTGTTCCGGGTCTTTCGAACATGTTTGATGGTATTTATATGTTGGTGCCAAATGTTATGGATGTGATCAAAACTTTCCACAAAGATAAAGCAGAGGAAAGGAGATTGAAGCAAAGAGCAATAGCTCGTGACACTGCAACAGTACAAAGAGGGGATCAACCAAGAGTCACTAAGGTGGGTCAATCTAGTAAACTTAAACATGTTTCTTTTGAAGGTGTCAAACATGAAACAAAAAATTATGATAGAATTAGTGAGGAGGAGATTAGAACTATTGTGCAAAAGGAGAAAACAGATCAGACACCAAAAAGAAAAATCGCCAAAGATGTCTCTCTTTTACCTCATGAAGGAGAGCTTGTTTATAAAAAAACTGATATGTTATCCAATAAGACTAGGAAATCAAATATTGGTGAACCTGTAAAGGTCGTGAGCAGCAATGAAGAACAAATTGAAAGCTCTCACGGAATTAGAGAAATCATAACACCAGGTGCTGAGTTAGAGGATGGCATTATTAAAACAAAAAAAAATGCTATTCGACAAGAGTTGAGGAAGAATAAATTAATTCTTGGTGGCCAAACATTTGAGCTTAATGTTAACCAATTTTATGGCCCAGATGAAGGACAATCTCAATATAAAATTAGAAAGGCCCATCACCTACATGTACATAATCTGAAAAAATTGTTCAGGTTAAATCCATATGCACATGTGGTGGATTATGTGGTTCTTATCGATCCATGTCAGGTTCCCAACAAACAAGCATTTGATAAGACAAAATGTTTTGATTATAAATATTATGTAATTGGAGGGAATCATTCGATAGAGGCTAAGAGACAATTGATTGCAGAATATCCCAATAACTATCTTTTTCAAACAGTGAAATGCATCATTTACACTGGCTTAACAGAAATAGAATCAAAGTTATTGGCATGGGATCATAATATAGATAATGAGTACAGAATGAAAATGACTTTCATCCAAAGGGTTAGATTTATTCATAATGAATTCATATAAAAATGTGGTGAGGATAAGACACAAGTTAGTGTAGCATTTCGAAAGGAATGTTTAATGAAACAGATTATCAAATTGATGAAAAAAAAAGCAAAAGATGGAAAATTGAATACAAATTTCTTCAGAGGCACAGATAAAATTTTCCAGTTGACATTTAGAACTGGGGAGGTATGGGATTTGATTGATGAGATTTTTGTTCAGTGGGAGAATATTTCCATAAAAAATTAGAAGGTTAGAAAGAGTAAACCCATAATATGTACCAACAATAAGGGGGGTCCTGAAATGAAGCAGCTTCTAGAGGATATGACTATCACACCTTGGAGAAAAATTCAAGGTATGAAGGATGATAAATTAGTCAAATCAATATTAGCCCGTGTGAAGTCGGGTGAATTATCAATGGAAGAAATGTGTGTAGGATTTCAAAAGTAAGTTTCTTGAATTATTTCTTATTTTTATTTCATTATAATTTTCTTTTAAATAAAACATAATGATGTTGGTAGAATATTAACGCTTTTAAATTGATTTATTCATTCATAAATTTTTTATGAAAATACAAGAATACATGGTTAAAATGTTGAATGAAGACAGTTGGGATGATGTTGTACGAAACTACCCAGAAGCAAGTTCTACATCAACACTAAAAGAGTTTTATATTCCATTCAATAAGGTATGTTGATTTATAAATTCATTTTATTCATATTTAAACTATTTTTATTTTATTATATATATATATATATATATATATATATATATATATATATATATATATATATATATATATATATATATATGTTAAAGAAGGATGGAAATGGAGTACCAGATACTTTCAAAAGCTTTATTGAAAAATTTAAGATGGAGAACATGAGAAGGAAGCGTCTTATGAATGTTAAACTTCATCCTACTCTTAATCATTGCATTTGGAATGGGCTCGACAGTGTCCAATATCAAATAATACAAGGTGACTGTGAAGACATTGCATTACTAATACCTAAAAGGGAATATGGCCTAGTTGTTGCAGATATTCCTCATGGTTTCAATTTCCTAAACATTGAATATGATAGAGAACCATATACTTATCAAGATTTTAGTAAAGTGGTTACGGGTTTTCAAGAAGTGACAACATCACCACTTTGGAGATTTGTGACATTTCATTCAGACACACAGTTTCCAATGTTATTAACAAGCTTCAAGGGTAAATCAAATTCAGGGATGCAACTTACATGGTAAGACTTTGAAATTGTATGTTTGATTCCTCCTAAATTTTTGTATTCATGTAAAATTTAATTGAACTTTTACTATGTTATGTTACAAGAAAAAGTCGAATATTGTTTCTTCCAAAGATCAGCCTATTATAAATGATTGTGAGTTCATCCATGTTGAATGTTGGACAAAAGATGATAGCTATAAGCATATTATTATGAATCAAGTAGATGGGAAGAGTCATAGTCAAGTATTGGTTTATGATGCAGTTGTAAGAAAACAAACATATGAGGATAAAGATGCAAAAGGAGATATAGTTAACATTTATCAAAAACCACAAACATTGATTAACTATCTTATAGATATATGTTCAAATGAAGGAGAATGGGTTTTGGATTTATTCTCAGGTTCAAGTAAGTTTTATTATACAAATTTAAATTTAAATGTTGTATTTTTTACTTTTTATGTCTCCATACTAATTTTCTTACTTATTTTTTTTGTGCTTGATGATTAGATACAACACTAACATGTTGCCTAATAAAAGGAATAAATTGCATTGCCATTGAGAAAGACCCAGTTCAATGCAAATTTATTCAACAAAGAATTAACTCTCTTAAATTCCTTCCAGATGCGGAGCAAGAAGTTGGTTTGAGGAAAGGAGATTTTAATGAATCACGTGTGGCAAAAAAAGAAAAGGAACCTCAACCACCATTATATGGAATGATTGGAAAGGGACACTTTGGAATATTTGCTGACATGAAAGATCCATTAGAAGACGACAATGATCAAAATGAAGAAGAAAATGTTGCGGAAGAAGCCATGAATGTTGTTCTAGATGATGTTGAAGATGTATTAGTTGATATTGTTGATGATGTTTAAGTTATGCTTGCAAACAAAGCTTATTTTTTAGAACTATTAATCAGTTTTGCTTGTAATGTTTAGACTTTGATATTTTATTAGAACAACCCTTTTTTTTTGCAAAAAAAATGTGATTGCTATTATTTTTTGACATAAAATTCAATAAAAATGTTATTTTCTTAATTTTTTTTGTTAAGATTCTCCCAAAAAATTAGTTTATTTAACATGTTTTTTCCAACAAAAAGTCTGTAAAAGTGTATTTTTTGCATTGTATTTATATTGAAAATTTGTATTTTTTTGTCATATGGTTCAAAATATTGGTTTTTTAGTGACAATTTTTTGATGTGCTTTGAAAAATTATTTAACAATACATAAACATTTAGAAAATATAAACTTTAGAATATTGACCCTTTTTCCATCTTTTATGTATCTGAAAAGGTGAAGATATCATTACAAGATTTTATTTAAAAAAATATATATATATTTTTTTATTTTTAAAACACAAGTACATAAATGCACTTAAAAATAAACATCTCACAGAAGAAGAAGACATTAGAAAATCTATAGTGTCAAAATCAATCTTATAAAAAAACGTTGGTGATGATACACCACCACTATTCAAAATTGACATAAAAAACGTCACTTAAAAAAAAAAAAGTAACTAAAAAAAAAAAAACAAAATGAAAAAAACTTAAAGTGCCAAAAGCATGCTCAATTTTTTTTTCTTCTTGATTCTGCATCGCCACTTTTTCAAAATCAGGTGTTTTTCTTGATACTTCAAAAATTAGGTAACAATGAGGTTACCTATTTCATCGGTAACATTGTTACCAGTTAAAAGTGTTGTATTATACATATTTGTCACCGATATTCCCCCCAAATTTGGAATGCTTTTATCAAGATCATGTTGTGAAAAATTAGGAGGGAGTCTTCAAATGGACATGTCTTTTTCCACTATTCCTATATATGGTGGAGAGAGCCTTAGGTTATATAGAGAAGTCAAATTCCTAAACACTGTTTGCAAACATGATAAGGCTAGAAATCATGCTAGTTATGCAGTTGATCAGGATTTTAGTTGTTTCCAACTATCATCAGATACTTCACAGAATTCTCAACTGAAGATTGAGGATGTAGTTGAAACCCCTAAATCTATTCAAATTGAAATTTGAGAATTATTCTTTGATGGATCTTACACCAAACATGGAGCTAGAGCAGAAGTTGTTTTGATTTCACCTGATAAAGAAAATATTACTCAATCATGCAAGTTATATTTTGAGGTCACAAATAATGTCGTTGAATATGATGCTTTTATCCTAGGATTACAACTTTCTAAAAGTTTAAAGGTTCAAAATTTAAGTGTCTTCACTGACCTAGAACTCATAGGAAGAAAAGTTAGGAGTCTTTGTCAAACAAAGAATCCTAGGCTCATGTTTTACAGAAAGGAGATTTGGGACTTGTGTGATGGTTGAGATAAGATAAGCTTTTAAAAAAAATGGGATTATGAGAATAAATTTATTTGTGAAAATTAGTTTTCATATTTTATTTTCTAATAACATTGAAAATTCCTTTAATGCTTTCAATATCACTTTTATTCCTAGAGATGAAAACATACATGCAGATTCATTAACTATTTCTGCCAGTTCTTTCAAGGTTCCAGGTCAATTGCAATTACAATATCAAATACAAATAAAATATAGGCCATCAATCCGATACAATCTTAAACATTGGCAAATATTTGAAGATGAAGAACAATTAAAAAAATTTCTTCAAGTCATTGATGAGTTTTTTCTATTGAAAATTTAAGATAACTCAGTCGTTAATGAAGCTACTAAAGACAAGGAAAATTCAGATCTAAATTCAAAGGCAGGTGATCATGATATTATACAATTATCAAATAATTTTATCCCCAAAGGACTTATTCCTTTAGAAAATTTGTTTGATTAAAATGATGTTCCCAAAAATCCATTCTCTGCTTTACCAGAAGATGACATAGAAGACACTAATATTAAAATTGATGAGGAGATAAAAACATTAAAATTTTTGCATATTTAACTTATGAAATTAAATCTAAATATATCAAACTTCTTAAGAATTACAAAGATGTTTTTTCCTGGTCTTATGCTGATCTAAAAACTTATGCCACATCTTTAATTGAGCATAAAATTCCACTAAAACCAAAAGAAAAACCTTATCATCAAAATTTAATAAGAATGAATCCAGTTCTTCTTCCCACCATAGAAAAAGAACTCAAGAAGCTCTTAAATGCTTAAAAAATTGTCCCTTTAAGATAATCTAACTGGGTTGCCAATTTAGTCCCTATCAGAAAAAATAATGGTGAAATTAGAGTCCGTGTGGATTTTAGAAACCTTAATAAAGCATCCTTGAAAGATAACTATCCACTTCCAAAGATGGAACAACTACTTCAAAGAGTGGTAGGTGCTAACATATTCTCTATGCTTGATGGCTTCTCTGGTTATAATCAAGTATTGTTGAATTCAGAGGACAGGGAGAAGACAACCTTTACCACACCTTGGGGTACATTCATATATGCTAGGATGCCTTTTGGTCTATCAAACACAGGAGAAAATTTTCAAAGAGCCATGGAATTGGCCTTTGTTGGTAAGGTAAACAAATTTTTTGTTATTTATCTTGATTATTTAATTGTTTTCTCTAAATCGGATTAGAAACATCTTAAGCACTTGATGAAAGATTTTGACAGGTGGAGGAAGTTTGGAATATCTTTAAATCCCAAGAAGTCATTTTTCACCACTAAAGAAGGAAAATTACTATGTAATATTACTTTAAAATATGTAGTAATTGATCGCAAAAGGTTATCTGCTATTCAATCATTATCATTACCTAGAAATAAGAAAGAGATACAAGGATTTTTAGGGAAAATTGACTTTTTGAGAAGATTTATACCTAATTATGTAGAAATAGCTAAAGACATAACAAATATGCTCAAAACGAACCATGAATTCAAATGGATCATTCCTGCAAGATATGCATTTGACAAAATAAAGAAGTTCATTCCTGAAGCCCCAACCTTAGTCCAAACTACTCTGAGTCTTTCAGCATATTCTCTTTTTCTTCTAAAACCACCCTTGCTGTTGTCCTTTTGTAGAAGAATTAAGATTATCATGATCAACCCATAGCATTTTTTAGCAAGGTCATGAGATATTTTGAACTCATATATGATATCATTGAAAAACAAGCTTATGCCTTGGTTCAAGCCCTAAAATATTTTAGAATGTATATCCTCTATTCCACCATTATTGATTATGTACTTAACAATGTTGTATAAATTGTCCTTACACAACTAGACACTGATGGAATAAGAGGAAGATGGATAACTCAAATCCTTGAGTTTCACCTTACCATTAAAACTACCAAGTTATTAAAGGGATAAGGTTTAACTAAATTGTTAGATGAATCTAATTGTAAAGTATTGGTCTTAAAATCTGTTTTTGAAGTTTTTGAGAAGCATCCACAGGCACCTTCTTCAAATTTGGAAAGGGAGAATCCAAAAGAACCTTCCTTAAATGCAGAAGGGGAGAATCCATAAGAACCTTCCCAAGGGATGCAAGGAAAGAATACACAAGAACCTTCTCCTTCAACTCCAATAGTCCCTGTTCACATTGATGAGAATTTTGTATTATCAGATTGGTATGCCGATATTGTTCATTTTATGATCCATTTTGAATTTTTCCAAAAGCCAATGCAAAACACTCAAGTTTAAATCCATCAAATATTGTATCATCAATTCCAACTTATACTGGAAAGATCCTCTTAATATTCTACTACTTTTCTTGACAAAACCAGAGACTGAAGGAATCATTGATCAGTTTCATGTAGGAATATGTGGAGGCCACTATGCTTGGATAGAAACAACATAAAAAATACTTAGGGTAGGATTTTATTGGCCTACTATGTTTTCACAAGTAGGAGGAAAAGTCAGAGCTTGTGTTCCATGTCAAATGTTTGTTGGTAAGAAAAAAATAGCAACCCTTCCACTAGTTCCAGTAGTTATCTCGACACCATTTCTTCAATGGGGAGTAGAATTTATAGGGGAAATACACCCAACTTCAAGTAATCAACACATATGGATCTTAACTGCTACTTATTATTTCACCAAGTGAGTGGAAGCCATTCCTGTAAGAAATTCCACAAATTCAATTGTAATGAAATTCATTTAGGGGAACATTTTATTTGGATTTGGTTGTTCACAAAAAATATTCACTGACAATGCCACAACATTCAGTAGCATAAATATGATTGAATTTAGGTAGAACTATCAGATTCTACTGCAGCATTTAACTCCCTATTATCCACAAGGAAATGGTCTTGTTGAATCATCTAACAAGAGTTTAGTAAAGGTAATCAAGAAAAATTTAGAATACCACAAGAAAAAGTGGGACAATCATCTAATTTATGCAGTATGGGAAAACAATATTTCTCCCAAAAGATCAATAGGTAAATCTCCATTTCAACTAGTTTATGGCAAAGATGTTATTTTTCTTACAAATTTACATTTCCCTATGCTTAAGTTTCTACAAGAATCTACTTATGAAACTGATGATTTCTCTAGAAGAATAAATGATATTATTGAATTAAATGAAAATAGAGACGAGATTCAATATAAAGTAAGTATATATCATAATAAGATGAAGAGTCTTTTTGACAGAAAGGCAAGGGAAAGATATTTTAGAGAAGGATATTTACTCTTAAGATGGGAAGTTAGGAGAGAAGATAAAGGCAAACATGGAAAGTTTAACAATTTATGGCTTGGGCCACTTAGCATTGCAGAGGTAAAGGGAAACAACACATTTGTTCTACAGAATCTGGAAGGACAATTTTCAACACTACCTATCAATGGCATATTTTTGAAACACTATATCCAGTACTGAAGGAGGTCCTACATCATCATTTTACATTATCATTTTCTTTTACAATTTCAAGTCTATTTGTTTTGTACAACAAAGACTCGATAGCCTGAGGAGAAGGCACATGGAACTGCTTGTTCTCTGCATCCCACAGAGGGAAGTAGTCCCTAGCTGGAGCCAATATTGTAACAATACTTTTTTTGATAATTTAACATCGTAATTTGAAAAATCAAAATAAAATGCTAAGTTAGAACATGGATGAAAAAGAAAAATTAAAAAAAATGTTAGGAAAATTATATTTCTAAGCACATCCATATTAGAATAAAATGTTAGAGTAGTTTTTTCTAAAGAAAGAAGGAAAAAGAAAAAATGTTAGGGAAGCATGAAATAAAAAAGTGTGAATTCTTTAGTATTTTGAAAAATAAAACTATGGCTGCCTGTTTCAATGTGTCGGATGCTCAAAAATAATAAATTTTAATTTATGATGTTAAGACCTTAAAAAAGGGTTTAAATTTCATTTGTTGAAAGTTAATAAATATAAGCGCTTATTGATTTTATCATAAATTCACTTAGTGACAAAAACTCAAATCGAAGGAATAAAGTGTTGACATGTTTCGACGATGGATCTGGAGCCCGAACAAGATCTACGGTGGAGAATAACTTTGCGACCTACCCACCGACCATTTCTCATTAACGTGAGGGGGGGGGGGTCCAAAGTGTGGTTTTAATGGCTGTTTGAATTTGTGACATGGCGAGACCATATCGTTTCGCACCCCCTCCACCTAAAACCAGAAACCAAGAGGTGCCCCCCCCCCCCCCCGATATCCACCGATGGTTTTAAACACCCCACAACCGTTCCTCCCGCGACGATGACCATTTCCACTGCACCCTTATCCAATGGATAGCCTTCCTATGCCTTGACCATTATCCCACTCTCCAACCACATCCCTCCACGTCATTCGATAGTTACCATCCAACACTCCACTTATGCCCAATAATCGCTTCGTTGGCTACTCAACCCACTATTGGACTGTTAATAATCCCATTATACATTAATCCCCATCAGATCCGTTAACCCCTACGGTCATATCCTAGACCATTAGTCACAGACCTTTAATTCCCAGATCATGCCCTATAAAACCATTTTCAGAGAGCCTGATATTACTTTACATTCTCCATTCATTTCTATCACCTCTGCATTATATATGTTGGGTATGTGTTATATTCTTTTGAAAACTAGTCACACGCAACGGGGGGGTCACAAGGGGGGCGGTATCCCCCCTTGTCGAGGTCTGAGGCAGCGCCCTAGTGAAAATTTTTTGGTCCTTAATTTCTGGTGGGCGGTCTGTGCCCATGGTTTTGTGCATGGTTTTACACATGGTTTTGGGGTATGATGGTTTTTTGCCCCTGGTATTTTTGTAGATCTCGTCAAGGGAACTACGGTTATGTTCTAATCCAGGGTTAATGGATTGGGGTTTATGTATGCTTCGGCATGTATATATATGTGTTGTGACACTAAAAGGAATATAATGAAAAATCAGGTTGGTCGTCCCGATTTGGGATCCAGTGGAAAATCTCTGTGTTTATCTATTTTATGTGTTATTCTTTCGCTATTGTTTATTTATTTTTATAAGATTCGTGTGTAGATAAGTTTTGTTCAGGGTTAAAACCAACATTTTGTATCAGATAAGTTTCAGCTTCAAGGGGACGCCTTTGCTGCTGAGGGTTTTTTGCTGAGGCCTGAGGTAGACCCTGTTCAGTGGGAGATCTACGGGATCGATTCTTGTGGTGAAAGAAGATGGCGAGCAGCAGAAAGATAGAGATCGAGAAATTTAATGGTTAGAGTTTTGAGTTGTGGAAGCTCAAGATGGAGGATGTGATGGTGGATAAAGATCAGTGGATCGCGGTAGATCCGGGTACTAAACCAACGAAAATGTCAGATGAAGATTGGAAGAAGCTGGATCAGAAGGCAAAGAACACAATGCGATTGTGTGTCTCAAATTTAGTATTGTTGAATGTATCTGGGGAAGCTACGATGAAGACCTTGTGGGAAAAGCTAGGGAATTTGTACCAATCTAAGTCTCTGGTGAATAAACTGTTCCTGAGGAAAAAGCTGTATAACCTGAGGAGGAAGGATGGAGACTCGGTGAGAGAGCATCTAACGCTTCCAATACTGTGGTAATTCAGCTGTCATATGTTGATATTAAAATCTCAGATGAAGATAAGTGCATCATTTTGTTGTGTTCTCTACCGGACTAGTGGGATAGTCTGGTTATTGCAATAGGTAGCAATACAACTACCTTGAATTTTGATGACATTGTCTCAGCCTTGCTGTTGGAAGAAATGAGATGGAGAAATATGGAGGGTCAAAATGGAGATGCCTTATCTGTACGAGGAAGGTCCCAGAACAGAAACAAGAATAAGGTTTCGAGTGGGAGATCTAAATCTAGAGGGGGATCTAAATCTCCTGTAAAGTTTGTAAAGGTGTGCTGGAAATGCGGAAAGGAAGGGAAATACAAAAAGGACTACATATCTAAAGCTCATGAGAAATGAAATGGATCTGATGATGCTCCTTCTGCAGAGGAAAAACCCACCTCGGATGAAGGTGGGGATGTGTATCTGGCTGCTTCTTCAAATACACATGTAGATCATGAGTCATGGTTGATTGACTAAGGTGCATCCTTTCACGTCACTCCCCATAGGGAGTGATTTTGCGAGTATGAGAAATATGATGATGGTGATGTCTTCCTAGCGGATGATAGGAAGGCTATAATCGTCGGACATGGAAAGGTCAAGCTGAAGCTGCAAGGTGGAAGGATTAGAACACTTCCTAGTGTTTTGCATATTCCTGCATTGGCTAGAAATCTGATTTCTGTAAGCAAGATGGATGATGCAGGTGTAAAAATAGTGTTCGAGAAAGATGCCTGTAAAATGGTTCGGGGAGCATTGGTATTAATGCAGGAGTTCATACTAGAACTCTATACAAGCTACAAGGTAGCACTGTTATTGATGGGTGTAATAGATTTGTGGTTCCTGAAAGTGGAGCAGAAAGCCTAGCTGTCTCTGGAGAAAAGACCATGCTATGGCATCAAAGGCTTTAACATATTGGATAGAAGGGCCTTCAGATACTGCATAGAAATGGTATGGTAGAAGGTATGTCTAATTACTCTCTGGATTTTGATTTCTGTGAACATTGTGTATATGAGAAGCAAAATCGGGTGAGTTTTCCTTCTGGTGGTAAGAGGGTGAACAAGATATTAGAACTTGTGCACAGTGACGTGTTCGGACCTGTGTCATTTCCATCACTGGGAAAGTCTATGTACTATGTTTCATTCATATATGACCTCTCAAGGAATACATGGATATACTTCTTGAGGAATAAATCTGAAGTCTTTGACAGATTTAAATAATTTAAGGCTCTGGTGGAAAACGAGACAGAGAAGAATATAAAGGCACTGAGAAAAGATAATGTCGGGGAGTTCTGCAAGAAGGAATTTGAAGATTTTTGTAAGAAGTGTGGTATAGCACGACAGAAGACTACTCCATACACACCTCAGCAAAATGGAGTTGTAGAAATAATGAAGCGAACACTGATGGAAAAGGCAAGAAGCATGCTCAGTGGTACTAGGTTAGGACAATAATTCTAGGCAGAGGCAGTGGAGATTGCATGCTATTTGGTTAACAGATCACCTTCATTAGTGTTGCAGGATAAGACTCCACATGAGGTATGGACTGGTAAGAAGCCCTCTCTTTCACACCTAAGGGTATTTGGATGTGATGCATATGTACATGTTCCAAAGCAGAAAAGGACCAAGTTGGATAATAAATCTGAAAGGTGCGTCTTTATTGGGTATAAGGATGGTTTAAAAGGTTAGAAGCTTTGGAATTCGGAAATAAGGAAGGTTATGTACAGCTGAGATGTGGTGTTTAGAGAAGTGAAAGATGTTGCTAAACATGAAGTCATACCAAAGGAACCTAAGAAGATAGAGTTTGAGCTAAAGGAGGATGATTCAGAGTCTACAATAGAAGAAGACTCAAAAGAGGAAGAGCCACAAACTCCAGTTGTGAAAAGATCAACTCATGAAAGAAGGCAACCAGAAAGGTATAGTCCATCTACTTTCTATTCAGGTTTTTCCTTAACTATAACTGATGATGATCCCAGAACTATCAGGGAGGCAGTAGATTCAGAGGATAGAAAACTCTGGAAGGAGGCCATGGTTGATTAAATGGCATCCTTGCATAAAAATGAGGCATGGGATCTGGTGGAGTTTCTGGCTGGAAGGAAGCCCATTAGGTGAAAATGGGTGTTTAAGAAGAAGATGAATGTAGAAGGCAAGGTGGAGAAATACAAAGCTCGGTTGGTAGCAAAATGTTATTCCGAGGTGTCGGGAATTGATTTTGGTGATATTTTTCTCATGTTGCAAAGGTTAATTCTATTAGATTACTTTTATCTATTGCTGCTACATTTGATTTTGAGATAGAACAGATGGATGTGAAGACATCATTTCTTCATGGGGATCTAGAAGAGGAGATCTACATGAAGCAACCTGAAGGCTTTATGGTGAAGGGTAAGAAAGAACTGGTATGCAGGTTGAAGAAGTCCCTGTATGGGTTAAAACAGTCACCAAGGATGTGGTATTAGAAATTTGATACCTATATAAAGGGACTTAGCTTCACTAGAAGCAAGGAGGATCACTGTGTTTATTTTAAATTAATTGGTGATTGTGTTATTTATTTGGTGTTGTATGTGGATGATATGTTGTTGATTGGAAATGACAAAGAAATTATCCAAGATTTGAAGACCCAACTGTTCTCCAAATTCGACATGAAGGATCTTGGTGCTGCAAACTATATTTTGGGCATGGAAATTAAGAGAGATTGGGAAAAGAGGAAGCTCTAGTTAAACCAGAGGAAGTATGTTGAGACTATATTGCAGAGGTTCAATATGCAGGATAGTAAATCGGTGAATTTTCCTATTCATGTAGGTGTAAAGCTCTCTGCTGAATAGTGTCCCAAGACACAAGAAGAAGAGGAGGATATGTCCCGTGTTACATATGCAAGTGTAGTGGTTAGCCTAATGTATGCAATGGTCTGTACTAGACAAGAAATTGTACATGCAGTGGGAGTATTGAGCATGTTTATGTAAAACCCAGGGAAGGAGCATTGGATAGTAGTGAAGCAGGTTTTTAGATATTTACGTGGCACTAGTGATTATATCTTCTGCTACCAGGTAAGACCAGGATTGGAAAGAATGTTGGACATTCGTGGTTTTTTTGACAAAGACTGGGCTGGAGATCTGGACCAAAGAAGATCTACAACTGGGTATGTGTTTAGCCTATTTGGAGGCGCAGTCAGTTGGATGAGTAAAGGACAATCTGTAGTGGTTGTTTCAACTACAGAGGCAGAATACATGGTAGCCACTCATGCAAGCAAGGAAGCAGTTTGGTTGCAGATATTGTGTTCAAGTATGGGGTTGGTACAACAAGCTATAAGGATAGACTGTGATAGCCAAAGTGCAATTTTCTTGGCTAAGAACCCTGCTTATCATTCAAAGACAAAGCACATTGATGTTCAATATCACTTTTTTAGAGATATGGTTGAGGCTAAAAAGGTGTTGCTGGTAAAGGTGGACACTTTGAAGAATGTTGCAGATGCATTGACGAAGTCTGTGAGCACTCAGAAGTTCTCTTGGTGTAGAGAAACAATGGGTGTTGAAGAATTGGGCCAATGAATAAGCTCTCCTATGGCCCCCTGTGGAAAGAAAACAACAAGTGGGAGAATGTTGGGTATGTGTTATATTCTTTCCATGACTAATCATGTGCAACGGGGGGGTGAGAGGGGGGGCAGTAGCCCTCCTTGTTGGGGTCCGGGGCAGCGCCCCGGCAAAATTTTTTGGTCCTTAATTTCCAGTGGGCAGTCTGTGCCCATGGTTTTGTGCATGGTTTTGCACATGGTTTTGGGGTATGATGGTTTTCGGCCCTTAGTATTTTTGTAGATCCAGTGAAGGGAAATATGGTTATGTTCTAATCCAGGGTTAATGGATTGGGGTTTATGTATGCTTCGGCATGTATATATATGTGTTGTAACACTAAAGGGAATATAATGAAAAATCAAGCTGGTCGTCCCGATTTGGGATCGAGGGGAAAATCTCTATGTTTATCTGTTTTATGTGTTATGCTCTCGCTATTGTTTATTTTTTGTTATAACATTCGTGTGTAGATAATTTATGTTCAGGGTTAAAACCTACACTATCTTAAACGTTAACATTCTGCGACCATTCTCCCTACTTCTGAAACCCTGTCACCTTTTCTCAAACCCGATCTTCAAATCCTTTTTCTAGTCCATACCCTATCAAACATGGGACTCAAGGCCAAAACCAAAAAACAAAACAACTCCTAAGGGTAAAAACAAGAAACATGCTGCATAGGAAGTGTAGGTCATCAATCTAGTTGCTTAAGTCATCCCTGAGGTAGCCTAACCAGTTGCAGAAGAAATCTCTGAGGTCGCCAAACCAATTGCAGAAGGTATCGCTTCTGCAATGCCGGAGATTAAACTCGACATCATACCCTTAGGTGGCACCTTTTTCAAAGTCACAGACTGTCATTATGAATTAGACTTCTACAAGCTACATCTATGGCTAAAACATAAGCATATAGATAACTAGGACCCTATCAGGTTCTGGGAATCCATGTTTCCTTTGTTCACATTTCCACAAACTCACCCATTTCCTAATTTAATTGCTTGGTGTCAGAAGCAATATGATCTTATAACGAGATCAGTGGTTGCTCAAAATAGAAAAATTTTGATCACCATATCCCTTGAAAACATAAACTAGATGCTACTCATCCATTCATTTGATTCCTTGTCCCATTTCTCACCTTCTACTCTCATGGAACATCATCACAAACTATATTTCCGTCAGAGAGCTTAGATATTTGACATTTTCTTACCTGAAAATGGAGAGTTTCCGAAGAAAAATCCCCCATATGCATCCTCCTTCTTTCCTATATCTTCCAAGCGCTGCATCTCCCTTCTTTCATACTTGTTAGGATACCCAAATGATGAAACAATTGATGAACCCATCATGTGGTTCTTATGTATTTTCAGTAAGGATAAATCGTCATTATTTATGTATAATTACAACCAATTCTTGGCTGAAAATATACATGGACAATTCATGAACTTGACCACACAAAGAGTGTTCAATTATTCTTCTGTGATTGTTCATATGTTTTTGTTTCAGCAGGAAAAAATGTTTCTTATTCACATCAACAAGCATGATGCACAGGGATTTAATAAATCAATGATTCACTGGATAGAATTGGTCAGAGCTTCATCAACAAACACTTCATTTTTAAAGTTCATAGACTCATTTATTCACCCAGTAAAGCAACTTCTCACAATTAAATCATAGCCTAGAATTGGGGAAGACATTAAAAGGATCCTACGCCTCAGTGATAAAGCTAAGACAAATGATTGGTACCTGTATAAAAATTACATGGAGATCAGGGTGTATGGCTATAGACTCTCACCATACAAGCTTCCAATATATGTACCTATGAGGGTTTTCTCCGTAGAGTACATTAGAAAAATTTTAAACATGGATGAGCTACATTTTGTCTCAAGAAAGAGAAAAGCTCAGTTTAAACTCAAGGCCAAAATTGGATCCTTCATCTACAATACCAGAGCAGCTGGTGCTGAAGCGGATGAATTGTTAAAGAATATGGGTTTGCAACCAAGTTTTACTTGGTCATATGACCCCATGGAATTATTTCTACTCTGAGAGTTGAACTCAAGACAACTTCTTACACACATACCTCTAGAGGAGAAATATAGAAATACATGAACCAATATGAATGGGTGGAAGGTACTCTCCAGGAAGCATATGTACAAGTCATTTCAAATTCAAATGTATAGACCCCTAGTGCCTAACAATAATCAGTAGAAAAGAGTCAGGGAAGACCCTCCACATGCCAAGGAAATCATGAAAGAATTTGCAGCACAAAAATCCAAATATCACTTCCACCTTACTTTCAGAGGGAGAACAACCAGATATCATAGATTTGGGAGATACTGAAGTCTCGACAACAACCAATGTTCCTAAGACTCCTCCATCATCATCACCTACAAGAGAACCACTGGAAATTATCCAGCATTCAGATGCCAGCTCTTCTGAAGAGACATATTTTCTCTAGATTCCTAGACATCAAGCACTAGAATGAATATTTGAAATATGATGTTTATCGTCAATTTTGGAAGCAAAAATATACATCATAGCATAGACTTCTCACTTCCTTTGATAGTGAGAAAGGAAGGATGTAGATGGCCTTTATCCAATCAACAGTGCCATTTCCAAAGACTCATGCTGAGTACAAGAAGACTGACTTCTATTTTGATGCAAAGTAGATTCACCCAATTGACCAGATGGACATGCACATGCAGTCAAGAGAAATTTTATTTTCAACCATGACCACAAAAGCCATGTCACTTTCCAAATTGAAAGTGGAACTGTCAAATGTTCAATATTATTAAAGACTGAAAAATTGTCTTCATTGGCTAAAGAAAACAGAATGAAGTCATTGGAAGACCTGGTAGTGAAAGTTGGGTATGACCCAAAAGACTGTAAGGAAGTTGAGTAAATCATAAAAAAGAAGAATGTGGACATCTCAGCTCTGCGCAAACAACTCAAGATACTCTCAACTGAAGACCCACAGACTAAGGAGATTGTAGAAAATGAATATAACAAGGAGGAGATGTTGAATTTGATCATTGATCAAAATATTCAAATTAGAAAAATGGAAGAAAAAATTGAGGATTTACTACTGAAAGAGGAATAAACACTCCAGGTTAATACTGATCCTAATATTGCAACTCAAACATCTTCTGCAAGTATAGAACTTTCAACATCTTTAACTACAACTGATGCAACAAAATTGGCACAAGATTTGTCCATTCAAAAGCAGGAACATGAGAAGTTTCAATATAGGTTTAAATTTCTTAGGTCACAAAAGATAAGAATGATACTTTATATGTAGATTAAATTCAAAAGATTCGTTAATTAGGACTTAAAATCAAAGAAATAGAGAGTGAATCTCTAATGCAAGAAACTATGAGTGAAGCTAAGCAGAAGATCTGGGAAGACATCATCACGTCTATGACAAAGGTATGGCCATCCATACAGATAATCTTCGAGCAACAGGAGCTCATCACCAAATTTAGAGTAGAAATTCAAGAGCAGAAAGAGTAGCTGAAAAAGAAACCAAGTGAAGCCACTTACATGATCAAGGTTCTCAATTCAAAGAAAAAGAAGGAGTTGGAAGAAATCAATATCTTGGATAGAACTGCAACCATTTTAGAGATAATTTTTTTTTTTTGTAGAAAATAAATTTAATCAACCAATTGCAGACCAAATGTGAAGCTTTGAGTATTCTTGTTCAAATGTTTCATACTAAATTTATTTTTTTAAATCATAAAGGACTACCAGGACTGGTATGATTAGATGATAAGCTGATTAAGTTAGAAGATTACTGCAAAATGTTATACACCATTGCAATAGACAAGTCAAAGTTTGTAGGTATCAAAGGACAGACTATAGGGAAAGCTTTTATTGAAGCTTTGTCATTTGATTTGATCATTCAACATCAAATCAAACATTTATTCATTCAAGGACCAACTTTTGACAGATATACTGAAGTATATGAAATCCCAAGTCAAGATCAACAAGATAGGTTTTGTGAGACCATCAAGTAAAAGGATGAATTTTACAGCATGCCGACACATCAAATTTTTTAGGGTCCAGTTAGCAACAACTTCCATGAAAAGGGGCAAAGTCATCAACAAATTCCAAGAAAATAGAGACACTCCATCTATCTGTCTCCTTCTTCTATTCTTCTTTATCCTATTATATAGTAAATCAATTAAGGTATTTCTAAGTTTTGAGAATTAGTATAAATAATTATCATTTTCAGTTATTAAGGGTTGCACCCTTGGATGAGCAAATTTTTGTAAGCATAAATTGTACAAGTCTTTTTTATCATCAATAATACAAGAAGGATCCTGGATTTGTCTTATAAAACTATGTTTTCTCTGTGAGTTTTCTAGTTTTTATACATTTTGTTTCTTCATGTGTTTAATTGTTATCAAGATAACTAGGTGAGCTTGACTGTGTTTCAGCAATCTTATAATTCCTCCTAAAGTTATTATCAATATAAAGAATGATTTACTTAATAGTTTGTTGATGTAAGTCCCTCTCATTTAAAAATTGTCACCATCTTGATAATGTTAGATATATTTTGTTGAAATTTTAGACATTGTTTAAAGGTTTTCAATCTTATGATTTATTGAAGAATTCAATATGAATATTTTATAATCATATTTTCTTACATAAATCTACTTAATCATTTTTACAAAATCTTAATCACTATGTGAGATAAACAAGCAGCCCTTACTTGTAATTACTAATATTATTTGGAAGATTTATTCAATAACTATTTGCTAAACATTATCTTATACATTGGTCCTCCAAAATTACAAAACACAAACAAAACATTATAGATGTTTTGGCATGATAATTGACCACAATTATCTCAAAGGAGAAAAATACCCACGAACTTATCGATAATAATAGGATAAAAAACCCCGAAATAAAATTAGGAGGATGCTCCCTGTGATTGTTAATGCAGAGATGCGGAGCTACGAGAACATTATATAATTCAGACAAATGAAGAATGAAACATAATAATATGGAGGACGTGATTCATATTTTTTAGGCTATAGGATATTTAATACAGTTGGATAGTATATGTCCACAGCTTGATTTAAATAAATTTAAATTTAACGGTCGGATGGCACCACATTAAATAGCCTATAGCCTAGAAAATAATGGTAGGCATAAACGTGATTGTAAAATCCCTCTTCGTAAGTGGGTTTTGAGAACCACCCACTCATTTCACTACAAGAGTCAAATCTAACCCTCGTGTGAGTGAGACCTCATTGTTAAAGACCTTCTGCATGACATCCTTTGAAACTATTTTATAGGAGGTTCACTCAAGATTTATGTGGGAGAAATTACAAGCTTTTTTTTCCTCCAATAAATGAGGATTTTATTAGAAAGGAAAGTTTGGATTTGGTATAAAATTTTCATATTTCCGCATAATTATTAGTAAATCATATTGGATTGAGCACAAAGGTTTAACTTAGTATCTCAGACAATTTCCTATAATAAAAAAAATTCATTTTCGTTTCAACTAAATTTTTTCCATAAAACTCCCAAGATCAAATTCATTTACATTCTATTTTCATTATTTGAAATATACTAGAGAGATTTAAGGTGCAATAACCGGAATATATCATATATTTTGGATTAAATTCTACGCGTTTTATTTTATTATGCTTCTCCTTCTATCATTTCCTTCTTGGAATATCACCCTTGTACTCTTTTGGAATTTATGGTTTCTATACATTTTTTTTCATTTTTCTAATTCATCATTTTATTTGTTTCCTATCAAGTCAATAGTTTATTATTTCTTGCCTCTGATTCCATTGGAATTGTGAGTGTGATTGCATTTTATACCCTTGGCTTCTTGTAATGGAATTCCCTAGTCCTACTTCTGATACTTGGTTGTCCACGGTCATGTGTACTGGTCCTTGCTCTTGATTAAATTTAGAATTCTAGTGGGTCAAGAATGTTTTAATACATTTGGGGTTGTTCCTTATTTGTTGGATTTCCATATCTTGTGAGGAATACTCTTGGATTTCCTTCTCTTCTTCCTTGGCCTTTTCATCTTCATTAATCGACCCTTCTTCCCATTTATTTGGGTCTTATTTATCTTTTTCTTCTTCAGTTTGCAGGACCTCAAAGGGATTAGCTAAAGATGAGGCCTTGTTTATGTTTTACACTTAGGGTTTTGATCTGAGACTACTTTTAATTTATTTTTTCCACTTCATTGGGTCTAGTATTGCTCGTCCTTGGTTGTGGTCGATTCATCCCCTTTTCTATATTGACATTTCTTGCAACCCCTTGAAAAATGTCCGAAGTCATTGCATATTTTGCGCCTGAAAGGGAGTTTCTCATAATCGAGAACTTGGCGATGGCTCAATTCCTCTTGTGTCGAGTTGAACTCCGAGGGTAATAATTTCTCTATGTCAACCTCTACACATATTTTTTGCGCAGGAGAATTATTCACCTTTTGTTTCAACATGATCCAATTAATGACCTAGCCCATTTCCAATTGCCTTCACATAATCATCACTCTGACATGCGAGTGGAAGTCTTAAAAGCTTAAGCCACACAGGAACTTGATTTGTGATTTATTCATCATGGTCGGAACCTAATAACCATGCATCCAAATACATTCATTTATATTTGGGAAAATATGGTCCATTTCGAAAAATAATATCTTGGTTCTGAAACTTTTGTGGTTGTCGTTAATTACAGAATTCGGATTATCCACGATATCATAAAAAAATGGTCATAAAATAATATATTGTCATCTTTATATTCAAAGAGAAATTCCAAAAAACCATTACCCACAACATAAATACCAAGATTCCCTTTTATCTTTGGTTTCCAATCATTTTCAAACCATTACTCTACGTTCTTTGGAGACGACCACATTCCCATAAATTTTCCAACAAGGGATCTATCACAAAATGATTATGAATTCCTATGAAACCCTAAAGGGAGAGTGAGAGAGGGGATATTTTCCAACCTCTTAACAAAATATGATTACAAATTAATACACAATTGTTTCCTTAAAGAGGCCACTAGTCAATGGAAGACCTATACTTCATTAGGAGGAGGTGGAGGGATGCCCCCTGGGTTGACAGAACTCAACATAATTCGTTGACAACAACTGTAGAACTAGGGTTAGAATGGTTGGGTCTCTTGAGAAAAATTAAGGTTTTTTGAAAGTTTATTTTAAAAATAGTTTATTTTGATCACTTTTAAATGTCGAGTGACAGTAAAGTTTGATTTTATTATTATTATAATTGATAACTATTTAAAAAATTAAAAATAATTTATCTTTTAATTTGTTGATATAAATTGTAATTATGGTTAAATAATATTAGGAACATGTATCTCTTTTTAAAAGGTCATAAATTCACTTATGTATGAGCTAGAGTATGTAAAACTTCATAAACTTTAGTAGAGTTAAGGGGAGTTGGTCACTTGTGCCATATACAAAGGGGTCCCATACACCAATTTGGCAATTGTCTTAATCATTACCTTAAAATTAGATGATGTTAAAACTTAATCTACATGGGATATGAACTATCATGAGGAGTTAAAAATACCTTCGAAGAGGAATCCATTCATGATACACATAGTAATTATATCTATATCATTCTAATGAAATGCAATTGATATTTATTCTTCATTTTTGTTTACAAGCAAACATTCTTATCAAAGCCATGGACTTGTGGTAGTAGACTTAGACTTGGGTGCATTATAGATCCTCTCACATCTTCCTTGTTAGGTCTAGCATTTTTTCTAGTATGCTATGTTATTTGTTATCTATTGCACCTTCCCTCGTGATTTTCTTGAGGTAATTTTCAGCCCGCCTTTTGAAGAATTTTACTGGGGTTTTTCTTACTGTTCCTTTACAATTTCTGACATTTAATTAGAAAAATAAGAAGAAACCCTCAAGTGGGATTTCTCTTACTATTCCTTCACAATTTATGACATTTAATTAGGGAAAAAATATTTGCAATTTATTTTCTATTCTTCTCTTAGAAACAGAAGGAAAATACCATTCGAGGGTTTCTTTCTATTTTCTAACGACTTATAGGTACTTACTTACTTGGGATTTATGCCTTATTGCAGGTCTTGGAGTTACTTCGACCTAATACGATATTGCTATACCATGTAGAGACTTAGTATATTTTAATTAAACTTATGAAGGGTTTATGAATAGCTAAAGGCTACGATTTAATGTTATATATGTTTTCTTTCAACATTTTCCTATATAAACGAAGCACAGGGCTAGTCATCTGTACTTAGAACAACTATTGAAACACCAATTAAAGGTTTATCTCTGTTTTTGGAATACATAGTTTTTATGTATTTTGGATATAACTATAACTATGATGGATCATATTATTATAAATTTAATTATTTTGAATAGTGGATGTTTTTATAATATATATTGGATTCCTTGATTAAAACATTTAATATGATGAGTTTATATTTTCATTGTCTACTGGAAGTTATATTTTCTAAGATTTATATTCATACACAATCTACTTCCTCTCAATTTCTCTCTCTTCATTTATACATATTATTTTATGTTACTTTATCAATGTTATTAAATTTACAATTTTTTTACTTTTGGTATTATACTTATACCAATTTACATTGTTAATAGATTTATAGGCCAAGGAACCCTATAGAATCCTTTCATTGGTTTTCTATATAAAGTTATCATAGAGTCATAGGGCAGATATGTGAAGCTGGGTTACACTTTTGTGAAATCGGGGGCGGAAATTTTTTTTTCGGCAATAGTTCGGCCGAACTTTATGAGAAAGTTCAACCAAACTTGTTCTTCTGTTTAGATTGACGGCACACTGACGACGTGGGAAAACATAAATTTTTCCGGAGATGGGAAAACCGGCAACAAAAGTTCGACCGAACTAAAATTTTTTCTAAACTTTTACTCTTAAAATAGTTCGGCTGAACTACTTCTTATAAATATATCGCCCGCGAAGTTCATTTGTTTCCCACGTCTGTGTTTCATTGTTTCTTCGTGTGATTTTCTGTTGCTGTTGCTGTTCGGTGATCTGTTGCGGTGCTACTGCTGGTCTGGGGCTGCTTCCATCTTCTCTGTTGGTGATTATCTTTGGTGACGTCAAGCGAGCGAACTACCAGGTAACTCCCATTCCTTCTCTCTTATTCTTGATTTTACCTCGAAGGATCTTCCCTGTAGCTTTGATTATTTACTTTATGGTACATGGACTTGTCGATGGTAAATTATCCTCAAGGATATTCTTTCTTAACTTCCTTAGTGATAGAAAATTCATTTAAGAGGTTTAGACCTCACCTGTTAACCCCATTACTATAGTTGGTGCTCTGCTACGTAGAAATGCAGTATCTTATGTATAGATCCTATATAAATGTATTTCTATGTTCTGCACTATGGTAAGAGAAAGGAAAGTTCAAAGTGATAGACCCCATTTAGTGGATTTAGGTATCTTCTTTACTGCTTAGGTAATCAATGAAATGAAATAGCTTCAAGAGAGCATTTTGTTGTCCATAAAGGTTGGGTCCTACTTGTAAAACACTCATTCTTTTCATCTTTAGAGCTGGTAAATCCAGCTGGTGAATGTGTTGTCTGAAGCTCGTGACTAATGCATTGATATTGCCTTATGACTTGCTTTCTCGAGTGCTTGCCTACACGAGGAAGGCAAGTTGAAAGTGCCAGACCCCATTTAGTGGATTCAGGGATCTTCTTTACTGCTTAGGTAATCAATGAAATGAAAAAGCTTCAAGAGAGAATTTCGTTGTCCATAAAGGTTGGGTCCTTCTTGTAAAACACTCATTCTTTTAATCTTTAGAGCTGGTAAATCCAGCTGCTGAATGTGCTGTCTGAAGCCCGTGACTAATGCTTTGATATTTCCTTATGACTTTATTTCTCGAGTGCTTTCTTACACGAGGAATGCTAGGGGAATAGGACTAGCTTTTATACAATTATGGATATGGGAGATGTAGATCATGAATAACCAAACTAAGGTGGCAGGACCCATTACAACCCCAACAATAAGCGATAACTTGATAGGCCTCGTGAGCACTACACGCCACCCTTTCTCTCGCGAATTTACGTTGGATGCCTAAGTCAGTCCCACATATTTGAGGGCACTGTTGAAAAAATAACCTTATTGAAATGAAGAAACCTCATTGGAACATAAAATTTCCACTTTGTGACCTCTCTTGAATCACAAATTCCAGGGAACAACTGCTTCTCAGTCTCCTCTTCCAATTCTCTACCACTTGGTCGCTGACACCTTACTAGCATAAACCTCACTGGACTGATGTGCACTCTTTTTATGCTTTAAATTTCATTACGTTTTTCTGTAAGGTGTATGTTGAATTTCTGGTAGTATGATATGCATTCAGTTGCTGTAGTTGTTATTGTTCTTGTGGATCCATCAATTTCATCCGCTCTAGCTAATTCTCGCCTTGTGGATGGAATTTTACCACCATTGTTAAGCTTATGTCGTTACTGAGCCTTCTGTCGATTCCTCAACGCTGGAATGATTGAACTAGAATGATCTATTGCTGTAATGTGACTACATATTGTCTTTTATACTGTTGTAATGTATTTCTGTATGAGACAGAATCTGATCTTTTGTAATGTGGTCCTACATATTGTCTTTTATACTACTATAATGTATTTTTGTAATGTGACTACATATTGTCTTTTATATGGGAATAAATATTGTCTTTTATATTGTTGTAATGTATTTCTGTATGAGATAGAATCTGATCTTTTATACATGATAACCTGTTATGGGTATATCAAGAGGATTTTGTATATGAATTGTTATTAATATATGAAACGGGGTTTTTTCTCCTTTGAAAAAAGAGTTGAAATAATTCTAAATTCACATATGTCAGTGGTGTCACTGTTTCACTTCCGATATTATGTTGCTTACCTTGATGAACAGGTGGAAATCTGTTGAGAGGCCTCTCTATTTTTTGACTCTTTGCTCATACTGTCAAAGGATGTTATATGTTATATGGGCTAGACTGTATAGTTATTAGTCTACATATCTTCACATATAACTTGAAAATAGTATGATGGAAACCAAACATAATAATGTATTAGGACATCACAACTTGCTAATTAGTTATTAGACTACATATCTTCATATAGAACTTGCAAATAGCATGATGGAAATGTGAACTTGCAAATAGTATGATGGAAATGTGGATCTCATGACTCTTCATGATAAATGCTTCTAGAAACAAAACATAATAATGTATTATGACATGCTCCTTTAACTTGCAAATAGTATTGTCGAAATGTGGATCTCATGACTCTTCATGATTAATTCTTCTAGAAACCAAACATAATTTAATGTATTATGACATGCTCCTTTAGGCTTGGTGGAATTACCTTTGCTTTTTATTTCTCTTTTACACACACGCACACACACACACACACAGATATATATATGAAAAGATGATCCCATTTTATTTTTTATTCATAGATCAAATTTAATTTAAATTCAAGATTTATCATAATGTACAATGATTCATTCCATATTATTCATAAATTTTTTCATTAAAAAATGAACCCTTTAAATGATGAACCTAGTTAATGCTTATTCTTCATGAATAAGAGTACTTGATGTTTCAATTTTAATTTGATGATGGTCCTTTGTTATCTTTCTTGACTACTTCAAATTATTGACACAATCATATGCTTCTTGTTAATCTTTTTATACCTTCCTTATATTGTATTCTCCCCCTTAGATATTGTGTACTCTCCCACATAGATATTGCACTCAATTTTTATGGTCCTTTGTTATCTTTCTTGACTACTTCAAATTATCAAATTATTGACACAATCATATAGATATTGCACTCAATTTTGATGGTCCTTTGTTGTCTTTTTGTACTTCAAATTATTGACACTTGATCATATAGATATCATATAGATATTGCACTTAATTTTTATGGTATTTTGTTATCTTTCTTGACTACTTCAAATTATTGACACTCTATCATATAGATATTGCAATCAATTTTGATGGTCCTTTGTTATCTTTCTTGATTACTTCAAATTATTGACACAATCATATGCTTTTTGTTACTCTTTTTATTCCTTCCTTGTATCTATTCTCCCGCTTATATATTATGTACTCTCCTACATAGATATTGCACTCAATTTCATAGGCTCTTCTTTTGAATTCCAATATATTGTATTCTCCATATTAGGTATTGTGTACTCTCCCACATAGATATTGCACTCAATTTTATAGGATCTTCTTTTGAAGTCAAATAAGTGACAATAATTTATGAGAACTATCCCTAATTTGTTTCTCACATGTTCAAATGGTTCTTTAACAAGATAATTTAGAAGAACTATTCCTAATTTGTTTCTCACATGTATATTCAAATGCTTCTCTAACAAGACACTTTGTGGGTATGTATTCCATCTTCACTATTTTCTCAAAGGCTTGTTGTGTGAGGGAGTGGTACTTTATGGTGATATGTAAATAGTGATTGAAGGAAGTAGAATATTTTATTTTTGAAATTATTAATACACTTCTATTGAAACACTTAATAGATATATAGATTTACCTTAATATCTGGTAGAGCCCATTTCATCCAAAACACTCAAATAAATTTACCTTACCTTAATATATTGTAGATCCCATTTCATCCAAAACACTCAAAAAGAAATTTACCTTACCTTAATATCTTTTAGAGCCCATTTCATCCAAAACACTCAAAAATAAGTAACTACTATCTACATTCCACTTCTACTCACTCAAAAAGAAATTTACCTTAATATCTTGTAGAGCCCATTTCATCCAAAACACTCAAAAAGAAGTAACTACTATGTACATTCCACTTCTACTCACTCAAAAAGAAATTTACCTTAATATCTTGTAGAGCCAATTTCATCCAAAACACTCAAAAAGAAGTAACTACTATGTATTCCACTTGTACTCTATATAGAGAAAGTAACAACTCTTTCTTGCTTAACCATTAAACCAAAGACTCTTCTAAGTAGAATTATACATTCTCCACTTGTACTTTTCACAAGCCTAGTTGAATCTCTATATGTTGTCAATGTAAATTTCTCACAAGTAAATTTGTCAATGTAAATTTCTTAACTTCTACAAGTTTTATAGGCAGAGTCTGTAAAGGGCCAGGTAGCCTCTAGATCTCATCTTTTATGGAAGGTGACATATCTAGTAAAATCCCCTACAGTCAATATATGGGATAGATCTAAATAGAAGTTCTTCATTTTAATATCCATAAAAAACATCCACTCACTAGTAAATTTGGCCCAAATTCCGATGGCCAAAGTGTCATAATTGTGACACCCAGTCGTCGCAAGAGCGACAGGTTGAGCCCGGAGAAAGCGTGGTTAGCCTTAGATTCGCAATTCCAACACCTCCATAAAGCATCAGTATTACAATGCTTGTTCCAACGTTTTCCAAAAGTGTCAGTATTGCGACACATTGTAAGCATCGCAATTGCAAGGCTCACAAAGTGTCGCAATTGTGACGCTTACAAAGTGTCGCAATACCGATGCTCACAAAGCATCGCAATACTGACGCTTCCAAAGCGTCGCAACAATATATGGCTAACCACGCTTTCAAAAGCATCACAATATCGATGAAAATGGAAAAATTTCAAGGCGTCGGAAGACCGACGCTTATAAGGCGTCGGAAGACTGACGCTTATAAGGCGTCAGAAGACCGATAGCAGGTTCAATTTAAAAAAAAAAAATGAAAATATTATGAATGCCCGTTAGCAGATGTTGCTGGGAGGGCTTGTCTCACATCATCAATAATTTTATTCCGATGCAAATCTTGAACAGGGCTCAGATCTACATTCGCAAACTACATCGTTCGAGTGACAACAGGTTAAATTTTTATTAAAAAAAATGAAATAGCCCATGGACATTGCAGTATGGGTTATTCGATAAATGAAAATAGGAATTCGAAGCTGTAATAAAAGACTCTAATGAATTGGAAACTGTAATGAAATTGTAATTGAATGTTCCCTCGGATAATGAAAGAAACTGTAATGAAACGACAACAGGAATTGGAAATTGTAATGAAACTGTAATGAAAGTTCCCTCGGATTATGAAAGACAAGGTTGTTAACAAGAACCAACACTAACTAAGCTCCACTAAACTATCATGAATACTATATTCATTTAAAATAAATATGGGTGCGTTCCATTATTACTGGATAATTTGTTTTTTATGTTTCTCAATATATGTTATAGTGACAAGGTTCATCTACTTGCAGAAGCCTCTACCACAAAGCTGTAATCGATAAAGACTACTATGGATGTTGATGTGGTTCCTAGACTTCAAAATGTCTTATCAGCAATGGAAATGCAAATTTAGATGCAATACAAGACAAATTACAGAGCTTATTACTATCCTCCCAACATTTGTCTTGTAAATTCTCAAAAATGGTACTGAGAGGTATTTCGCCATCATGGAACCTGTAGCAATACTCTTTCAAACCATCGAAAATATTTCTGGATATTTTCATCTTCCTGGTAGCGTTATTGTGAAACTCTTCAAATATATATTTCTGTAGGTAAAATAAATATGCGATGACATTGCACTGATGAAACCTGTCCAATTAAATGACATCTCATCCAATAATGCCATTGACACACAAGGAACAATTGGGGCAAGAGAAAACCAATGAGAGAAAGGGATATGTTATCAAGGTGGAGCTATCAAGGTTACCAATATACAATTTGAGATTGAAGCCAGTAGAAAACTCATTGAAAGGTACTAGTGGCTACTTCTGTCAAGAATGTATATTCAGGAAAGAACATAGTGTGACAACACATAATGATCTTAAATTTATTAGGTATCAATACAGAAACCAACCTTGAAATAGTTTCCAACAGGGGAAACATATATAAGAAAAGTAACCTCTGGAGCTGGAGCAATTCCTAAAATGGCTCCACTACCAAGAAGTAGTGGGCATATATAAAGAGAGCCCTTGCCAAAGGGTGGTATCTGCAACCAAATAACATGCATAAATACTCCAAATCCACTCTGTTAGAAATGCAACATTTGGGGTATGGAAAATCAAAATCCTTTAAAGTCGTTCAAACAAAAGCACAATATTACCCAGCGCTTGTTTGCCAACACTGTTTTTTTTACAACCTCTACAAATTGTTCTACTGATGGAGCTGGCAAACACATGTGCTTTACACCCATTGTGAGTCGCAATGCATTCTGTTCTGGAAGAAAGAGCACGATATGTCCATCAACTCTCCTATAGGCTTTTAAGCCTTCAAATTATCCCTAAAATACCAACAGAAATATATTGTTAAACAGCTTCAAAATACTGATAAACATAAAAGATGTGTAGTTGTAAACTCCATGTAACATTTTCTCCAAATAACCTTTAGATTGCTAATTATTTTATATTAAATGCAAAGCATGATAGTAGCATGAGGCTTCAAACAACAGCATGACTATAGGAGAACATGCAATCAATACAACTAATGTTGAATCCTTGTCCCATATCATAAACCATGGTGACATACCAAAACACAATGCAGTGGCGATCTAAAACATCATCAATACAGTTTGTCACAGGTAACTTACAAGTCAAGGGTTGTACAAAATTTTAGAGCAATACATGCAAATAAATAAATTCCAATCCAAAGAACACATGTAAGGGCAGGTTTACAATTTGACAAGAGAAGCATGCCTGGAGAGCCACAATAACCAATTAGTAAGTTCGAAAATTACACATATTTCAGATACTCTACACCTGTCCATGCTAGCATGTACATTGTCATAATTTTTTTTCAATATATTATGTTCATAACATTATACATGAGGAATCTTGGAGTTGTTCTTTGGCCCTTTTTCTTTAGCATATCTCCTCCCTTGAGCAACACAGTTAATGAAAATTTTTGATTTCCCCTTAACATTTACGAGAGATATAAAATGAATTCGTTATATTGACTTATTTTGACTATATTTTCTATTTGGCATATATAGCATGTAAATTTAAATATAAATTTCTTTTAACAACCATATTTTTCCTCTATATCTCTAGCCCTGACAAAAATCTAGTGATAAAAATGTAGTTTTTCCCGCAGATCTAGTCTTAACAAATGTGTTAACAGACCATCTCATTTTAGGGAAGAATTTTGGAAGCAACTCCTTGTCATTTAACAATCAAAACTGGAAAAAATAAGGGTAGAGTCAAAGTGAAGAAAGAAGGATTAAAGAGATACGGTAACACTAGGAATCCCAAAACAAAAAAATAGGTGAGGATCCAAAGGGCACTAGGGAAGAATCCATAAATCAAAAATGTTGCCAACCATCAGCTATCCTAACTCTCAAGCCTGAAATGAAGTTGGTGACAAGATTCCTACCATCCATTGGTTGGGTGATCTAGATTCCACACTATCTGACTGACTTAGTATTGGAAATTTTTCTGGCCTGATGTGACTACAGCCACATAGAAGCTACAAGTAAGAGGTTAATGAGCCAGGAATTAGCAGCTCAGGAAGATCCATTCTACTTTTTTCTATCCATATTTCCAAGCTCCCACCCTCCATCACATAGGAAAGGATGTGATTGTGGTACCTTGCCAGCCTCAATCAATAATTAGCCCACGAAGAGCCTCAATCAACAATTAGCTCACAAAGAGTGGACATGTCACAGAGTGGGATTTGAACATGGGTTTTGAATGATAACAACTTTCCTCTCGGCCCCTCAGACAAGACCCAATTGACAACTGAGAATACTCTGCTCGAAGTGAAGCACCTCACAATATTACCTCATACTGGATAGTAGAATATCAAAAAGAAAACCTTTGTACTAGGAAATAGAATATTAATGATCTTGGCCTGCAAAGAATGCTAATATGGATACTAAATACACCTCAGTAGTTTCCAACATAGCTGCACATTTTCCATCCACTAATAGGCATTCCCATATGATCTAACCAGATAGGTTTTTCCCACTCACTGAAGGGTGGAACTTCAGAAAAAGAAGCCACTTCATTTTAAATGAGTCAATCCATATACACCAAACAATAACCATATACAATGTACTGATGTGCTCGTTCAAGGGAAACCTTGCAAACTGTATTGGTAAAATTTGAAAATAACCTTCTAAAGTTCAAGATACTTTGGAACAAAAATTACAGGCATGAATTGTTGGATTTGAAACAGGAAAAAGGATAATGTTAGGAAACAATTTTAATGCCAAAAATAAAATATGTTATGCAAAATAAATAAAACAAATTTCCACAAACCTGTCCATAATTCAAGACACCAGCTGGCGGGCTTAGTTCAATATTTCCAAAAGGGAAAAGGTCTCCTCCAAAAAATACTCCATCTTGGAGCTACCAAAAGGTGGAGCTATCAATATTACCAATATACAATTGGAGATTGAAGCTAGTAGAAAACTCACTGAAAGGTACTAGTGGCCACTTCTGTCAAGAATGTATATTCAGGAAAGAACATAGTGTAACAACACATAATGATCTTAAATTTATTAGGTATCAATACAGAAACCAACCTTGAAATAGTATGATGAGAATTCGGAGTCTAGTTGTTGCCATGTCAAGACACATAAATAGTATGATGAGAATTTAGAGTCTATTTGTTGCCATGTTTAAACTTTTTGCAGAGTTGTTAAACATTATATTTGCATGCTCTTTGGTTCTAAACAAGAAGCTCATGGGGTACTCCTAAATTGCAAGCAGATGAATTCAAAGGTCACAACTTGTGTGCAATCCTAACAAGATGACTTTTGCCTCACATATTGATGCCCTCTATGGAGTGAGTTTCCAAGGCTGCTCAAACACCGCTGGGCATGTACTAAAAAAATCATGAAACCCTTGGTCAACTACTGTTGGGGATAGAATAAATGCCTGTAACCCTTAGTCAACTAATGCTTGGGGATAGAAGAAAGGCCCAATCTACAAGACCTAATGCATGTGTATTATTGAAATTTGAAACTGATCTTACATGACTTCAGCTACATCTACTACAGTTGGAGGAAAGAAAATTAAACAAGACCAAACCCTAAGGGGAGTCGATAGAATTACTACACCTGATGTCAAATGCTAGATATTAATATAGATATTGGTTCGATGAAACCTAGCATTTTGCAAGCTAGAACTAATTTTCATCACCCTCATAACAGTAAGCCAACAAGTTCCACTAATCTATCCTCTATTATGGAGCCAAATTATATGGTTCCAGCAACCAAGAACCAAATACAGGATCTTTGGTAGCAACAGATATTTGTGAGTTACACACATTTCATCCCCTAGAAAAAGCTCATAAGATTAATGTCATATTCAAAACTAATATTTTTGCAGTCCTTGAGCAAGCATTTGATGAATTAGTGACCAGGACTGGTAGCGAAAATTGGACCATGGTTGGAAGGAATTACTACCTTTATGTCAAATTCAAGATATTAAAATACAAATTCCAATTCAACCCAAGCCTAGCATTTTTACAGTCTTGATGGGTGACACTGCCTCTGTTACACAGCTGATACTATATGTAACTGCTGTTACAGGCCTTCTAAGTGCTCCAGTAAGAAAAAAAATATTCCTATTTGTGCAACCCTTTGACATCTCATGTCTCTTTAAAGGCTACAAAGAGAAAACCAGGCATTCAAATGCAATCTACATACAAGGAAGATTTCTTCAACATGGAGGCTGCTCCTCAGAAAAGGAGAGAAATCCAGAAATATAGGAACCATGAGGCAGTGGGAGAGTCATCACGTCCTCTGTTAGAAAATGTAGATACCTTTCCTTTCCCCAGAAAACATGTGGGTGAGGAATGTGTATGCATGTCTTCATTTGAAGATAGATTAAATTGTTCAATTGAGGAAGCTGAGAGTTGTCATTGTTCTGTTGCTAGTAGTAGTAGTAGCTATATTTCAAATGATATTTTATGTTCAAATAAAAATCATTCATCATGACCTGTAGTCTATAGCTCTTTTGATGATGCTATGTCTTCATGTGAATTTCCAAACCAGAGGCAAGATAAATCTTTGAATGAAGAGAAAGGAGCAGAAAAAGTACATAAATTAGAACTTCGTGCATATCACTCTGCAATGAGAGATTTGTATGCATATGGACATATAACTTGGGAGAAAGAAACCTTGGGTGCTCCTAGGATTGTGAATTCTGCTGAAAAATATTGTTGTGCTTGTGGGCATTGACTATAGAGGGTGGGACTTGAGTGTTTTTCACTGGTGCAGTTTTATGTCACCATTCATCTCCTCTTTGATGGTTCCTTTTTCTCTTTGTATATGTATATTTTTTTACAGCTGCATTTTTCTGGTGCCAAGTAGTTTCCTTAGTGCGGACTTCATAGTTTTTCTTTAAGCTAGAGAAATTATACTTTTAATAGTATACAGTATGAATTACAAGTAGTTCAAACTGTTATCTGCTTCCATGGGAAACAGATCAGTAGTGAATTCAAAATATATCAAAGTTTTCTCAGGTATATCTTCACTCACATGGGCATTAAACACAACATTTACAAACCCAAAACATTTGACTTTTGATTGGGAAGATTTCATACATTTGATTTGCTTGTGTCAAATGTAGGTGTAAGGGTGATTTTAGGCGATACAACTGAAATCCTTCCACCCCTTGATTCTCTGGAAATTTTGACCAAAATCAAGTAAAGGTAACCCATAAAGTATGGCATGATTCAAGTAACAGTTCTGCTATGCTTGTTTGTGAGATAGTCAAGCCAATAACCACATCCCACGGGATTTATTTTTCCTATAGTTCTTTTTTTTCTAAATTTCAAGTGATGTAGTCTCAGGTGTTAGAGTTTCCGCTTTCACGCATATTTTTTTACATTGGAATTTGGAGCTTCGTGCTGGAAAGTTTCAAAATAAAAAATCGTTGTTCTTTTGGAAGTTGTCAAATGTGGAATTTATTTTCTTTAGAATCTAGATAGAGCTTTCTCATAAGGGCTTTCTCAGTCCTTGAGCAACCATTTGATGAATTAGTGACCAGGACTGGTAGCGACAATTGGATCCCTTATCCTTATCCATTATCTTTATCGACCTATTGAAGAAAAGGTATACAGATCTATCATTCTGCCAGTAAACAAACTTGAGAAGTGTACAGATTTATCATTTGGAAAACAGTGAAGAAAAGGTATACAGATCCCTTATCCTTATCCCTTATCTAATGTGTCTATAGTTGCTGGACAACAGCATATAGAGCACCTACTGGTAGGTTATAAGAGCGGACTTTGGGTTAGTTTTAGACACCAAAAGGGTGCACTTCATGGGATAGCCTTATCCTTTTTCTAAGTGAAATGGATGAAGCAACAAATGAATATCAAATCAGAGGTGTTCGTGGTAAATAAAGCATGCATGACTGGTGAAGGAGATAAGACACATTTATCCATGTAAATTGTTTCATAAGTTTCCTTGTTATCCCTACCTGGACTCTGTTTTGTGGGAATAAATTCAACACTGGAAGATACTCGAAAGAACCCTAGATCTGTTGTAATATACTCTAGATCTAAAATTCATTGAAAATATTTGTAGATCTATGAAATTTCTGTTGTAAATTCTACAGATGTTTGTAGATCTTAAACAAAATGAGTTTTTAATTTTGGATTTAAAAGGGCTCTTCAATGTAAAATTGCCCAGATAACCATATAAATTTGGAGTTTTCTTTGAGCCATACAAGTGCGCATATAGTTTCTTTCAACCATTATGGATATAGTTTTGAATATTTGTTCTTTTCTAGTAGTGATCGAGCCATCTAATCGACTAGTTGCTGATTTTATTTTAAAATTGCCCAAATATTTGTAGATCTGGCAATTCTCGAGTTGTAAAATTGCAATTTTTTTCGATCTGCACCTGTAATACGAATTATAAAGTTGTAGATTTTTTTGGATCTGCATCTGTAGCACATTTCACAGTGTGAAACAGTTGATCTATCCCATCTTCAATTGGATGAAATCATATCAATCTGTTTCTTATTTTACTCAGTACCTCAACCTCAAATTTCTTGATACTCCAAACTTGTGCACTTGCATGAGTTTGTCGAACTAAAATCCATAGATTATACTTCATGAAACTGGTGGAGTCAAATTCATGCAAGTGAAACACATCTTACACATCCTCTTTGAAACTCATCTGAAAGAACACTGGAAGACATCTAGAGAGAACCCTATAGCCTAACACAATCCAATGGAATTGACCAAAAAAAACCCAAATAGGGTCAACCCTACTATAGGAGGAGGGATCTGCAGTAAGAACTTACCATTTTTCAAGACCTGAGGGCGAATGTTGTTCTGAAAGAGCTGAGGGCAAATGCTGAGGGCGAATTTTGTTCTGCAAGAGCAGAGGGCGAATGCTGAGAGTGAATGCGCATGTAGTTTTTAATAAAAACATTTTTATGTCCTCACCCGCTGCTTGGTGACAGTAGATGAATGGACAGTCCCTAGTAGTTGTAGAGAGAATCTAAACCGACTTAAGAGCTCCCTCATCATATCATGGGTACCATGAGCTCCATTGATGAATTGCTTTCCCCAATGTTTATAGGAAGAAGAAATTGAGGTTACAGTCAAGACGTGATCAGTTCTTTCGAGCTGTTTATAAGGCACGCATCCATGATGCTACCAATTTTTCCATTACCTCGACTGTTTCTTACACAAACCATACCCTTTTCTATGGTAACTTTGTTTCCACCGAGCAGGGACAATCATCACGTACGTTGCAAAACACAACCCATGTCATTGAAGATATTCTTCCGACTCCTCCAATCTCAGACAATGAAGTGACCTTGTGTTTGATTTCTACCTCAGACCTGTGCTTATTTCACCCCTTAGCTTAGCGAGACCAGGACCTTAGCTTTCAATGTTGATTCCTCGACTTGTCTTCATAGAAAGAAGTTTCATTCCTCAGTTACATTTGATTTTTTCATTTTAAATGAGCGCGTATTTGATTTTTACATTTGATTTTTGCATTTCAAATCATTTTTATTTGGAGGAAGCTGTCGTAATAGCGACGCTTTGGGGCATAGTGTCACAATTACGACGTTTGGGGCATAGTGTCGCAATTGTGACGTTTGGAGGAATTTGTTGCAATACCGACACTCTGCCCCAAAGCATCGCTATTGCGACGCCTTCCTCAAAACGTCGCAATTGCGACACTTAGGTGTCGCTATTGCGACGACTTCCTCAAAACATCGCAATTGCGACACTTAGACTAAGTGTCGCAATTGCGACGTTTGGAGGAATCCGTCGCAATAGCGACACTTTGTGGCATAGTGTCGGGGTGATTCCGACGCATTTCTCCAAACGTCGCAATTGCGACACCTTGTCTAAGTGCTCGTATTGCGACACTTGTCTCTAAACGCTTCAGATAGCGACGGCTTAAAGTGTGGATTTGAAAATTTAGTGCCTGTAAAATTTCTGACATTTGGTCAAAAGTGTCGGAACCAAGTGTCATAATTTCTGCCAAATCTACTAGTGACTTTAAGGTAAATAGTTTACATGCATGTCATTTCTCCCACAAACTAAAGGCTTCCTCCCATTAATTTTAGATGTGAATTCTACCATAAACTTTTTAAGTCAAACTTTAAGATAAACCATGAAAATGTCATTTGCAATAAATGTCAATTTAATATCTAAATTCACATATGTTCAGTGGTGTCATTGTTTCACTTCCGAAGTTATGTTGCTTACCTTGATGAACAAGTGGAACTCTACTGGGAGGCCTCTCTATTTTTTTACTCTTTTCTCATATATTCAAAGGTTGTTATATGTTATATGGGCTACATTGTATAGTTATTAGACTACATATCTTCATATAGAACTTGCAAATAGTATAATGGAAACCAAACATAATAATGTATTAGGACATCACAACTTGATAATTAGTTATTAGACTACATATATTCATATAGAACTTGAAAATATCATGATGGAAACATGAACTAATTAGTTATTAGACTACATATCTTCATATAGAACTTGCAAATAGCATGATGGAAATGTGAACTTCCAAATAGTATGATGGAAATGTGGATCTCAAAGAAAAGTCATGATCAATGCTTCTAGAAACCAAACATAATAATGTATTAGGACATGCTCCTTTAACTTGAAAATAGTGTGGTTTAAAGGTGGATCTCATGACTCTTCATGATTAATGCTTCTAGAAAACAAACATAATTTAATGTATTAGGACATGATCCTCTAGGCTTGGTGGAATTACCTTTGCTTTCATGATAAATTCTTCTAGAAACCAAACATAATTTAATGTATTAGGACATAATTTAATCTTACACACACACATATATATATATATATATGAAGAGATGATCCCATTTTCTTTTTTATTCATAGATCAAATGTCATTTAAATACAAGATTTATCATAATGTACAATGATTCATTCCATATTATTCATAATTTTTTTCATTAAAAAATGAACCCTTTAAATGATGAACCGAGTTAATGCTTAATCTTCATGAAGAAGACTACTTGATTTTTTAATTTGAATTTGATGATGGTCCTTTGTTATCTTTCTTGACTACTTCAAATTATTGACACAATCATATGCTTCTTGTTACTATTTTTATTCCTTCCTTATATTGTATTCTCCCCCTTTGATATTGTGTACTCTCCCACATAGATATTGCACTCAATTTTGATGGTCCTTTGTTATCTTTCTTTAATTCAAAGTATTGAAACTTGATTGAAAATAGATATCATATAGATATTGCACTCAATTTTGATGGTCCTTTGTTATCTTTCTTGACTACTTCAAATTATTGACACTTGACCATATAGACATTGCACTCAATTTTGATGGTCCTTTGTTATCTTTCTTGACTACTTCAAATTATTGACACAAGCATATGCTTTTTGTTACTCTTTCTATTCCTTCCTTATATATGTTCTCCCCCTTAGATATTGTGTACTCTCCCACATAGATATTGCACTCAATTTCATAGGCTCTTCTTTTGAAGTCAAATATATTGTATTCTCCCCCTTAGATATTGTGTACTCTCCCACATAAATATTGCACTCAATTTTGATGGTCCTTTGTTATCTTTCTTGACTACTTCAAATTATCAAATTATTGACACAATAATATGGATATTGCACACAATTTTGATGGTCCTTTGTTATATTTCTTTACTTCAAATTATTGACACTTGATCATATAGATATCATATAGATATTGCACTCAATTTTTATGGTCCTTTTTTATCTTTCTTGACTACTTCAAATTATTGACACTTGATCATATAGATATTGCACTCAATTTTGATGGTCCTTTGTTATCTTTCTTGACTGCTTCAAATTATTGACACAATCATATGCTTTTTGTTACTCTTTCTATTCCTTCCTTATATCTATTCTCCCCCTTAGATATTGTGTACTCTACCACATAGATATTGCACTCAATTTCATAGGCTCTTCTTTTGAAGTCAAATATATTGTATTCTCCCCCTTAGATATTGTGTACTCTCCCACATAGATATTGCACTCAATTTTGATGGTCCTTTGTTATCTTTCTTGACTACTTCAAATTATCAAGTTATTGACACAATCACATGATTTTTTTTACTCCTTCTATTCCTTCCTTATATCTATTCTCCCCCTTAGATATTGTGTACTCTCCCACATAGATATTGCACTCAATTTCATAGGCTCTTCTTTTGAAGTCAAATATATTGTATTCCCCCCCTTAGATATTGTGTACTTTACCACATAGATGTTGCACTCAATTTCATAGGCTCTTTTTTTGAAGTCAAATAAGTGACAATAATTTACAAGAACTATCCCTAATTTGTTTCTCACATGTTCAAATGGTTCTCTAACAAGATAACTTACAAGAACTATTCCTAATTTGTTTCTCACATATTCAAATGCTTCTCTAACAAGAGGCTTTGTGGGTATGTATTCCATCTTCATTATTTTCTCAAATAATTGTTGTGTGAGGAAGTGGTACTTTATGATGATATGAAAATCACTGATGATATGTAAATAGTGATTGAAGGAAGTGGAATATTTTATTTTTGAAATTATTATTACACTTCTATTGCAACAGTTAATAGATATATATATTTACCTTAAGATCTTGTAGAGCCCATTCCAGTGACGTCCTTAGGAGGTAGCGTTGCCATCAATGCCTCCAACGTGCCTTAAACGGTCCTTTATGGCCCTCTCAGGCAAAAGCCTATTGATTCCACCCCTCAAGTTAGGTCAGCTATCCAGTAGGATATGCCCCTCAGAAGGTCACCATCGTTTTAACAGTCAGAGATCCCTTCAAGTTAGGTCATTGGTCTCAATGGCCCAGCCCTCAGGAGGTAAGTGGACTCCATGTAGCACACCCTTGCAGAGAAGAGGGGCCATTAGAATATAATTGAAGACCTTATTTCCTCCTTATAGCTACACTTAGAGATCCTATGGTCCACCCAACCATTAGGATAATAATCCTCTATGCCCCCTTAAGGGGGTCTATAACGTCCTTCAACATGTCATGGAAGGCCCTCCCATTACTGATGGGAGCCTATGCCCTCATGGGGCCATTCAAGGTCCTTGCAGTTGATTAATGTGATGATATGATATAATTATTATCAATCATATCAGGCCATATCTCCCATATGATGGGACCCCATGCCCTTATAGGGCCATTACTGATGGGACCCCATGCCCTCATAGGGCCATATAACTATATGTATGGGACCCTATGCCCTTATAGGGCCATTAAGGATCAACCATAGGAAGGAATGGGTTGAAACCGTCCTAAAGGATCTACAACCAACAGTTTAAGATCATTAAACCAAAGGTTTAAGGATGAAGGACAACCAAAGGTTGAAGAATCAACCATAGGAACTAATGTGTGGAACCCGTCCTAAAGGATCTAAAAACTTTGGTTGAAGATCATTAAACCAAAGGTTTAAGGATGAAGGACAACCAAAGGTTGAAGGATCTACAACCAATGTTTTAAGATCATTAAACCAAAGGTTTAAGGATGAAGGACAACCAAAGGTTGAAGGATCAACCATAGGAAGGAATGGGTGAAACCCGTCCTAAAGGATCTACAACCAATGGTTGAAGATCATTAAACCAAAGGTTTAAGGAAGGTTGGGCTTGCCCAATGAGTAAGGTCAAGGACCTTTGCATTAAACCATAGGTTTAAGGATAAAAAAAAAAAAGGTTGAAGGATGAAGGTCCCTTGACCTTCAAAGTACAACCAAAGGTTGAAAGGTTTAAGGAGAAAAAACCAAAGGTTGAAAGTACAACCAACCAAAGGTGAAACCCATAACAACAACCAAAGGTTGAAGATCATTAAACCAAAGGTTTAATGATGAAGGACAACCAAAGGTTGAAGGATCTACAACCAATGGTTGAAGATTGTTAAACCAAAGATTTAAGGAAAGATCAACCAAATATTGAAGGATCTACAACCTCCAGTTGAAGGATGAAGGTCAAGGACCTTCAAAGTACAACCAAAGGTTGAAGGATGTACAACCAAAGGTTGAAGATCATTAAACCTAAGGTTTAATAATACAACCTTGAGTGATTCCACGGGTCCTCTACACCCTTCACACGGTAAAATTGGGATAGGTAGTGTTTACTTCTACAAGTTCTATAGGTAGAGTTTGTAAAGGGCCAGGTAGCCTCTGGATCTCATCTTTTATGAAAGGTGACATATCTAGTAAATGCCCCTATAGTCAATCTCTGGAATGGATCTAAATAGAATTTCTTCATTTTAATATCCATAAAACACAACCACTTTATGGTAAACTGTGTACATGTATCATTTCTCCCACAAACTAAAGGCTTCCTCTAATATCCATAAAACACAACCACTTTAAGGTAAACTATGTACATGTGTCATTTTTCCCACAGACTAAAGGCTTCCTCCCATTAATTTTAGATGTGAAATCTACCATAAAAATTTTAAGTCAAACTTTAAGATAAACAATGCACATGTCATTTACCTCATGATCTTGTGTCATTTCTCTCATGCATTTGCAATAAATGTTGATTTAATATATATATATTTTTATTGAATTTGTTTTTTTTCAGGGATAAGAAAACCATTAAATATGGTTGAAAAATGGATATTATGCATAGAAGTTTCTTTCCATCCCAATGCAGGGAAAGTAGTGATTACATATGTGCTTTCCAATATTGCGACTAGCAAAGTCGTCGAAAGGAAAATGAATATACCGGGAAGAACAACAAACAATGAGGCATATTATATTGGATTGATAGAAGGATTGGGAACAACGATGGATTATGGATCAAATTGAATTGTAGTTTTCACCAATTTTGAACTTGTGTGCAACTAGATGAGTGGCACGTGCCAAGTTAAGATGGAGAGGCTAAAAGAACTGCATGGAATAGAAAACAATATTGTTAGCCAATTTCAATTTTTTAGTATAAGGCATTGTACAAATGTGAATAAGATGTATGCTGATCTATTGCTTGGGAAAATGACAATTCATGATTCATATATCAAAGAAGAATTACAATTATATAGAGCAATGCCAATGCAAGATTCATCTATCAAAGATGAATTGGTTTTGAGATGCTCTTCTTCAAAAATTCAAGATTCATCTCTCAAAGATGAATTAGTGTTGAGACTCTCTCCTTCAAAAGTTATTGATGGACATTGTAACATATCTTGGATATGTGTGTGTTGTGTACTTATAAATGCGTATTTTTTAATGACCATGTTTTTTTTTCAATTATATACCAAGTGTGCTTCCACCACACCATGTAAAGCGCAACTTGGTGAACTTCACATTTTTATAAGATTAAAATGCGGGGACTTCAACAATTTTTTGTTTAAATGGAGTTTGTTTAAATTCAGTTTCACTTCTTTTTTAATGACCATGTGTTTTTTTCAATTTTATACCGAGTGTGCTCCCACCATGTAAAGCACAATTTGGTGAACTTATCATTTTTATAATTTTTTTTCTGCTTAAATTGAGTTTCACACATCAATTATTGATTTGAAAGTTGTGTTCTACATAATTTGTGTACACTAAATTACAAATTGATTTTTTGAAATCTATTTTGTGTAAATTTCCACCAATATATATATATATATATATATATCATGGAGGATGAACGACGAAGATCAACCGAATCCCATATGGGGGTTCAGGGATTGGGGGATGTTCAAAGTATTTAAATATAATCTTAAATATGCATACATGTGTGTACACATGGAATTGATTTTTTATTAACTTTGTGCATTAAATTAGTTGTTAATAAGTTTCATTTTTTAATTTTTAGGAACTAAGAAGAGAAGGGTCTCTACTCCATCCATGGAGCCTGCCCATGGTTCACCCATTCGTGGTATGGTTCATGAAATTTAATCAATGAATATGTACATGTATTTATATGTGCACATGAATGTATTTTTCAATTGATTATAAATTCGTATTTTTTTATGAAGCTTCTCTCTCGTCTCGAGAGGTTGGTGGTGGTTCAAATCCCCTTAGAGGGCCATCAATGAGTGGTAGTGTGAAGGGGGTGATATTTATTCCCCCGAAGGCCAATCAACAGCTGGTGGTGCTGGTTCTCAGCAGGGTCATTCTGGTTCTGGTTATCAGCAGTGTTGTTCTGGGACTCAATAATTTCATGGTGAAGAAGATGCTAACCAACCACGTTAAGGTTGCCATCAATTTCAATATTTTTTTCATTGAATTTGTACAAATTTTTTTACATGTGTTTTTTCTATTATATGAAATTATATATATATTGATGTAGAGGCCGAAAATGTTCCAAATATTGGTCAAAATAGACGCAGGGTAGAATGCTACATTCAAGAAGAAGGTTGTCTACCCAGCACAACTTACCCGACCGACATTTCTAATATACCATGGCAAACAAATATGGCGCAATGCACCTTGAAAAGGTGTGAAAAACTTCATGTAAAATTGAGGAGAGATCTCGTGGCTTTGACTCTACCTGTTGAGAGTCAACAAAGCCTCGAAATAGTTACACATTCATTGGGAGAAATTGTAAATGTGTACAAAACTCTTGGGCCAACAACTGATGCATTTGTAGAATTGATGAGAAAGAGAAAGGAAACAGTAATGGGTTTAGATAAATGGGATGATTTAAAAAAAAGAGTTACAAAAGATATGGCAAAGTCAATGTTCAATTTCAAGGAGGGGCCAAAAATAAAAATGTTGAAGGTGTGATATTTCAAGCACCCAAATATAGCTCGCTATTTGTATGATAGGCACCTTGTGGCCTATAGAAGGCTCCCATGGAACAACGAGGTTCCTATTTATTTTGCACAATTTTTTTATGCAAAAAAAAAATTGGGTATGAAACCCAACTACAACGACCTTCTGTCAGAATTTTTTGGTCCGGGGAAAGGTCAATTGTATGACCGTAAGGGCGCTAAGCAAGATGTGGAGTTGCCTCGCCCTAAGCTTCCATTGGTGAATCAACCTTTTCGGGTTGAAACTCTGTGGTAAGAGATGGATGCGACTTCTCAAATAAGTCGAGAAGAAAGGGATGTCATGATCGACAATGTTTACAGCAGATTGGGTGGAGTCGATGTCTGTCTAAATCGACAAAGAGCACATGAAAATGCACGTGCCAATTTTGTGTATTGTACATGTGAAGAGATTGACAACCTGAATGTTGAAGATCTCCGAATATATGCAAAAAATTGTCGCAATTGTTTTCAAAACCTAATTCTTCATGAGGAAGAGGGCACGGGAACGATATGTGTTAATGACCTTAGGGTTTGAAATTATTTTAACATACATATACATGTCTACAATTTGTAATAAATACATGTGTATGTACATGTATACATTTATTTGTATGTACATTAATCTAACAAAAATGTATCATTATATGTTAAAACACCATTTGCAGTTGTCACGCATGATGCATGATGAAAATGTTAATATTACGTTCGGGACCTCTGGTTCAAACAATGCAGATGGGTCTCACCATCAAGATATGTTGGCAAATGTTAGTGTTTTTTAAGTGATATTTTAAAATAAATAATTGTGCACACATGTACATGTATGTATATATAATGATAAAATGTTTTAACAGATTCCGATTCCGTCCGATGTTTTTGGGATGGTGGTACCTTCTTATTCCTTGGGAGATGTACCTTCTACTTCCTTAGGAGATGAGCCACAAGTATGGACAATTTTTCACTTTTAAAATTTATGTTTATATATATATATATATATATATATATATATATATATATATATATATATATATATATATATATATATATATATATATATATATATATATATTCCACCTCAAAAATTTCCATTAAAAATTGAGATATATATATATATATATATATATACATGTATATTGTACAGTTTACCGTTGCAGATGTTCCCATGGGGGCGAAACTTGTTGCAGGTTATCAAATGGAGAGGGAACTTCATGAGGTATTGCATGATTTTTTTTTTATATTTTGTTTTTTACATGAAGTTCTATATATATTCTCACTCATTTTTAAAACATCAAATTTTAATGTTCAAGTACATGTGCATTGTGTATGTAGGTTTCCCATGCTTCACATGATAGTGCGCGGATTGAGTCCCTGATAGGAAAGACGCTAGATCCATCTCTATTTGATGGACATGATTTGTAGATTTGATTTCAAGATTTAGATAGTCTTAAATTTTCTTTTTTATATATTGTCTAGATGCACTGTCATATATATATATATATATATATATAACTTGATACAGTTTGATACTTATGAGATCTATAATTTTTGGACATATTTTATTACAGTGTTAATATACTTTGTTTTGTTCCAAAAAGTTAATTTTTGGATGGTTTTAGTACTTTTGGCATGTGAATGTGAAGTAATGTTGTTATATAATTTGTTTGGTTTTTAAAACTTTTAAGTTTTGGATAATTGAACTACTAGTAATGTTGTCATCTATAAATTAATGTTCTCATCTGAAATACATTTGGCATGTTATGTAATGATGTGTTATAATTTGTTTTGTTTTTAAAATTTAAGTTTTGGATGCTTGAAGTACATTTGGCATGTGAAGTAATGTTGTGATCTATAATTTTTTGTTAAATTAAAAGTTTAGTTTTGGATGGTTTCAATCTACATTTGGCACGTGATATAATGTTAAATGTTTTTATAATTGAATTATAATTGGCATGGCATGTGAATTAATGTTATGTATGATATAATCAAAAAGTTTTTAAAACTCAAGTTTTGGATGGTTTCAATCTACATTCCGCATGACATATTTAATGTTTTAATGTTGCATGATATATAATCAAAAAGTTTTTAGAACTTAAGTTTTGGATGGTTTCAATCTACATTTGGCACATGTGGTATAATGTTAAATGTTTATATTGGATAGTTGAACTACAATTGGCATGGCATGTGAAGTAATGTTGCACAATATATAATCAAAAAGTTTTTAAAACTTAAGTTTTGGATGGTTTCAATCTACATTTGGTACATGTGATATAATATTAAATGTTTTTATTGGATAGTTGAACTACAATTAGATGGCATGTCAAGTAATGTTGTGATATAATCAAAAAAAATTTTAAACCCAAGTTTTGGATGGTTGAATTACATTAATCATGTGAAGTAATGTTGTGATATAAACAAAAAGTTCTTAAAAATAAGTTTTGGATACCATTTTAATCTACATTTAATGTAAATCCATTTAATTTAGATTTAATGTTAAATATTTTAAATGTAAATCCATTTAATTTTGATTTAATGTTAAATTTTTTAAATGTTTTGATATAATGTTAAATGTTTTGATCTAAGTTTTTGATGGTTTCAATCTACATTTGGCCTATGGAAGATCCCATGCGTAGACAACAGATGCGTTGCAGAAGGGGAGGTGGGGGTAAGGATGGAGGGGGTAGGAGTGCTGGCTCTCGCCCTCCTCTTTCCATCCATGAAACAAGTAGCCACCCTCCTCTAGCAAGAAATGAAGCACAATTTCACTTCACCAGGGCTATGGTCAGACCGCGAATTACGATGACCATTTCCATCTCTTTTCAGGAGGAACCGTAAGATGAAGGTGCTTCTAATTCCAGGAAGCGGTGGAGAAATTCCACCATCCCAACCCATCATCCCCAGGACACCAAGAAGTCGGCAGCTCTTCCAGTCAAATCCAGCTCGACGAGCTCGAGCAGTGATGGCGCAAGCAGGGAAAACTCCTCCCATGGCGTAAGCAGCGACAACTCCTCCCAGCACTCCAAGGGAGTAGAAGATGATACGAAGGACTAAGGTTGTCCAATTTTGGAGGAGAATCCTCCTACACGCATCGATAGCTATCCTGATGTCAGATCCTCTTTAGCTTTTTCCTGGTTATGGGTAGCTCCTTTTCTGTTTTTTTGATTCAGACCCCCTCTGGTGTTGGCTAGTTAGGCAGCCCAAGAGATGGGTCTCTCTATGTACATTATGTTCATTACAGTTATATATATGTAAATCCTTTAATTTTAATTTAATGTTAAATATTAAACATTTTGATATAATGTTAAATTTTTTGATCTAAGTTTTGGATGGTTTCAATCTACATTTGACCTAGATGGAAGACTCCCATGTGAACTATTGTTTTGATTGAATAAAAAAGAGTAAATAAGTAGTTGCATATGTAAATCCCTTTAATTTTGATTTAATGTTAAATGTTAAATGTTTTGATCTATGTTTTGGATGGTTTCAATCTACATTTGGCCTAGATGGAAGATACTGGACTATTTGAAGTATTGTTTTGATATATTCAAAAAGATTAAAGTAGTTATATGTAAATCCATTTAATTTTGATTTAATATTAAATGTTAAATGTTTCAAGATATAACATGTTAAATGTTTGATTTAAGTTTTGGATGGTTTCAATCTACATTTGGCCTAGATGGAAGACTCCCATGTGAAGTATTGTTTTGATTTAATCAAAAAGAGTAAAGAAGTAGTTATATGTAAATCCATTTAATTTTGATTTAATGTTAAATGTTAAATGTTTTGAGATAATGTTAAAAAAAATTTGATCTATGTTTTGGATGGTTTCAATATACATTTGGCTTAGATTTAAGACTCCTATGTGACTTGTATTGTTTTGATTTAATCAAAAAGTTTTTAAAACTCAAGTTTTGGATGGTTGAAGTACATTTGGCATCTTAAGATTGCTTTTGATCTCTACATAGTCTTGTTTGAGTGAAAAAAATTCCAATAGGAAGAACATAGCTTTTCAATGCAACTAACCATGTATCAATTGAGCTCTAATTGAAGAAAGAGTTTAAAGAAGTAGATATATTTAAATTATCCCTTTAATTTTGATTGGAAATATAAGAAGTACATACATGTTTGTTGAATTTGGGTCAATGTCATTAATGCACTCAAATAGGTAGCCTTGTTGATTTATAATTTTTTAAATTGATGACATTCTGTTAATTGTATTCTAGAACATAGAACATATCTGACCATTGGACAGACAAATTTTGTACTAGATTTTCAATCAGGAATAGAGATGTGGGTCAAATCCCACCAAAATTTAGAGAAGTGCTCTGAGTCTCTTGTCTGAAAGGAATCGTCATAAAAAACTATACTGTGGATGATTTATTTACATTTCATGGATACTTTTTACTAGAAAATCTCACAAGAAAAATTGGGCACATTCAGTTCGTGTATATATCCAATATGATTTTTCATCAATTCACATAGAAAAACTACTTTCAGTTAAAATTGCATTATAAAACATATATATTGAGTACATTTAAATCATTTTTCATCAATGCACATAGTAAAACTACTTGAACAATTAATTTCATTCTAGAACATATATATCCAATATGTAACATTTTTCATCAATGCACATTGAACATATCCGACCATTGGACAAACAAATTTTGTACTAGATTTTCAATAAGGAATAGAGATGTGGGTCAAATCCCACAAAAAGTCAGAGAAGTGCTCCGAGTCTCTTTTCTGAAAGGAATTTTCATACAAAAATATACTGCAGATGATTTATTTACATTGTGGATACTTTTTACCATAAAATCCAACTAGTTTTTCATCAATGCACATAGAAAAACTAGTTCTAGTTAATTGCATTCTAGAACACACACACACACACACACACACACACACATATATATATCCAATACATGTAATATTTTTCATCAATGCACATGTATAGAAAAGCTAATTTAAGTTGATACTAGAGCACGTGCATGTACCAAAACAATTTGTACATGTGCAAACACTTGCACAAATAACATAAGAAGCTCAATTTTAGTTGAGTACTGGAAGTTCTAAAACATATTTAATCCAAAGAGAATAATTTTTTGGGCAATTCAATCAAAAAAATTCCAATGGAATGCCATCTTCAATAATTCGTTCATGATCGGATTTTGACATTTTCCATTTCTTAATTTTCATTTTTTTCTTTGATTGAACCTCTATCAACTTTATGCATGCTGCACACACCAAGTGACTATATTGACAACTTATGGAATCAATTTCATAGTCTTCAAAGTAAACAAAGTCCCCACTTTGATTAGTTTTTCTGAAAAAATAACCTTTTAGTATAATAGATCCTCTCTCATATTGAAATTTGTGATCATTATAGTTTTCTAATAATTTCATTTTTAGTTAAGTGCAATGCATCAAATAATACTTAACATTTTCATCGTTGTCAATAGGTGCAATTACAACAAAAAAATCTCCTGCACAATAAAACAAACTTAACCAAATTATACATATTTAAATTTATTTGTAGATATTTAAATCATTAGAAAGCAATTCAAATGTTACCTTCTCTAACAAGATCAAAAACTTGATCACCATCGAATGATATTGTAGTTTCCTTTGATTGCATTTCTTCAAACATTGCAACAAACATTTTTCCCTTTGTATTTAGCTCTGTATGTTTCCAATCTTTTACATACATTTTGTTTTCACAAACTTCATTGGATTTTGTGTTGTCTATGCAAACATCACAAAAACAAGAATATTTTCTTTTATCCAATGCAAACACATTTTTGGACGACTTTGTTTTAATTGAATGAAATTTTCGAGTCCCTTTTATTGTTTCAACGTCATTTCCAATTGATATATCTACGTTTTCGATCCCAATATGCCAGAAAAACCTTTATATGGAAAATTAAAAGAAGAATTTGTAAATATGATATCAAAATACAATCAAAGATAATCATTGCATGATAAAGGTACAATGTTTAAAATTAGAATTCCAATAAAAATTAAATTGAATGTACGTTCGCACTTCCCTTGATGGGTTAGTCTCATCGCTTAGAGGAGTGATGCACCATTGAACAACTTCTTTAGCGTTCACAAGTTGGCTTGCAGAGGGGTTCATTTTATATCTTCGAAGTGCTCGTTTTATGCATGCTCCTACACCGTCATGTTCTCCTTTTCCATGGCCAATCTCAAATAAATTCTAACAATGTTTGATACATGTTTTCTTATGAATATAAAACAACCAAAAGAATGATCGTGTAGATTTCAGTTGACCTGCGCATCCATCTGACCATATCCAACGTTCATTGAATGTTATTCCACGATTTTTCAAGGAATCATAAATTTCTCCAAAACAATGTTGTACAAAATATGTATCATGTGTACAATCGTCACTGATATAAAAGTGATATTCCTCAATGATATGTCGATTTTCACTTGTGATTTCTATATGATCGACGTTTTGTTCAGCATGTCTATATAGAATATGGATGAGCATGGAGACTTGGTCAGAATGATAGTATTCACTTTGAATTTCTTTTTGTGGAAAAAATGTGTAGTTTTCTGCAAAATCATTCACTGACAAAATGGTCCCTGGTGGAAAAAATTCACGATATTTTTTTAATTGCAAGTCTTGCCATCGAGCTCTATGGGAATTATTTGTGTATTTATAAATTTCTACCTCAAACTTTCTCAAAAATTCTATCACAAAAATTTCGTCTTCTAGTAATTCAATTCTTTTAACACTATTTGCAACTTGAATTAATATATCGATATATTCATATCTTTTTCATTTCACTTTCATGTTGGAAAATGATTGATCATTTATATCAGTACGATATTTGTTTTGAAATTTAGTAAAATTTCCACAATCATCGCATTTTTTACCACCAACGCATTTCTTTTTGTAAAATAGTTCATCACTTTCTCTTTCACATAGAATTTGAGATATGAAATCACACTAGATAGTCGTGAAGGGAGGAGGTGAATCCTTCCATAATTTTCTACCAAAATCAAGAAATGTGTCATAATATAACTCAAATTTTACATGATAACGACAACAACAAGTGTCATAGATATGATGGGTTTCCATACCATGGTTTTTATCGAACAAAAGCACTAAAAGCACCGATTGAAACATGAATTTGACGATTCTCTTCTTTGAACTTGTTGAATAAATCTATCTGAGTGGTTTCCAAGAAATATTTTTCATGTTCTTCATACTAATTTCGTGCTATTATTCTTCGCATCACATGCCTTGTAGTTGGTGAAATACGCAAATTATTCTTCCAATATTCATATATTATTTTTTTAACATTTTCTCCAATTCTATCTTTGTATGGTTGCCTACAAATAGCTCTCCAAAAAGCGAGTTCATCATTTACATCTACTTGCAGCCGAAATTTCCGATGTTTGTGCAAATTTTTTTGCGAGGTTCCTAATGCTCGTGCCATAGATGTTACCAAACGTTTCTTTTTAGTACTTGATGAAACCATTTCCATATGTATTCCTCTATGTACAATTGAAACATTTTTCTCTCTAGATCTCTTAATTGAATTTATAGCACTACTTATATTTTGTATCACATCTTCCTTCAGTTTTTTTTATCTTTGGTTCATTTTTGAATACCTAGTAGTGTCGTTGCTTCTTTTAATTTCCTTAATGATAGGATACCTTTCAACATTTGAGCTTGAACTTTCACCCACTAATTTAAGAAATACTTTTCAAAAATGCAGTTAACATGATATCGTATAACATAGTCAGGTTTTTTATCTCCATATGTGTGAGTGTCAACATTTTCTAACATCTCATCATCGACATTGATTTCATCTATACATATTCGAAAAAATAGTACATAATAAGTTTACATATGAACAATAAATAACCAAATTGATAAATATATGTATAATATCAATAATACGTGCATGTTTTCAATATATATATATATATATATATATATATATATATACATAACTTGTGATTCAATTTCTTCATTTGAATTTCTTTCTAATATTTGAGAGGGCTTCTATATTTCTTTTGTGAGATTGTCTCGTCTCTTCTCTACATTCCTTAGGGTCTCTTTTTCGATCATATTTTATCACACAAGTCCTTCGATTTCCCATGATAATAGAGTATGAAGTTCAAAAAATTTCCTTCAAAAAATTAGACAATAACTCAATTAGAAAAAGCATCACAAAAGATTTAATTTAAAAAAAAAAAAAATCATTTTAAATTTTTTGCAAAAAATACATACTCCAATCCAAAACACTTACTTTAAAAATTTCAAGAAAAAAATGTCTTATAAAAATGAAACGAAGCTCAGAATATTTATTTCAACTCAAAACATGTACTCTAAAAAAATGTCACTTCAAAAAATGCCTCCAACTTTAAAAAAAAAAAGTCACTTTAAAAAATAATTCTAGAAAATGTCTTTTCGAAATTAAGCCCAACTCCATACTTTCAAAAAAAATGAAGCACAAAAAACATCCAAAAAAATGTATTACATACCTCCAAGAAATGTCCTTTGAATGTATGTCCAAGAAAATTCCTTAAACCCAAAACAATTCTTTGCAAAATCAGGCCACCTCCAAGAAATGTCCTCCAAGAAAAGTCTTTAAACCCAAAACAATTCTTTGCAAAATCAGACCATCTCCAAGAATTCGAAATTAAGCACAAATCCATACTTTAAAAAAAAAAATGAACAAAAAACATCCAAAAAAATGTATCACATACCTCCAAGAAATGTCCTTTGAATGTACATCCAAGAAAATTCCTTAAACCCAAAACAATTTTTTGAAAAATCAAACCGTCTCCAAGAAAAGTTTTTAAACCCAAAACAATTATTTGCAAAATTAGTCCACCTCCAAGAAATGCCCTTAAACCCAAACCTCCAAGAAAAGTCTTTAAACCCAAACCAGGACCTTTATAAAATCAGACCAAATGTGCGAAAATTATGAATGATTTCGCGGCAATTTATATTGCCGTGAAATGTGTTTTAGGAGGGGCGCCAGAAATTTTCCGGCTGACGGAAAATTAGATTATAGTTCGGCCAAACTATTAAGTTGTTAGATTTAACGGGTTGTCGGCGCAAAAAATAGTTCGGCTGAACTTTTAATCAAATTTCGGCCGAACTAACGCGTCACCAGTTACGCAGCTTGACATTTCTGCAACTTTAGACTTATTAAACTCCATGAAACATTTTAAATTAACT
>CM076572.1:18170977-18337611 GCA_034641835.2 Pinus albicaulis | reverse complement strand
TATTTATCAAATTTATCTTGGAAGCCATTCCAATCTATTGGATATCCTTAGCTTGGGTCCCAAAATGAATTGTAGAAAAAATCAAAAGATTATGCTTCAAATTCCTTTGCTTAGGAAATCAAGAACACAGGGTCCTCCTTGGGTAATTAGCGACTCTTAAAATTTTGGGGGATGGAGGGCTAAAGAATGTTGTTTCTTTCTCCAAGGCATAAGAAACTAAGTGTAGTTGAAGATTACTTACTACACAAAACCTGTGGACATATGTTTTTGCACCAAAATATATAGCCCAAAGTCCATTGGAAGAATGGATCAAGAGGGTGGACAAGCCGTGGGTTAACATATCAACTATTTAGAGGAAAATTTTATATTCATTTGACCTCATAGGGAATGCGCTAGCCTAGAAAATTGGTAAAAAAGGAAGGGTACAAATTGGAATCGATCCATGGCCAATGTGTGGTGTTGGCCACGTTCTTCCCCAACAACTCTTGAATCCCTACATGACAAGGACATTTCAAAACTAACGCACATTGCTAGCGTAAATCACTCCACCATCTGGAGGAAAGGATGGAGATTTGCATAGGAGTTGGGTCTGGAGGTAGATTTCCATGTTTCATGGAACAAATATTTTAGTTCTCTAACCATTAGCCACATAAGGATCACTAATAGAGAGGATGAATTGGTCTGAATTTGTTCTCATTTTGGCTCTTATTCCCCAAAGCTAGGATATATAATCTTAAATGTAGAAAAGGCATTAGTAGAGCCAAAATGGTGGAGGGTGGTTTGTTTGAAAAGTGAAGTGCCTAGGAAAAGCCAAAATCTTGATGTGGTGCTTAACAGAGAAGAACGTCCTCACCGATGATGTACATTAAAGATGGTGTTCTCTCTGCAAATGTAGCAATGAAACTTCAGAGCATGTGTACATGCAATGCCCTTTATTCGAGCATGTACGGGAATTCTATATGCTATAATCAAGCCTAAATTATGTATGAGAGGGGGATAACTTGGAGGAAGCTTGGAGAGGATGGTACTCAAAACCATATACCCTTGCTCTCAAGGCCCTCACGTTGATAAATTGTTTGGGGTCTCGCTGGCCCAAAACAAGGACATTTTCTTAGACAAGCCCTCATACTAAAAGCATATCATTGTTGAAATCATGGTAATATTAGACTCATTTTCCCAAATCAAAAGGCATATGCGCTCCCAAAATTATTTCTAATGAGAATCCATACTTCTCAGAGCCTTGGAATTTCTTTGAAGATGCCTCCAGTGATGAAAATCTGAGAAGTGGTGGAGGTTTTCCTCTTTTTCACAAGCATGCAGAAACTTTCTTCTCGTTCCCATCTTGGAAAAATTATGGAGGATTAAAGACACACTCTCTTTGTGTGTTCACATATTTACAGGCATCAAAATGGGCTGGCTGGTAGGCTTTATAAAGAAAGCTTGACTATGGAAGTTCTCTAGCACATCTAGGAGCAGCATGAAGAATCTGTATATGTGTACTATCAAAGGCCATACATATATCAGTTTGTGCAGGCAGAATGGACCTAACTTTTTTTCATGATCTCTTCATCACCAAAATTTACGGAATCCTACACTCCATATTGTTGTTTTAGACTAAGAAGGGTGAAAACAACTCTTTTTTTTCACCAATTTTTGTTGTAATCACAATCTATTCAGCTATTTTTGCAAATCCAAAGGCAAAGCTGGAAAAAAAATAGGCAGAAGCTTACCAGCTTACAGTACTGATACTTAGAAACATTATTTTGGAAAACACCTAAGAGCGTATATGAAAAATGTATTTTGAATCATTTTTCAAATGAATGAAATAGTTTCTTCCTATGGAAAAAAGTATTGGTCCTTCGAGGTTGTAGTATGTACATGTGAAATATTAAGTGGAAAGTGTGGCCATTAAAGGCGCCTAAAATAACAGGAAGAATTTTAGAACTGCTAAAAACAGAATATGATTAAAAGCAATCTTTAGCTAATGTTGTGAATTTGATGTAAAAAAGCATCACCAAGGCATCTAAGACCAAAGGAGCCTGTAAAAACCAAAAAAACAAAAAGAAATCTATAGCTTTGGCTTTAATTTATCCCGACATTCAATATTATTACTTGGAAATTATACAAATACAGGTAAGATTAAAAAATTTAGTGTGCCCAAGTTATGACCCAACATATCTTCATTTAACATAAATTACAATTTTGGATATAATTCCTTTATAAATTTGCTAAAGGTTAACTAGAATGTCTCGGTGACGATAAATATAACAAGATTAGCGAGTAAATACTGCTTCTGAATTTGCTAAGGAAAAGGTTGAAACTCTTTCACTAGACAATAATAGCACTATATAGTTTCTTTTATGGTTTTTCCCTTCAAAATAATACCAATTGAATACAAAATTGGAAAACAAAAATATATAGATAAGGCGTACAAGATAAGCCCTTAATTTAATATGCTAAGCTGCTAATAATTATACTAATACTGTAATTTTAGAACCTGTTTACTATGAAAATTAAGGCCAATTAATACAATCGCTCTGTGTGGCGAATGTTATTCTAGGTTGTTAAGAGCCTCGGATTTCATCGTTGGCGAGGGTTCGAACCTCAAAAGAATTCATTTTATAACGACAAAAACAGTCACAGATTTATCAGAGATTTTTACAGTGTGTTCACAGAGATGGAAATAAAAGCCATCACGTACCTGGCCAGCGATTGTTGATAGGGTTTCAGGCTGGGCAGCAATCATTGATCCGGATCAGGCTATTGTTCTGCTGTTGGGTTCGTGCTCTAGGCTTCGGAGATTGTTGCTGGGCTTCCACATGTTGCTGAGAAATTTCAAAATCAATTTCACGGGTAGTGGGAGCCGGTGCGGTTGGCAGCGCCATTAATGCAAGCATCCAAGTGGGTTGACGGATGGAGTAACGGAGACGGGTAGCGGAGGACTAACGGAGCCTAGACGTTGCGGTGACGAGCAGGGTAACGGGTCCCGGGGCGCACTACTTCCTCCGCCTGAATAATCCACTTTTCGGGTGATCGGAATCTTCGAAAAGTCGCATTATAGGTTACTCTCATACTATATTCATATGCTCGTTATTCCATTGTTGTTCAACCATAACTCACTTGGATTAATTAACTTAATGTGCTATCATTGATTTGGAGTTATTGATTAAATGTAGAAGGACATGGAACCATGAATGTTGTCATCCATTTAGAATTTCTTATGGCACCCTATGGTTTTCCAACGGGGTGTTGGGTACTCCGATGTGTCCTCCACTCCATGGTTCACGTTTGACAGCGTTAGATCGATGTTTTACAAGGCTTATTCTGTTTGTAAGCACCTCACCTAATCTCGGTTCACTGATTCCATTTGCACATCTATTCACTCAGGGCGAGCTCGACAACTATTCAAACCTTAGCTTTCTCATTTTAACCACAAGATTTTTTTTTCTTATTCTTTTTCATGAATTTTATTATTGTGGAGAAATATTATATCGCTAGGATTCATATTAGGGTATATATATTGAGGAAAAGATGACATACAAGGTAAAGGGTTTTTATATTCAAAGGTACAAAAAATAGAGCTCAAGGTTAATGAAAAAATACAAAAATATATAAAAATGTTAATTAAAAATAGATACCTACAATATTTAGCGAAAGTAGGGATTTTTAAATTAGGAAAGTGTATTAAGTTCATATTTGTATGGGGCTAAATAATATGATTTTTAAAAGTATTTTCCAAGATGTAGTAAAATTAGAATCATTGTTTAGTATACCAAAAAAACATTTAATATGTCATATTTATTGAGTGAATTCCAGTGTTATTTTCCTCCACGTTTTAGCCTACCACTGTAAATGTCGTAGAAATTTCGTTTACCGAGTTCTTATTACTCATGGGTATTCTTGTCTCTACGATTTTCCTTGCAGTCACATTACAAATTTCTGGTTCATGCAAGAAGCGGTTGGATATTTTAACTACCAACCTGGGCTCTCAGGTACACAAGAGCTCCAGATTGTTTCTTGCTCAATTAACATTAACTCTAAGTCACTTCTCGTTCAGTACCGAATTTTCTCTTTATGCTTACAAATGAAGTTGTGGAACACCAAGAATTATTTCACCACAGAGGTAAGCTTTAATTCCTATGGGTTCATCGTACCCATCGTAATCATATTGTTTTGTCTTTATTTAATAACATCTCCCTAGGGTTTCACAGAATTTATATGTTATCTCCCTCACTCCTCCTTTCGCTTCCACACACTACTACATTTGGGCGAAATTTCAACACTTGGTTCTGACGCTTTTGACCAAATGTCAGAAATTTTCCCAAATTGTTTCAATCCCGCCCGAAACTGTCGCTATACCGACGTTTATAGAAAAGTGTCACAATACCGACACTTATACAAAGTGTCGTAATTGCGACACTATGCCTCAAAGCGTTGCTATTGCGACGACTGCCTCCAAACGTCGCAAGTGTGACACAATGTCTAAGTGTCGCAATTGCGACGTTTGGAGGCATCCATTGCAATAATGACACTTTTTCCGCCGTCGGTATAACGACACTTATATGCGCGCTAGATAAAAATACGAAACTTATATGTGCGCTACATAAAAATGATTTTATTAAAAATATGAAACTTATATCCGTCACAATAGCTACATTAACATCTGATATCATGGGCACATTTTCCCTCTGCTCTTGCAGAACAACATTCGTCCTCAGCATTCGCCCTCAACTCTTGCAGAACAGCATTTTCCCTCAACATTCGCCCTCAACATTTGCCCTGAGCTCTTGCAGAACAGCATTCGCCCTCAGCATTCGCCCTGAGCTCTTGCAGAACAACATTAGCCCTTAGCATTCGCCCTAAGCTCTTGCAGAATAGCATTCACCCTGCATTCACACTCAGCGTTTGCCCTCAGCTCTTGTAGAACAGCATTCGCCCTCAGCTCTTGCAAAATGGTAAGTTCTTACTGCAGGCCCTTGCTCCTATAGTAGGGCTGACTTTATTTGGGTTTTTTTGGTCAATTCCATTGGATTGTGTTAGGCTGTAGGGTTCTCTCTAGATGTCAAGAATCAAGATTCAATACCCTCTATTATCTTCATCACCCAATACAAGATTTAAATTTTTCCCAAAGAAACACTTATTAATTTGGCAACATTATTTTCCTGCTTAAAAACCCTACATTTAAATGAAACAAGCACGATTTCAACTACAAAATCTATTAGTGTTCTCTCAAGATTCGCCCTCAAATTTCTTGCAACAACATTTTCCCCCACAAAGATCCGCCCCTCTGCTCTTGCAACATCTCGCCCTGGCATTCGCTCTCGCCTCTAGCAGAACAACATCTCTCGCCTCACTATTCGCCCTCAAAGATTTGCCCCGAGCTCTGCACAGCAATCGTCCTCGCATTCGCTCCGGGCTTTGTAGAACAATATCGCCTCTCAAAGATTCGCCTCCCGAGCTCTTTAACAACATTCACCCCCGCATTTTCCTCCCTCGCTGTCAGCCTCTCAGCTCTTGCAGAACAGCATTCACCCTCAGCTCTTGCAAAATGGTAAGTTCTTACTGCAGGCCCTTCCTCCTATAGTAGGGTTTGACTCTATTTGGGTTTTTTTGGTCAATTCCATTGGATTGTGTTAGGCTGTAGGGTTCTCTCTAGATGTCAAGAATCAAGATTAAATACCCTCTATTATCTTCATCACCCAATACAAGATTTAAATTTTTCCCAAAGAAACGCTTATTAATTTGGCAGCCATTATTTCTCCCCGCTTTAAAAATCCTACATTTAAATGAAAACAAGCATTGCATTTCAACTACAAAAATCTATTAGTGTTCAAATGTACATGTGTGCATCACTTGTGTAGGGTATTCATTTTCCACTTTCACATTATCCAAGAATGTGTGCAGTATATTTCATATTTTTTGTGATTTAGATTATCTTGAAAAAGGAAAGGTAAATTATTTCCCATGGAAAAAGAAGGTTTTCCCTTTTTACTACTGGAAATGGTACAACAAAGTTCCATTTCTACCTGAAACTCCTATGAAACAGGAACCAAATAAAGGCGATGTCCTCAATGGACATCATTTGGCTTTGAAAATGGCCATTGCACCGTGTTGTTTCTTATATTACATCATGATAGTTTCTTAGGTAATTTCTTGTTTCTTGAGATGGAAAACAACCAAATAAATCGTGAAGATCATTTCAAGAAATAAATGAACATTTCTCAATCATATCTCAAATATTTTTTATTTTATCCAATGGTTGCTTACTTTGAGAAAATTTGACACTTTTATAAGGAATATAACATAAAAACACAAAATGGGAAGGAATTGATGAGGTAGATGTCCTTCGAACATATCGATTAAGAATTGATAATGCATGATGCATGTTTTGTACTACAAACGAGATTCCTTCTTGGAGTTAGGACACAGAGTATTGAATCAAATTTGTAGTTTCTAACTTCTTGTATTGGTTCATCAATCTTGAAATTCGGAAATTGCATGTCTTCATTGCTTCATGTTTGAATAATTTGGATCATATCGTACAATAGGAAATTAGGAATTATGATTATTATTACTTTATGGATCTATTAAGTTACTTTTAATTTTGCATGGTTTAGTGTGAAATTATTCTAGTGTGCCCCTGAGCCCGAGGTGAAGGTTGCCGAGGATTGAGAACCATAGTTTTTAAATGGTATTGTTTCTTATACCAAAAACTTTCTTCAACATCACTTCTTATTAGTTCTTAACAATAGTGTTGTAAACAATTTGAGAATTGATATACTTAATCTCGCACTTCTTAAGCTAAATTCCTAAAGCTAAAGTGTGATACCATGTGTAATTAATACCCAACATCACCTCACCAACCTCTTTTCACTTCGAGGCTAGCTCTCCTCCAACTTAAGGAGGGTTCTCCTAGTAGATATTAGGATCTAATAGCCCAGCAAACCAGTAAAGAGCCCCTAACTCTCTTATTTTTACTACTATCAATCAAATATTGAACAATAAGGTCGGACATGCATCACGAAGATAAAATTACAGGTATTTTGGGTAATTTGAAAGGGAAAGTCTGACACATATAATCGAGGAATTATAACGTGATTTCAAACATTAAATATCAAAAAAATCGTTTAAAGGATATTGAAAGGAAAAAGGTGATGGAAGATAGAAAGTGCCTTACTTAAATGCTCTAAGGATTGTTCAATAGTTGCTCCAAAAGCTTCACTTCAAGGCCTTTCAAGATCGTCTCCAACAATGTTATACCATCAGCTTCAACAATGTTGCTCCAAAAATGTCTTCAAGGTCTTCACAACAAGTTTAATATAAGTTTCTCCAACAATATATTCAATAAGATCTTCATTGTCAACTCGTCTCTTGTTTGGGTGCCTTAATATGCAATAACATGTTTCCAGGACTGAATTCAATGCCAGGCATATTTGAAACTCTAACTCTATCGTTCGGTGTCTTATTAGAAATTATTTCAGTTTTCATTTTTTGTTTTCAAGTTAGATATTGTTTTCAAGTTTTTACATTTATAATTTTATTGCAATGTGGTAGACTGATCAGGGCAGTACAGGAACAACCCCGATACGGGATGATCGTGGAAAGAGGCCAGTGGAAGAACATGTAAAGTGCCAGCATTGCTCTATCTTCAGGTATTTTAGATATTTACGTAATTGAAATAATATTAATTTTGTTCAAATATGCAGACACCTAGCCATGGTATGCCTGATGATTCCCTCTATGAGGAAGAGATTTCTTCATCCCTATCTCCAGCACTCTTGTTGCAAAAAAAGGCACGAGATGCAAGGTCGAAATTTAATACTTTGATAGACGCACCTCAAACACCTGAAACAGAAGAGAGGATAAACCAGCTTACGATCTAGCTAGAAACATATCAGATAATAATAAAAATTCAAAAGGATATTTTTTTTTTCTGCATGAGATGAATTGTGATGGTTTGATTTTTAATTTTTACATTGACTAAACTAACAAAAATTTCTTTTGTATGTAGCGTTTTCCGGCACTTGCTGAACCCGGTGTTGGTGGTAGTGGGACACAAGGGCAAGAGATTTCCCAGCAACCCTCTCGTACACCTTCTACTCCTTTAGGTGCCAGCCAAGAAACACACCCTGCCCAAGCAGACACCCAGCCAACTGCTGAACGTGTTGGCAATGATGTGGCTGATATGGCCAACTACATTATTGCGTTTCCTGGAGCTACATGTGTCAGCTCCATAGGGACCATTAATGGCACGTTGTTGGTGAAAAATGAAGGTTTCCCTATAAAGCACGTACAAATCCCAGGTAAATTTTAATATTTTAACTATTTCATGTACTTTATCTAAAACATATTTATCATGATTTTTATTTTTAAATTAATGATAATATTTTTTTTTTTGTGTAGGAAACAATGCGTTCTATAGGTTTTTGGAGAGCCATGCATTGGTAATTTTTGGCCCAACCATACGCACAGGGTGGAATTCCCAGAATTCCAACCTGAAAAAAGAACTTCTAGATTATCTAAAAGCCCTTTTTTGGGTCGGCACAATTGACAGAACAGCGGTGGCTCGGGTAGCTGGCAAATATTTGAAATATACCAAGGACACCTATAGGATGCAATTGCAATTTAACCCTAGATATGAGCGTCCTCTCACAGTTCCAGAGAGTGAATGGAGAGCACTCATCCATGACATAAAAGAGAAAAGGGCAAAGAAATAAGGAAAAATGCCAACTGGACCCGCAAGGTAAATTACAACTTTAATTCAATAGGTTTAATTTTCTCTATGTCTAAAATAAAAGTGTGCTACGTCATATCTGACTTTAATCTTTTGATGCTAGGTTGCCTGACACCTCGAAGGAAACCAAAGATAGGATTGAAAAAAGGGACCATCACAAGCTAGGCCAGGGCGGCTACTTGAAATTAGCCGCAAGAATTGTAATTAAGTAGCTAAACATCTTATAATTAATTGTATCACCTTCCAACTTTTTTGTAATCCTATCAAATATGATTAAAAATACACAATCATATGTAATGTAGGGTGATGACTTCGGAACAAAAACTACAGAGGAAGATAAAAATATCGTTTTCCATTTCGGCTATCAAGCCGTAGTTGAACGTCGCAGAAGTTTGGGGCAGGTCCCAAGATCCAGAATGCCTGATAAGGTAAAACATTAACCTTTCAATATGTTTGTTTTCGTCCATAAATTTAATGTCTAACAACTTTGTTTAAATCGGGGGAGAAGCACTACCGACGAGGCAAATAACCTAGTTTTAGAGCCAGATGTAGATGATCCTCACATGCAACCTAATTATTGTAGTGGGGACCAGGCCGACAATGCTACTATCAGTGAGGGCCGTGACGATAATTAATTTCAACTTATAATTTTTTCTACTTATACCTTGATGGTTGTCCTTATAACATTTTTTGTTTAAATGACAGAGAATGTTTCCCTTGAGGATCTTACCACCGGAAGGAAACTGAGGCAACGGTCTCATGGCTGAGCAAGCTGATCCCACTAGGTAAATAATCTCATCGCAATTTTTTTTATTAATATTCTTGAACTAGTTCAATGATATTTATAAACGACAATTAAAATTTAATATTATCTATTTTGTAGGTGATTCTAGTCCTTTAGATGAGACCAGACATCGTGACTACGCAACTAGGTTAGCGGTGACAACTGGTGCACCAGGTAAATAATATCATTGCAATTTTTTTTATGAATATTACCGAACTAGTTCAATGATATTTAAAAACTGAAAATTGAAATTTAATATTATCTGTTTTTGTAGGCGATGCCCCGTCACTGGATGAGACCGGACATCGTGACTACGCAACTAGGTCAACGCCGACAACTGGTGCACCAGGTAAATAATCTCATTGCAATTTTTTTATTATTAATATTACCGAACTAGTTTAATGATATTTAAAAACTGACAATTAAAATTTAATATTATCTGTTTTTGTAGGCGATGCCCCGTCACTGGATGAGACCAGACATCGTGACTACGCAACTAGGTCAGCGGCGACAACTGGTGCACCAGGTAAATAATCTCATTGCAATTTTTTTTATTAATATTACCGAACTATTTCAATGATATTTAAAAACTGACAATTAAAATTTAATATTATCTGTTTTTGTAGGCGATGCCCCGTCACTGGATGAGCCCAGACATCGTGAATACGCAACTAGGTCAGCAGTGCAGGTCGAAAGGCACGAAACAGGAGCAGAGCACGATGATATTGATGATGTAATTAGGAGCTTTAAAAATAGGAAGAAGAAAAAGAAAATTTGACAATGTAAAATATTGTATTATTATAAGGCAAACGTTACCATACTTGGAACGTTTTTTGCGTTATATAAAAAACTCATTTATCATACTATTTTTATGTCAAGCATTAATTGCAATGTTTCCTTGCGTACTTTTTGTTGAATTTTTTTTTATTAGTTATTGAATATTTTTTTTTATGCTCATGAAAGTAAAAAATGAAATATAGATTGGGTATTGGGGAGATGTGGGGGGGGGAGGGGGTGGGTGGGGGAGGGGCCATAAGAGCTTCCATCTTCACGTGGTTGGCCCTGTTTAGTAGAGAATAATTTATTAGAGTGATTTAATCTTGGAGAAAACCTCCCTTGATCTAGCGTAGCAACAAAAAATTCATTGTTGACTTAGTTGCTACTCTTTCAGATTGTGGGAGGTTTGTTCCAAGTTCATGCGACTCCAATAAATTGTTCTTGAAATGAAGAGGAGCTTATTCAGGTATGTTTTAAAATTTTCAACATATGTTCTAACATTATCATAAGAATGCATCTTAGAGTAAAAAATACTACATCAATTAATTGTATTTATTCTATAGATAATCATGGAGTTTGATTGACTTAGCAGTGTAGGTAAAAATCCTCTTGCATCATGAGCAATACAACTTGTCAACCAGGGTAATGTCCAGGATATTTTTTCTTGTGCGCTTGACCAAGTTCGTAATGTCACATTTTTTAAGTTCCTTTACAGTTCATAATTCAATATTAAGTTTGTTGATGATTATTATCTAGGTTTTTTGTATGTGTTTTTTCATCTATTTGATTGTAAGAAACTCTGCATGTTTCCTGTTGTTCACTATGATTTCTCCCATTACCACTCCCAGGATGAATCCGAATTTATTGTTACATAGGTTACTTTATTGTTACTATGATCTCTCCATTTACGATTTCATAGGTTATATCATGTAAAGTTGTCAATCTTAGGCTGGTGATGAGCTTTAGTTCTCCAGATTTGGGGATTTTCTGACATTTTCTCCCTCATGTAATTCCTGCATCACCTCGTTGTTTGAGCATGAAAATTTTCTACCACTTGTACCAATTGGCACATGTCAATCTCTGAGTGGTACCACATTTCACCTATTTTCAGTGAGAGTTTATGGTTTATCTAACATAGCTTCAGAAATCCGATTCAGTGCCTGCTTGAATATCGTCACATAATACTCATGGTTTGGATTGATGAGAATGTTCTGAATGGTTGGTTTATTCATAAGAACCACCCATATAGTCATCTTGAGATATTTTATAATTTTTCTCGGGTTTCCTTTTTCACCGTTTCTAGTGGGTGGGATCGTGTGGGGTGATCCATCAATACTGGTGCTCTTGTAGTAGGGAATTTGTTTTTGGGGATATAAAGGAGCATTTGATGTAGATATCCCATTGGATGCATTCATATATGGGCATGAGATGTCAAGAATTTAAATTATAAATATGCAACCTCTAGCATGAAAACTTTAAGGCCGCGAGAGACACTGGTTAAAGATTGTTTTGTGTTGGACTTAATATAGTCGTGATTTATTTCTATTATCTTAATGCAAATATATAGTCCGATCTCATTAAAATGAGGATTGTGGTTGTATTTCTCTTTGGTTGTTTCTCTCTTAATGCTCTAGAAGTTTCCAAAAGTTGCGATAGTTGTTTAGTTTGCCTGTTACAACTTAAAAGTGGTTTTTAGCAATGGGAGTCATGTTTTTTAAGGTTCATACTAATATGAAGATCTTGTAATTCTATATTAAGGATAAGAGAAGATGGCCTCTACTTTGGGCAGTATGACAACAATTGCCACATCTACCTCATTGGGTAACAATGGAAAGGGGAAGAAGTTGAGTGCAATGTTTGATAATTATGGCAGACAATTGTCTTCTCTTTCAGTTTTTTCACCCATTTCCTTTAATCGCTCAAGCAGAAGAGGGACTCTGAGATTACACGACAGAGAGAAGGTAGTTAATACAAGAGCTATGGAAAAGGAGTTGTACTTCAACAAGGATGGCTTAGTGACAAAAAAATTGTAGGTCAGAGAAAAAATTATGTTTAAAGGAAGGTCACCTGCACGTGAAACTTCATTGCGGTGGATCTTTCCTTGTCCACTTATATTCGATTTTAATGTGTTATTTTAATTTTTCATGGAAGGTTGTTTTGGCATATGGTATGGAATTCAATTGCACACTTACCGAAAGCATTGTCAATTTGTCTTGCAGGCGGTGTGAACAAACTTGCTGATCTTGTTGGAGTCACCCTTGGGGCGAAGGGAAAAATGTTGTCTTGGAGAGCAAGCATGGTTCTCCGAAAATAGTTAATGATGGTGTGACAGTAGCTAAGGAGGTAATTTGTAGATGTGTGCTCTGGTTTTATTTTTAACATTGTATTAGTTCCCCTCTTAAATGTCTTAGATTTGGTAGGCATAATTTGAAAACTCAAAGGTGAAAGGAAACATATTTGTTACCCAGTGGTCTACTTGGCCTATGGACTAGCCACATTAGAGTAATGCATAAAGCTTTTCACAACAATAAAAGAAAAGGGTTATGGCTGAGTCAAATTTTATTGTTATTGACAGTGTAATGAAATGTATCTCAATGCTATGGTTTTGGCCTTTTTATTGGTTGAATTAGAGGACCCAGTTGAAAATATTGGGGCCAAGTTGGTAAGGCAAGCTACGTAAAAGACAAATGATTTGGCTGGGGATGGAACCACAGCATCTGTTGTTCTTGCACATGTTGGAATATTGAAAAAATCCAGAACAATGAATGGAGAATAAATCTCCCTTCCTCTAACCCAGAGAAAATAAAAATTTGTTTGACAGGAGACAGAGTTTCAATATGTTGAAAACAAACTTCTATTCCCTTCAATAACTCAAAAAAAAACTATTACACTTCTTCCTCACTGAGAGGGATTACAAAATTATGACTGCTACAAAACGCAGTGCATAAAACCAACTCATTGTCTATTCAAAACAAACATACTATGTCTCTAAAACACTCTGCTGTGTAATAAAAAATACACGTACTGTCTATAAAGAAAACCACCAATCTTTTTTTTACTTTTTATTTTTATATGTCGTAACATATAAAACATATTATAATAAACCCTCTTTCTAAAAAAATAAAATTAAAACTAAATTCTATGGCCCACCTTTCATTTCGCATATGATATATATATAACATATGTTTAAAACATATCTATATATTAAAGCATATATAAAATTAAACTATCAAAACATTAAAGAACGCTTTCCATCGGACTTCAAAAGTCTGAATAGATTGAATTTAAAACCAAATTTGCATTCCAAAATGGAATGTTGATATCTGCCTAATTTGTAAAGCGAATTCTCAATCCAATGTGCCTTATAAAAAATTCGGGTCCAATTTTCAGGTTTTCAGATTCCCTTCAATTTCATGCGATCCAATATTAATGATGCACGTGTCCTCCTTTTGAATTTACAAAACTGGGGGGTAAATTTATGTTTGTTTAATTTCTGGTTGGTGAATTGCGTTAATGTTGGTTGTTGTGTTTAAATACAATCCTGCGCAGAAATATGGCTGCGGCCGTCTACAAAAAAAAAATTGCAGGAATTTTAAATGCTGAATTAAATTTCTGGATGGCATGCAAGCAACCTCCAAAAAGAAATCTTGCTGCTGCATCCGTCCTACTGCTGCAGCAGTTGATGTTAAAATTCAACAGCACAGGGTTTAATAAGTGAGGGTGTAAAGGTAACTTTTTGTCGATAGTACTGGATTAAGATCATCTATTCATTTTTGTAGGGTCTTATGGTGTTTTGTTTTTTAGTTTTGGGTTGGGTTTATTGAGTCTAAGATAGTTTTTGAGTGAAAAAATTTCTATCAGGTATTAAAAAATTTTGGTTCTTTTGTCAAAATTTATGAGCTTGTTAGGAAATACAAAACTGACAATGGTTGTATCTTAAATTTGTGAAAAATAATTTGAAATGAAACCTTTTTGTTTAGGTTGTTGCAGCAGGTGCAAACCCCGTTCAAATTACTAGGGGCATTGACAAGACAATAAAGGCCCTTGTTTTGGAACTCAAAATTTTGTCAAAGGAGGTAAACGCTTGCCTTTTGAGTAGGCTGGTTTTCCTTTTTGCTGATGGTTTGGTGTATCTAATTGAATTAGTTGCCTAAAGTATTTTTGGTTGCAAACTCCTTTTCATTTTTCATACAGTATTGGCCTTGTGGAATACATTTGATTATGTGGTCTTGTTAGATCTACAACATTTGTAGTTGTTTAGTCTTATGGCCGAGGTGCACTTTTATTATGGAAATAGTTGATGCAATATTTTCATTTAATCCTTACTGCAAGGTAGCATGTTGAGAAGTTTCTTGTGAAACATTTGGTATTCAAAATGACACTTGATCCTATACAGCATCATGCACTTGACTTCAAAATTCATATTCAAAGTGTGCCAGACAATTCTTGCAAAATTTCAAATATTTATGTTGTTTTAAACCATTATCTTTTCATGTATTGGATGCTGAAAATGAGAAAAAGACTTTGGTATGAAACCAACTGGTGAATAATTTCCAGCAAAAAAACCACTTCCAAGACATGATTTAGAAGTAGAACATATGTACTTATGAAGCATAGAAAGATATCCTTGATGCATTGTCAATGTTTGGCTAGGGTTATTTTTGGAAAAAATAACTCCTTATTCCTAGAATAGTGATCTTCAATACAAGTAAATGCCAGAGAAGAGAGATCATCGTGTGACATAAACCTATTAACAAAAGTGAACAGGGAATGATTATTAATTATGGCATACTAAGTTGTCAGTGATTTTGACTATTTGTCTTTAACATGTAAAATTTTAAATTCCAAACTTACATCATCATGGTTTGGCATCATGAGCTTGACTAATTGTCCACCATGCTCATAATTTCATTGTTGTCTTCATATCTATAAACAACGTTTCAAATAATAATAATAAAATTTCTATAAGAAAAATCCAGACCTCCATGCTGCTGCTCCTTGTGAGACAAAGTCAAAATTGCATTACACAATCTGACACATAAGAATCTCCTATATCCTGGTGGTATGTATCCAAACTCTTATAATAGTGTCTTCAAGACTTATGTTGACATTGCCAATGAGATATTTAAGCAATGAAAGATGGAGCCTTCTTCATTGTTGTATATGTAATAGTATTTTATTAATATAAAGATTGATGGTTTTGTCTTTCTGAAAATGAAATGTAAAAATAATTTATTGTGGTCAATTGAAAAGTTTTTTTTAAAGCTTTTCATTATGGAAGGGCGACATAGATATATGCCCTTCTAATTGAAATTCGGACCTGCCCTTCAAATTTGATCACTGTGTGGGACCTTAACAAACAATAAAACTATTCCGCCGCGCGTTATATAAAACATATAACAAAATCTTTGTCAAAACTTCAAACGAACCCTTTAGCCGTGGGTATTTCATCACGAATTGATCATTTTACCATGTACCTTCTTCTAGAGGAATATTCTTCCACTTGATTAGGTACTTCATAATGGTTATATATCAAAGAGATACATAATGTTTATCTATAACTTTTTGTGGTTCAAGAATCAACTTTCATTCTTCATCTAATTTTGGAAGTTCTATTTACATTGGCATATTTTTTCCCAAAATCTTTTTTAGGCAAGATACATGAAAAACCTTATGAATGCAAGAAGAATGAAAATATAACTTCTATACCACTTGTGCAATCCTATGAATAATTATTTAGGGCCATAACATTTTTGAGCTAATTCTTTATTCTTCTTTTTCTTGAATGAAGATTACTTATAATGCTATAATCTAAAAAATACCCAATTACCCTCCTCAAATTATCTTTCACTTCAATGTTGTTCCCCTTGTTGTTTTATCATGTTTCATGTCATTTGAAGGTTTTCCATAATAATTTTCAAAATTTCTTTAGTATTTTCCATATGTGACTCTGTTTCCTATACTTTGGACTTATCTTGCAAAAAGTATGAGATACTAGGAGTTGGATATCCATAAACGGCCTTAAATGGGGAAATTTTAGTAGATGTGTGATAGGTAGTATCATATTACCATTCTTCCTTGATGAACCCACTTCATCCATTAAGATTGCTTTTCTAAAGAGTAACATTGTAGATAACCTTAAAAACATTTTGTTAACTATTTTTGTTTGACCATTTGATTGTGTTTGATATGTAGAACTCATGGCAGCTAGTGTTTCTCCACTCATATTAAATAATTATTTCCAAAAGTTTCTTGTTACTATTACTTTAGGAAAACCATGAAGACTATGAATTTCTTTCACGGACACTTCTGCCACTTGGCTTGTTGTTTATGTACTTTGACCTCTACAAAAAAAATCTACAAAATTTGTCTATATAAATGACCACAAAAATGTAATACTTACCTTTATATTTCAGTAACCCTGTAATAAAGTCTATTGATATATCTTCTAGTCTTTGAATATGTATGTGGAATGGTTGAAGTAACCCTAGAGATTTTACTATCTCTCTTTTATTTATTATGCAAACCTGACCTTCTCTTACAATATTTTGAATATCTTTCTTCATTCCTTCCAAAAATATATTTTTTGATCCTTTGAGATGTTTTAAGGAACCCTGCGTCCTACCATCAGAGAGACATGGGACTCCCTTAATATTTGTTTATTCAAATATGCTTGCATGCATAAAAATATTCTACATTTGCACCAAAGCATGTCTCTCTTTCACTACCAATGCTCCATAGAGTTCATCCCATCCTTTATAAATTTTAGTTTTTGTTTAGTACTATTGTCATTTTTCCATTATGGCAAGCTTCTTCTAGCCACCTAGGAATAGAAAATGTAATTGGATATAAATTTTAGGCCTCTTCTATTTTAGAAAGAGCATCATGTACTAAATTTTCCTTACCCTTTTTGTAGATTATCTCAAAATTAAAACTTTGCATTTTTTCTCCTCATTTTGTTAATCTTCTAATGAAAATCATAGCTTCAAAAAATACTTTATGCTATCATGGTATATCTTGACTTTAAAGTACCTCCCAATGATATACTATCCCCATTTTTTATTGCATATAATATTGCTTCCATTTATTTTTCATACGTAGATTTCACCAAATATTTTCTTTGAATTCCTTGCTTTTAAAAGCCAATGATATCCCTTATTGTGTTAATGTTACGTAAATTCCTTGTCCTAGTGCCTCACACTCTACTATGATTGTTTTACCAAAAGTAGGTGCAACCAATGTTGGTGTAGAAGACATGACATCCATTAAAAGAGAGAATGCCAAAGTAGCCTCATCATTCCATATAAATGATATTTTCTTCAAGAGATATGTGAGTGGACTTGAAATGCATGCATAATTCTTAACAAGTTATCAATAATATCATGTAAGTCTAAAAAATCTTCTAAGAACCTTGATTTTCTTAGGAATAGGTCATTTTGTAATAGCTTGCATCTTTTGAAGCTCCAACTTCACTCCTTCCTTTAAAACAATATGAACCAAATACTCGAATTCTTATTTCCCAAAAGCACATTTGGATATTTTTACATAAAAATGATTATTCTCAATAATTTATATAACTTTTCCACATGTTTACTAGTGTGGTATTCCCATGATTTATTATAAATATGTGTATTATCAAAGAAAACCAACACAAATTTTATAAGATGGGATCAAACAAAATTGTTATTAAGTCAAGCCCGCCGGACTTCAAACGGCGATAAACCATAATTCAAACCAAATTCGCGTTCCAAAATAGCCTGCTGACGTCAGCCAATTTTGTGACGTGAAAACCAATTGAATTCCGCCCTACTCTTTTTCGGGTCCGAAGTTGGGCTGGCGTACGGAGGGAGAGTTGTGACACGAATTTCTTATCAAATTCGCCCTAATATTTTTCAGGTCTGGATTTCCACTGCGCGAGCAGCCCAAACAAAGATCCGCTCCAATCAATTTTTGTCATGTGTCCTCAATCAAATGTTGCCCTATTCCCGGATGCGAGTGAATTCGATGGCGTTTAAGGCGATGGGACATGGATGTGGCGATTTCATATCAATCGCATTAAGTTTTAACGCTGTTCAATTAAGTTCCAAGGTTTTCACACCTAATAGCATTAAGTTTTAACACTGTTCAAGATCGGACCTCCACTCCTGTTAGCGATTCCGCATGCTCCAATATGATCCAGCCTTTAGCTCTCATTAATGATCAGAGATTAATTATGACGGGCATCCTTCGATTGCATTGCAGTCGGGTTGATAAAATGGCATTTCACTATGGTTTTTCAAACAAGCCAGTTGCTGGGTTACACTGCCTTCTCACTGTGACGAGAAGGAGAAGTGGCCAGCTGAACTGTTGCTTAGACCTTGCTGCATATCTGCATTTCTCTTGGTCTGGTCCTTGTCTGTCTTCCTCTGTTTCTTGGAATTCTTCTTCTCCGTCTCCTCTTGTGCCCACTGCTGAGACTGCACCCATGCCTCGCCTGCATCAAATGATGCATTCCCGCAGGGAGAGAACTAGAGTTCAACCCCTGCGCGCTCCCTCCAACCCCTCAACCGAGTCGACTTCCCATTCTAGTGATTATCACGCAGGTCGCTATCCAGATACTACAAGTGGGCGGGGTCGGGTTCTAGGATCTGGCCACCGTATGGGCTCCCCTGCTCCTCATTTCCCCACCGCGTCACCTTCTCCCACGACACGCACTGCGCTTTTTTCCTTTAATTTCTCTCTGGACCGCCCATGAATCACAGCTTCAATTACTGTGGTTTTCCGTGAGGAGGCCCAAATGGAAGAACAATGCACCCATCTGGTGGGTTTGAGCTCAGAAAAATCCATCCAGCATTTGGGCCTTCAGGAGGGGAGTGGTGGCATGAATGTGGAGGTAGCACCTGGCGATCCTGGACCTTCCGAAGGATGTTGTCGAATCGTCGAGGAGCCGGAGGAGTAGTTTGGTTAATTTTTTTTTCTTGCTTTGCAACCCACTTAATTAGGATGCTTTTAGATTATTTTACTGTGCTGGACCTCTGTAATATTTTTGAATTCTGTAAATTAAACATTCAATACTGGTTTCCCCGTATGAGGGCAGTCTTCTTAATTTTTTTATTTTTTGATGACAAATTTTCCATGAGTCCGGGCAATGTTTTTTAATTTGGTGTAATTTTATTCCCACTCTTAATAGATTAAATTTACTTAGAAAAAAAAATGTTTCCATGTTTCTATTTTAAACCTGTTTTTTGAAATACAGAGCCATGTTTATATGGTCTACGTATTATACTCTTTCTCTGTATATCTGCAGGAAATTTTTTTCGATGAACAGGGTGGATGCTATAGCGGGCTACTAATGGAAACAAGTGAGCTTGAACCTTACATCTCGGATGCAACAGATGGTTACCAATTTTGGAATGAAGCAAGCCTGATCTTATAAGCGAGCCTAGGTTTCTGCAAATGGTTTTTATTTCTGGGAACAAGTGAGCCAGAACATACAATTGACCCTGGGTTTATACATATTTTTGCTCTATCATGGATGCTTTTTGTGTGAGGTGTATATCAACAATACACGTCTCTGCACATTTCCTGTATCCACTTTATGATACAATTTTATGTGTTGACAGGTTATCACTCTGCCTTCAAAACTAGTGATGCTGTTTTATTGATATGGTCTGATGGTCCTTTTATATTTTGGACATATCACACTCCTCACATGATTAGCGTTTTTCTCTGTTCAAAGATTTTGGGTACTTTAATTTTTATTTGGAACAATGGACGTCGGTACTCTATCTGTTTCTTTACTATTCTAAACACTGCTATTTCACTTTCTTATAGATGCCTCAGGCATATTTGGATGCTTTCTCAGATTTGTCGATAATCTCCATGTGGACCGTTACTGGGTTTTATATCATGTCCCTGTATGTGACATGGGGTATTTTTCTATCATTTTCTGGGGTGGGACTTCCACTATTCTGTATGGATATTTTGGAATCAGAATAATCGAAATCTTCATCAGAATCGGAAGAATCAGAATCGTGCACCCATCGAGAATAATGCCATCCATCCCATGAAAAGTAAGTACTGCAGCAGGACTTCTAATTATAGGCCAACCAGCATGAAGGAGAATCACCAGAAGATGATGATCGATACCCACCACCGTGTAGCAGCCGTGCAAGTAGAGTGGTGTTTGAGCCTAATAAGTACTCCCATAGGAGGGAAAGGAGGTATGCCAATGGGTGGGACAAGAGAGAAGGGAAGAAGGATTGGTCACCCAATATGGACGATGAATCCTTAGCAAGTAGTGGAGAAAGACATGGAGATTAGTTAGCCAGACAGCTAGGACCGAGAAGAAGGTTGCACCTAGAAGAAGGATCAAGCTAACATCAACCTTTGGTTGGTTGATCTTCAACCTTTGGTTTTAGCTTGTAGCTTTGGTTTTAGCTTGTAGCTTCCTTCAACCTTTGGTTTTAGCTTGTAGATTCCTTAGCCTGTAGATTCCTACAAATTTTAGCTTATAGATTCCTACAAATTTTAGCTTGTATATTTCCAATCTTCAGATGTGAAAATGTAATGACTTCATGGATTGTTTTACTTCATATAATATATTCAAAACAACATTTTTTCTCTTGTGAAAAAAAAATGATTAATGTTTATCACTCTGCCTTCAAAACTAGCGATGCTGGTCTATGTTGCTAGTTTATTGATATGGTTTGATGGTATTTTTATATTTTGGACATATCACACTCCTCACATGATTAGCGTTTTTCTTTGTTCAAGGATTTCGGGTACTTTAATTTTTATTTGGAACAATGGACGTCAGTACTCTATCTATTGCTTTACTATTCTACATACTGATATTTCACTTTCTTATAGATGCCTCTGGCATATTTGGATGCTTTCTCAGATTGTCGATAATATCCATGTGGACCGTTACTAGGTTTTATATCAAGTCCCTGTATGTGACATGGGGTATTTTTCTATCACTGTCTGGGGTGGGACTTCCACTTTTCTAGATGGATATTTGGGTTCCAATCTTCAGATGTGAAAATGTAATGACTTCATGGACTGTTTTACTTCATATAATATATTCAAAACAACGTTTTTTCTCATGTGAAAAAAAAAATGATTAATGTTTATCACTCTGCCTTCAAAACTAGCGATGCTGGTCTATGTTGCTGGTTTATTGATATGGTCTGATGGTCTTTTTATATTTTGGACATATCACACTCCTCACATTATTAGCGTTTTTCTCTGTTGCAGGGTTTTGGGTACTTTAATTTGTATTTGGAACAATGGACGTCGGTACTCTATCTGTTGCTTTACTATTCTACATACTGCTATTTCACTTTCTTATAGATGCCTCGGGCATATTTGGATGCTTTCTCAGATTGTCGATAATCTCCATGTGGACCGTTACTGGGTTTTATATCAAGTCCCCGTATGTGACATGGGGTATTTTTCTATCACTGTCTGGGGTGGGACTTCCACTTTTCTGGATGGATATTTGGGTTCCAATCTTCAGATGTGAAAATGTAATGACTTCATGGACTGTTTTACTTCATATAATATATTCAAAACAACGTTTTTTCTCTTGTGAAAAAAAAAATGATTAATGTTAATCACTCTGCCTTCAAAACTAGCGATGCTGGTCTATGTTGCTGGTTTATTGATATGGTCTGATGGTCTTTTTATATTTTGGACATATCACACTCCTCACATGATTAGCATTTTTCTTTGTTCAAGGATTTTGGGTACTTTAATTTGTATTTGGAACAATGGACGTCGGTACTCTATCTATTTCTTTACTATTCTACATACTTCTATTTCACTTTCTTATAGATGCGGGCATATTTTGATGCTTTCTCAGATTGTCGATAATCTCCATGTGGACCATTACTGGGTTTTATATCATGTCCCTGTATGTAACATGGGGTATTTTTCTATCATTGTCTGGGGTGGGACTTCCACTTTTCTAGATGGATATTTGGGTTCCAATCTTCAGATGTGAAAATGTAATGACTTCATGGACTATTTTACTTCATATAATATATTCAAAACAAAGTTTTTTCTCTTATGAAAAAAAAATGATTGTTTATAGTCGAAGCGCTATGGGGTGGTTTATTATATTAATATTTCGCGGTCATTGGAACGCCCACAATTCATAACAAATATTGGAGATTTACTGTCCTATTTTAAAGTTTCATTTTTTTTTTTTTTTAATTGAAGCCGCCATCGGTATACCGACGCCTTGTAAGCATCATAATTGCGACAACTTAAAAACGTCAGAAGAGCGACAGTATAAAAACGTCAGACGAGCGAAGATCAAAACGTCGGACCACATTGCGTCGGAATTGCAACAGTTTACAAACGTCGAAAGAGCGACGTTCAAAACGTCGGACCACATTTTGTCAGAATTGTGACCGTTTACAAACGTCGGAAGAGAAACGTCTAAAACGTCGGACCAAATTGCATCGAAATTGCGACAGTTTACAAACGTTGGAAGAGCAACGTTCAAAATGTCGGACCACATTTCGTCATAATTGCGACAGTTTACAAACGTCGGAAGAGCGACGTTCAAAACGTCGGACCACATTTCTTAGGAAGTGCGACAGTTTACAAACGTCGAAAGCGCGACAGTTTGGGAAACGTCAGAAGAGCGACGCTTGTTTGGAAGCGATGGAAAAAGTATTGATAGTGCGACACTTTTTAAGTGCGTCGGAATTGAGACGGTATGGCAAACCACATTTTTGCCGTCCTTGAACTGTTGCTCTTGCAACGACTATGTGTCCGCCAAATTTTCTAGTGATAGGTTATGAGGAAATATGCTACCTCCAGGTTCATACCAATTTCTTCTTCTTATCCAAGTCTCTGGTTATGAAGCCACTTATTTGCTCTAGCTATCCTTGCTATGATAGGGTTGCATGGTAAGGTTTTCATTAACTACTTAGCAAGGCCCCCTCTCAATGGTGAAAAAATCATTTTCCGAACCATTTTGAGTGCATTAAGTTATATATAACCTTAAAAAATATTTTTGGTGAGTTAGCCCAATATTTGTTTTCAAGCACAAAAAAAAATTTAACGCCAATTTTGGCTTAGTGTTTATTACTCTCCCTTTCTACAAGCTTAGTTATACAAACATATTTATATATTCTTTTCAAGTTGATTCTATAATACTCTTGGTTTTTATATAAGTATGGACTTAGCAACAATTTCCCTTTGATGGTGCATGGCTATCATCTATTGTTCCTTCTGATATTTTTGTATTTTACAATACTCAATTTATATTGAAAGAATTGTTCCTCTACGATTTGACAACTTTCTTTTTCGATTTATAACACACATTTTAGTTCACAAATCTTGTATGGTTCCAGTATGGGAGAAATACACCCAGAATAATTTATTTCTTTCTATTCAATTCCGTCAAATATTTTCTTCCTATTACAGTATTTCTAATACCAAAATAGACACTCACTATATAAAGACTTATGAAAGTGTATGTTTCCCTTTAATATCGTTTTATAAAATTCGTTTTCTGACTATCCTTTTTTTCATTCATTCAATGATGGTAGGTTTCTAAGGGTATATTAAAAAAACTCTCATTTATATTATTTTATACTAGTAGTCCAAGTGATTTAGATGAGACCTCGTGAGGGGCTTTCCTCCACTTCATGTGCCTATTTTATTATAGGAACTTGGGACTGTTTACTCTATAATCGAGAGACTCTTTTCGCGTGCTTCTTTGGGGTAACTAACCTAGGTTAATTATTTGGTCTCTGAGTACTTATATACATCTATTCCCATTAAATATGATTGGTACTTAGGTATTCTTGCAAAATTTCTTGGCCCATTTCACTTATGTAAAGAAAATGATTATGCCATACCGAATTAAACTGAATAACAGAGTAGAAAAAGGGAAAATCATCTTACTTTATTATCTACTATAAACAAGTTCGTACCTATACAGTTATATTTTCAAGATATTGTTCTAACCCTTTACGTTATCCCATGAAAGAGTCATGGTTCATTGATAAATATTTACATGTTCAAAGTTAGTACTGAACACTATAGGACCCTTCCAAAAGAACTTGTCTAAATTAATTCTTGTACGAATTTTCATACATTCTATTATTCTATACAGAAAATACAAAAGATTACTTGCAAACAAAAGAGCACATATCTCGTTCCTCCTGAGAATGTATCAGGAGCTATTACGGTCCTCCCAACTGTAAGATGATATTTTTCACCAACCACCCTTGAGCCTTTTTCCCTTCTGAGCGTCTGTCCCTTATGTTAGAAAAGTATTTTTAGGAATTTTTTGTATTCAGGATTGACTTTCTACAGAAATTTGAAGCAATTTCTTGGTTTTCTCTTAGATCCCAAGTAGTCTTTCTCTCCCACAGGTTATATTCATAAAATCTCTATCTTTCTTGCCCACGGGATTCTTATCATTTCTCTGTAGCCAAGAATTTTTCTCTTGTCTCTCTTGCTTATTCTCTCCAAAGTAATGTAAAATTGGAAACAATTTTTTTTTGTTTTTGTTTCCTCCCCTTTCTGGGTATAACTAATTCTAGTTAATTTCATGACACGTAAGTGTCAAGTTCCACCCAACAACTCTTAATACATGCTCAAGAGTCTTAACAATACATTTTAATTTTCCCTCAAAATTGTTGAAATTCTTTAATAAATAAAATACAGAGGGATGCATTCCCCCACAACACAAAAAATGAAAAACATTGCAGAAATAACAGTGAAACACTTCACAGAAAACAACTTTTTTACACACGAGAGGAGCTCTTTCAAATTTATTCAACTCTTCTCTGAAATTCGATTCATTCCTTCACAAAAAACATACGAAATCACATTTCCTTATACAAAATTGGCAAAGGCCTGAGCATTCAAAGCAATTCAATGCATGAATAGACATAAGACAACCAAACTCGTCCTGATGTTCTAATTTGTTGTTTACACACAAAACATCGTACAAAAAGCATTCAGAACACATAATAGTGGACCTGAAATATTATGGGTTCCACTTTTAAAGACACATCACATCTGGTGCCTCCATCGCAAATCGCTCATCGACAATTTTAACTTTTAACATATGCGCTTACGGGAAAACTCAAAACATTGCAATTGCAATGTGACCTAGCACATATCGTATCACAATAAAAATAACTTATCTTGTGGGTGCTTATCTGTTAACTCCTAAGCTTTACAATGTGCGCTATGCACTACCCTCTTGAGCTTTCCACGTGCCCCTTCTATGCTCGCATCACAAATAACATAAAACAACCTGCGAGCGGCTTTAAAGTTAAAGCTTAAAATTTGCGAAGTGCAGGTTGCGGGTGGTAAGTCGTGGGAATTGCGAAATACAAAAAGGTAAGGAATAAAGTGAAATACAAAGGTTTGTGGTGGTTTTTAATATGCAATAAAGGTAAAGTCGGTCGCACTAGATCGCATCGATGAAAATGTAAGTTTTGGTGCAGGCTTAAGAGCTAAACCATAAATTTTGTGAAGTGTAGGCGATGACGCGAAAAGATGTGATAAGTGTGAAGTGGGAAAGGTAAGGGATAAGATGAAATATTAAGGTTTTTCGTGGTTTGGTTAATGCGGTGGAGGTAAGTGGTGGGTCCTGCCAATATCGCATCGATGGGGAAATAACTTTGGGTGGAAGGATTAAAGGGTAAACCATAAAAGTTATGGTCGTGAAGCTGTAGACAAATAGGTAGGTGAATACAGCTAAGTAAGAAATAACGCTGAGTATGGCTCCTAGTACTATATCTTGATTTTTTGCGTGAACACCTACATATTTGAAAATTGAGGTTTGTCCTTCCCTGCATAGGAAATTAAATGAGGCGTGTGCTATTGTGACTCCTCATTCATGGCGGTGGTTGAGAGTAATTACAACACTCCCCCTTAATCACAACTGTCCCCTTCAACCATTCCCAGACATTGTCTGAGATAAACAAAACTCTTTTGTCCCAATGGATTAGTGAGGATATCAACAAACTATTCCTCTGACCTGCAATGCTGCAAAACAATTTCACCATTGTTAACTAATTCTCTTATGAAGTGGAATTTGGCATCAATATGCTTTGTTCTCTTATGTAAAATAGAATTATTCTACAATGCAATTGCTGAGCTGTTATCACAAAATATTTTGATTCATTTGTCTTGTTCATGACATAAATATCTCAGCATCCTTCTCATCCAAACTACTTGACATGTTGCTATTTTTGCTGCTACATATTCAGCTTCTGCTGTTGATAATGAAAATATTGGTTGCTTCTTAGAAGCCCATGAAATGGCTCTTGATCCCAAATGAAAAACATATCCTGATGTTCTCTTTCTGTCATCTACACTTCCAACCCAATTACTATCACTGTAACCAACCAGCTTAAAATTATCAAACGTGGAGTATAGAACACCATACTCCTTTGTTCCATTTGCAGAACTTAAAATTCTCTTGCCTGCTTGCCAATGTGTCTCCTTGGGTGTCTCCATGAATCTAGATATCAATCTTACTGCATACATTATATCAGGCGTAGTTGTTGTCAAACACATTAGACTTCCAACCATGCTCTTGTACAATGTCGGATCAACATTCTTGCTGCAATCATTCTTGCTCAATTTCAACCCCATGATAGTTGGAGTTGATGATGCCTTGTTGTTCTGTATTGTTGAACCTTTTTAAAACTTCTGCTGCATAATTTGTGTGGGAGATAAAAATCCCCTTTTATGTTTTCTGTATTTCTATGCCAAAAAAACATCTCAGCAAACCCAAGTCAGTCATTTCAAATTCACTTTTCATGGCTTCTTTAACATCAGCAATGAGAGAAACATCATTGCTAGTAAAAATCAAATCATCTACATACAAAACAACAATACGTATTTTACCATCATTTTCTTTGATATACAATGTGGTTCACCATCACACTTGTCAAACCCATTTTCTATCAGGTAAGCATCAATCATGTTGTACCATGCTCTTGGTGCTTGATTCAGCCCATAAAGAGCTTTCTTCAACTTACACACTTTGTGTTCTTGGCCTTCTATCTCATAGCCATGAGGTTGTTCAACATACACCTCCTCTTTCAACACTCCATTCAAGAATGTTGACTTCACATCCATTTTCTAAACTTTCCACTTTTGTTATGCTGCTATAGGCAACACTTTCCACACTGTCTCTATCCTTGCAACTGGTGCAAAGGTTTCCTTATAGTCTCTACCTTGCTATTGCTGGTAGCCTTTGACAACTAGCCTTTCTTTGTGTCTTTCTATCTTGCCTTGAATGTTGCTCTTGGTCTTATAGACCCATTTCAGTCCAATAACTTCTTTTCCTTGTGGGAGGTCCACTAACTCCCATGTGTCATTCTTTTCTGTTGCTCATATCTCTTCATTCATTGCTTCAATCCATTTCTATTCTTTTACACCATCTTCAAAATGGATTGGGTCATCAACATGACAAAATAAAGAAAATAAAGAATTTAGACCAACATTACTATTAACTTCTTTTTGCTCATAAATTTCACTTAATTTCTAAGTTTTCGCTTTCTTGTATTTGTTGCGGATGTGCTTGGAGTATCAGTTGGACTTAAGGGATTTTTTGATCCCTGTGGTGTGCTTGGAGAAGCACCTCATTGGTTTTTCACTATTTTTCTATTTATTGCATGTGGTGTGCTATTTTCAACTTTTGTAGGTGGAGGTGGAGCCACCATTGAGGAATTATTGTCTGCAATCAATTCCTTTTTGTCTTCAAGTGAAATACATGTCTTCACATTGACTGTCTTCTCTAAACTTCCATCCCAAGCTTCTTCTTCAATGAACTTAACATCTCTGCTTATTATTAATTTCTTCGTTGATGGATTATAGAGCTTGTAGGCCTTGGATTAATCATTGTATCGAACAAATATACACTTCTCCCCCTTGTTGTCCAACTTCTTCCTTAACTGATCCAGGACATGTGCATATGCCACACATCCAAACACTCTCATGTGAGTGACAACTTGTTTTGTTCCATTCCATGCTTCTTGTGGAAATGGATCACTTACAATATCACTTTAGAAACTTGAACAACTTCACTAGAAAACTAATTGTTCACCAAAAATTCTAACTATATAACTTAAATTTAAGTAATAACTAACTAATGAATATATTCCCTTTTCCTCCCATTTCCAAATTTTAAATGTTCTAATTTATTTCAAATTATATTTGATGATATTCAATGTGATATAAAAATAAGGATGATACACACTTTTAAACGGTAATTGAATGGAAAAAGCATAAAGAAAATAAATATACAAAATTGAATTAGGTACATTGACACCGTTTTTCATCCGTCAACATATATTAATTTTTAATTTATTTTTATAATACAATTTTACATTAAAATTTACTTTAATATTTATATAGTATATTTTTATTTTTTCCATGAACTCAATTTTATAAACATCCAGCCTTGTTATCCATTTGCAACTAATTTTTATCTAAATTTTAAATACGGATTCCCATTATAATTGTGCCAAATGAGTGAAGGAAACGTCCCCTCGACTTCAACCCTCGATCTGCGTCTTGTACGGAAATGCGAGCGATCTGCTGTATAAATCATGTTTCTGAAAAATGAAAACGTTGATTGGGATTGTTAGTATGGTTCCTTCCATTTTGGAAACATCTAGTCCAATTTGTGTTTCCGTACGCCATAAATTCATTTTGTACGACAGATCGACATACAGAAACATGGTTTTTTAGGTCGGATACGTACATATTACAAACATTTCCATACGACCGTTGACTTGTTTTGGTGTAGGGCCTACTTAAATCGACTTTATTATTATTATTTTTTTTTAATTTTGTTGCTTAAGTTGGGTTGGGGGGTGGGTTAGTGTTGAGGTAGGGATGGAATGAAAATATTATAAGCGCACTTTCACCTCTCATTTTCCACTTGTTTTTTTGGAGATCCTGGAGAAGAGGAGAGAAGAGAGGAGAAAGAGAAGAGAAGAGAGCATGGAGAAGAGAAAGTTGAGGAGAGCTTGGAGGAGTGAAGGAGGAGTTTGGAAGAGTAAAGAAGGGCTTCCATCTACAAGAGCTAAATAGTTAAGTGCAAACCCCAAACTTCCTCATTTTTTTGTCATTATTTTTTGTATTTTCTCTCCTCCCTCTCCTACAGTTGGGTAATTCTTTCTTCTTGCTCATTTATTTTCAGGTGTCCACCACCTACATTTGTATTCAAAGATGATGTTTTTTTTTCTTCCATGTATCATTCCATTTTTATTTTCATGATGGCCGGGGGGAGTAGGAATATAAGAGAAGAGGAAAAAGAAAAAAATAGTGGTCCCCATATGAGTGACCTGATGTATGATGAGGAGGAAGGGGATGAAGAGGAAGGGGATGAACTTCATGAGAACATTGAAAAAATAGAGGGGAAATCTATATTAACACCCTTGTGGAGTTATTTGACCAAACATGAAGGGGGAAAAGGTGGTGGAAGCTACAAGTTTTTGTGCCCTCATGGTTGTCATGGACTAAACCATATAGTGGTGCATATACCCATGTGAAGAGGCACCTTTGTGGTGTGATGGATGGTGATGAATAAAGGGGTGTCGCGGGGATAGAAATTTTCCAAAATGTTTGAGCTGAACAAAGAGGAAAATGCATCCAAATAGAGGAGGTTGAACAACAACAAAAAGCAAGAAACCAAAAACTCAATCTGAATCAAGTGCAACCTCTAGATTTGGTAGCTCATCTACTCATGGTACTTATCCAAGCTATGAAGGTAAAAGAACAATATGGGATTTCCTTAATGTTGTTGCGATAGATGATGTGGACAAAAAAATAGGTCGATTTCATTTTTCTTGTGGTGTAGCATTCAATGTGCTTTGCTCTCCTTATTGGCATGAAATGGTAAATTCCATCAATGAAGCCCAAAAATGATACAAGGCCCCCAACTATGAGAAAGATAGAACAATGTTATTAAAAAGTTTAAAAGGAAAGGTTCAAAGAGCTTTGACATGTTTTACAAATGAGTGGGTAGATTGTGGGGTATCCATTATATGAGATTGGTGTACAAATATCAGAAACCAACATTTGATAAATGTTCTTGGTGTTGTGCTAGTGGTGTAGTATTTGGTACATTTCATGACTCCTCCTCCATCAGTGAAACTTCCCAAAGCATTGCAAATCTCCTATTGCAGTCAATCAAAGATGTTGGTCCTAGTAAAGTGGTTCAAGTCATCACAGATAATGAAGGAAATTTTAAGGCAACGAGAAAAATTATTGGGCGTACTCATCAGCACACATTTTGGTCTCGGTGCTTGGTGCACACATTGAACATTTTGATGCATGATATTGTGAAACATAAAGAATGTGGGTGGAATAATGAGCTTTACAAGACACAAAATCAATTTATCCCACGACATACAAGGGTAAACTACTTCTATGGCACTTGCTCCAAGTTGTAGTTGCTTAAACTTGCAAAAAGAAGATTTTCAAGCTATTACCTCATCTTTAGGTGGTTAGTGAAGGTGAGAAAAACTTTAACTAATATGGTTACCACTGAATCATGGGAGGAAATTAAGACTGTTAGAGATGGTGCTAATGTATCCAAGTACATTATTCTTGACATGTTATTTTGGTCACAGCTTAAATATGTTTTGCAATTCACCAAACCAATTTATTACATGACAAAGTTTGCAGATTCAGACCGACCAATCATTGGGGGGGTGTATGAGCAAATGGATAGCATGTTAGGGAAAATTAAAGACATTGATGAGACTAGAGATATTGCCTTGTACACTTATATTCTTGCAGAGGTGGAAAAACGATGGGATATGCTAAATGTTCCATTACATGCATTAACATATGTTTTGACACCCAAATACTATCATCCATCATGGATTTCAACAACAACCCCTGGGGGGAGCAGGAGAAAAAAACACCTAGATCTAGAGGTTCTTGAAAAATATGTGATTCAATTGGCTAGATTATTCCCTCATGAGGAGGAAGTTTCCTTGGTACGAAAACATTTGAGTAACTATATTCTTTTCACCAAACCATTGGGGAGCATGGATGTAATTAGAGATTGAGAGACTTTTTCTTCTCCTGAGTGGTGGAACATGCGTGGAGGTGCTTTTCCAATTCTACAGACTTTGGCATTACGGGTGCTATCACAGGTGGTAAACACTTCTTCTGCAGAGAGGTGTTGGAGCTCTTATTCTTTCATCGACAGTGTTCAAAGGAACACGTTGAGTTTAGACCGGGCAGAGAGCTTGGTTTATGTTCATTACAACTTGCGATTTTTGTCCCATTATTGTGATGATGCAAAGAGTAATAAAGACATTAAGGTTTGGGATAGGTATCTAGAGGAGCCAAATTTGGAGGACGGATTGTTAACAATTAGAGGATGCTCTTATCCAGGATGATGATGATCGAGTTGATATGCCACCCCGATCTAGTCCCTTGGCTCCTAGGTTCCATGGGTAAATGAAAACAACAAGGGCTTCGTCTTCATCAGTTGCAGTCCCACAACTTCCACAACCACCATATTCTTCATTGTCACCATGTCCACCATATTCTTCATTGCTGCCACATGGAGGCCCACTGCCACATAGTCTTCATAGTGAAAGGAGAAGAGATTAGTAGATATATTCACAATTTACTACTTTTGTCATAGATTCGACTTGTAGGCTTGTGTGAATTTGAACTTTGTTGTCTTGGTCGTGGCCAAGTGGTCTATTTTGTAAAAGTTATTATTTTAATTTTGGACATGACTAATGTTGACAGTTAGTCACTACTAAATAATATGTTTTATGTTTTATAATATACTTAAATGTTTTATGTTTTATAATATGCTTAAAAATTTGATGTGCTAGAATGTAGATGGCTGATATTGGAATAACTAATCATCTATGTACAATGGAATCATGGATGCCATATATATCTGGATTTATGTAAAAATATGTCTGTTTTCATGTCTTATACAACTAATTTGATATTTAGGATGTTTGTTTTGAATAAAAATGAAAAAAAAAAATATAAATAGAGTAGACGCTTGCTGCGTGGCTTCCTAAATTTTTGGAAAATAAGACTTCCGCATCCCGACTTCATGCAACGTTGTGCCAAACATATACTAATCACAACCAATATAATCACTACCAACATCATAGAAGATTGCAATTTTTAAGAACATCAAAAATGGATTGATGTTAGAAACTTGCAAACAATCGCTCTGCTCATATTTTCTAGAACCTGTACTCTATATATGTAAGGGGATCTTTCTACACATTTAAGTAGTTGAATTGCTGACGACTTTACCCTCTAGAAACTGTAATCTATATATGTAAGGGGATCTTTCTACATATTCACAAACTCTCCATTTTGTGGAAAATGAATGTATTTATGAAAATCAATGCAAACCGCACTGTTAACGAAAATAGAAATGATATGAGTCCAGCGATTGTTATGTCAAAAACTTCCGGTCATATTGTAAGGACAGTAAGCTTGTTACATCGGGAATTGAATCTTATTTACAGTAACCTAGAAACTAAAAACGTCAAACATTGTATTTCAGACATTTAAAGTTCTGGCATGAAATTTGTTGTGGTGCAAATGGCAAGGCAAACTACGAAATATTTTTTCTAATAATACTTTCAGAACAAGAAAAGTACATATGGAATCTGTATGCTTTCAGTAATACTATTAAATTCCACCATATTCACTTAAAGTTACACACAGAGAGTTATGATATATTTTTAATGGATATAGGAACGAATCACACAGCAGTGAACACGCACAAAAATGAAATCTAATTGTTTGAATTTTAACATAATAGAAAAATAAATAAACACAAAGCTTCACATAGATTATCTAGAAGATTTAGAATGCTAATAATAGTAAGACACAGGCGTGTAAATTACATAAAAATGTTCTAAAATTTAGAACTAACATATTTAACACTTTGCCCTTAATTATGATTACTAGGCATATGAATGTATGTTTCACCCGGCTTACAATATTTCATATAAATTAAGAAAAGTTGTTTTACTTAGTACAATGTTTTTAGGTTTTTAACTTTATATTGTTTTTTTTTTTTTAAGTTTACTCCAAACTCTATATTATGCATACATTTTTTTTTGCTAATAATACTTTCAGAACAAGAAAAGTACATATGGAATCTGTATGCTTTCAGTAATACTATTAAATTCCACCATATTCACTTAAAGTTACAGACAAAGAGTTATGATATATTTTTAATGGATATAGGAACAAATCACACAGCAGTGAACACGCACAAAAATGAAATCTAATTGTTTGACTTTTAACATAATAGAAAAATAAATAAACACAAAGCTTCACATAGATTATCTAGAAGATTTAGAATGCTAATAATAGTAAGATGTACTTTTATCTGGCACAGGCGTGTAAATTACACCAGCCTAGATCCATCTTAATTCCGGATCTTTCAAACGCCAAGAGAATCAAATCTCTCGAGGTGAAAACCTCTTTTTTGAGTGCAAAACTTGAGGAAAGGTTTTCACCTCGAGAGATTTGATCCCTCTCGGCGCTTGATAGATCTGTAGTTAAGATGGATCTAGGCTGGTTTTAGTCATGTGCGATCAAGGAAAATCTATCAATAATATGAGGAACATATGCTTAATTTTATCAATAATATGTAAATACATCTAATATTAACATAACCATTTTAAATATGTTAAATATGTCTGAGATTTATTGAGTCATTTTAATTTTAAATTTGATTAGTTACCTCAATTTGTTGAGATGATAAATATTGTAAAATAACTTTAATGATGAAACAAAATTTTGAATGCAAAGTGACAATGTAATAATATTGAATGACAGAAACTGCGAATAATAAGAATGTAGTCAATTACGAATAGTCTTCATTGTGATCAATTTCAAACTCTTTTCTTCTACTATTCTTATTTTCACCCATGTTAGTTTTGTCATATTTTCATATTGATTATTTGAAAAGGAAAGTTGGAATTTTAAACCATTTAAATATTTAGCTCGAGTTGTTGTAGTAAACATCATGCCTTGTCTCTCTTGCTCTCCAATATTAATAGGTTTAATTACTATAACACAAAAATCAATGTACATTGTCAATATTTTTTTGTGCTTAAACTGAAATCATTGCACACACACTATTAATCCAATGACTTTAAAATTAATGTACCATCATACATCCAATTACATCGAATCAACAATCAACATATACACTGAAATCAATGCATCTAATGCAAGAAATCGAATAATAATATAAAACAACATCTACAATAAAATAAATGCATCTAATGCAAGTAATCAAATGTGATTAGAAATCAACATCTACACTCAAATAAATGAGTCTAGTGAAAGTAGGAAAATAGGATTAAAAACCAACATTTACACTGAAATCAATGCATCTAGTGCAAGCAATCAAATAGGATTAGAAATCACCATCTACACTAAAATAAATGCATTTAGTGCAAGAAATCAAATAGGATTATAAATCATCTACATTTAAATCAGTGCGTTTAGTTAAATTATCTACATTTAAATCAATACATTTAGTCCAAGCAATCAAATATAATTAGAAATCAACATCTACATTGACATTAATGCATCTAGTGCAAGCAATCAAATAAGATTAGAAATCACCATCTACACTGAAATCAAGGAATTTAGTGAAAGCAATCAAATAGGATTAGAAATCACCATCTACACTGAAATCAATGCATCCAGTGCAAACAATCAAATAGGATTAAAAATAATCTACATTGAAATCAATTCATCTAGTGCAAGAAATCAAATATACCCAGAAATCAACATCTACATTAAAATTAATGCATCTAGTGAAATCAATCAAATAGGATTAGAAATCATCATCTACACTGAAATTAATGCATTTAGTGCAAGAAATCAAATAGAATTAGAAATCGTCTACATTAAAATGAATCCGTTTAGTGCAAGTAATCAAATATCATTAGAAATCAACATCTAAACAAAATCAATGCATCTAGTGCAAGAAATCAAATAGGATTAGAAAACACCATCTACACTTAAATCAATCAATCTACTGCAAGAAATCTTCTTCCTTCTCTCCCCCATATATATCTATATATCCCTCCATCTCTCCTTCTTTGTCTCTTTATCTCACCCCACCAAGCACACACTCTCTCTCACTCCATATCTATCAATTTTTTTGTCCCTCCCTCCTTCTCTCCATCTATCTCTTTTTCTCTTCACCTTACATCTATATCTATATCTCACTCTATCTCTCTATATCAACTCCAAAACATAAACTCTCTTTCTCCAATCTATCTATCTATCACTCCCTCCTCCTCCTCATCCTCCTCCTCCTCTCTCTCTCTCTCTCTCTCTTTTCCCCTTCCCTCCCTCTCTCTTGCTTCTATCTCTCTTCCCTCCTGCTACCCATTCTCCCTCTCTCTCCATCTTCTTTATCACTCCCACTCTCTCTCTCTCTCCACCTTTCACCCTCTATGTATTTATTCTTACCTCTACCTCTCTCCTTCTCCATGTTCATCTCTCTTTCCTTACCTCTCTTCACTCTCTCTCTTCCTTTCTCTCCCCCCCCTCTCTCTCTATCTTCACCTTCCAACTTTGTTACCATATTCCTCTCTCTCTCTCTCCTTCTCTCCCCCCTTCTCTCCATATATCCTTATTTTTCTCTTTATCTCACCCCAAAACATACACACTACCTCTTCATCTCTCCCTTCTCACTCCCCCTCTCTCTCCACTATTCACTCTCTATGTATTTCTTCTTCCCTCCCTCTCTCCTCATCCAACACCATCTCTCAATCCCTCCCTATCCCCCCTTCCAAATACATATTTATATCCCTCCCTCTCTCCTCCCATTTCTCCTCCTCTCTTTCAAGTCCCCTCTCTTTTACTTCCTCTCTCTCCCTTTCTCTATTACCTCCCTTTCTCTTCCCCCATCTCTCTGTCTCTCTCTCTCTATCTCTCTCTCTCTCCCCTACAATCCTCTCTTCTCCCATCACTCTCTTCCTTTCTCTCCTCCTTCTATTTGACCCCCCAACTCTCTTTATTTCTCTCTCTCTTTGTCCTCCAATCCTCTCTCTTCCCCCATCACTCTATCTCACTCTCCAATTATCTTACTGTTTCTCTCCCTTTATCATTCTCTCCCCCTTGTCTCCATCACTCCCCCTTTCTCCTTCTCTCCCCCCTTGTCTCCATCACTCCTATGTATATTTATCTCACCCATAAGCATACACACTCTCTCTCCATCTCTCCCTTGTCACTCCCTCTCTATTTATTTCTTCTTCCTTTCCTCGCTCTGCCTCCAACTCCATCTCTCTATCCCTCCTTCTCTCCTCCTCCTCTCATCCTCTCTCTCTCTGCCTTTATCTCCAACCTCCCTCGCCCTTCCCCCTTCTTTCTCTCTCTCACTCTCTACCCTCCAATCCTCTCTAATTCTCCCTCCCTCTCTCCTTATCTCTCTCCCACCTCCATCTTTATGTCTCCCTCTCCCTCTCTTACCTTTCTCTAACTCTCTCACTCTTCTCCCTCTCTCTCTCTCTTCATTCCTCTTCTCCCCACTCCTTCAATTTATCTTTATATCTCCCTTGTCACTCCCCCTATTTCTCCACCTCTATCATATATCATGATATATTAATATATATTACAATATAAAAAATTTAATATTGTATTAATCTAAATTTAATAATATTAATATTTTAATATTAATTTTAGGGTTAATAGACTGGATGTAGGTTCACTTGCGAGGGCGGAGAATGGAGTACCCCTGCGAATTTTCCCTAGGGTTTCAAACACCAAGAGCCGCCGCCGCAAGCTGGTCTGCCCAGGCCTGGTTCTGCCGCCATCTCTCTGAATACGGGCAGACCCCTGCGAGGAGAAGGAAAGGATTTCTGACCATTTGCAATAATGCAGAGGACGCGGCGATGTCTGAAGACGGAGGTCGATTTCTTTCAGGGAAATGGAGCGTCCCTCAGCACGCAACAGACCTTACGGGCATGGCCGCCGCCGCCATTGAACATTTCCCTGCCTCTGCGCTGTTCAATTCTGCAGCAGTGGCCGACCTCTCAATAGGCTCTACGCCTTCCTCTGCCGCAACTCCAAGCGGCCATCTTAACCCAAATTGCAGTTTGCCAAGGAACGCTAGCAAAGTTCCTGCAGCCACCAGCTCCACAGTGTGCTCCGCGCCCTTCATCGTGGATGCATCTGGTGGTTTTCTTAGTCCAAGTCATAGATCTACTGAGAATGCTCTCTCATTTCGTGCAGGTCTGCACTATAAGTGCCCTCTAGTTCCTGTTGCCTCCCTTCACGTGAATTCAAATGGAGAAGGGGACGGCATCGTTGGCCAAATTACAGAGGTGGGCTCCAACAAGCTTACTGCCTCGATCTCTGCAAAGCCCTTGCAAAGGCTCAATACCAGCCTCTCGAACAAGCAAGGCAATCCTGATAGGAGGCTGCTGCAAGAGGGTTTTGATTTTCAGCCGGCTGCTCTTAAGGCCAATCACCTCCCTTCTTTCCAGATCCAGATCACGATTCTATCCGGCAGAACCTTGCTGCATTGGGTGCAAGCTACGGATTTAGTGCAAGATCTCTTAAACAATCTTGAACGCAGATTGGGGATTCCATCGGAGCTCCAAAGGTTGCTACACAAAGGTAAACAACTTGAAAACCCTCTTCCCCTCTCTCATTACATCATTAATAGAGATGCTTCGATTGTGCTTTCCCTGAGACTTAGAGGAGGCGCACCTGGGCAGCCCTCTTCCACTCCCGCCTTCTCCTATAAGGATGTGGTTCATGCACAGATGCCCAAGAAATCTGCTACTTCAGCTGAGGCTTCCAAGCCTTTCCTTGTGGACAAGATGGAGGAAGTCCCCTCTATTGAAATTTCCAATCCATCGCTGGACGAACAAATTCAGATATATGCAGAATCAGCCATCATTTGCAGGTTCAATGGCCTTTGGCCTCGAACTACAGATCTATATCAATGGATCCACACCAATTGGACAGACAGCTGCCAAGTCATCCTTTGTTCAAAGGGTTTCTTTATAGTAGTGTTTTCATTCAGCAAAGATTATCAGAAAGCCTTAACAGAAGGCCCATGGTTCTGGGGAGCAGCCGGACTATTTCTCACTCCTTGGTTCCCAGATTTCGATCCCTCTTCAGCAGTTATCACCAAGCTTCCCATCTGGGTCCGTCTTCCGAACCTTCTGGCTCACCTCTGGCACGTCTCGGTTTTCCAAGGGATTGGAAATGCCTTGGGCCGCTTCCTAGCTACTGATACCTCTCGACCGGACAAAGGAATCTATACCTATGGCAGAATTTGTGCAGAAATAGATCTAAGCAAAGGATTGCCTGATCAGATCAACCTCAAGATTGGGGACTTTCACTGGACACAAACCTTGGATTATGAGAACACTGCATTCCGGTGCAGAAATTGTCATCAGACGGGGCATCTTCAGAACACATGCTCCAGCTTACCCGGCAGAAAAAAGAAAACCAATAGCAAATCGAAGTCCAAGAGCTGGAAACCATGCGATCCACCCCCCATGAATGATCTAGAGTCCTCCAACTTGGATGAGGAAGATTTGGAAGAGGAAGGAGAGAAAGATGTGCACCCGCAGGTCACGCCTTCGGCCAGCCCTGAGGATCCCTCTGCCCCTCCGATCACTCAGAAACGTTTGCATGAGTATTCTTCCTCCGATTCAGACAAGGAGACTCATTCTACAGGGAAAAATAATCTACAATTGGTTCCTGCCCAGCCAAATCATAATGGCTGGGTCAAAGTCATTAAAAAGAAAGGGAAAAAAGTTCGACTGGAAGTCTCTGCCCACTCTGGGTAGCTTTCTTTGTTTCGCTCTCCTTTTTATGTCATCCTTGGTCTATTTTGTTCATTCCATGGTCACTTTTGGGGTCCGAGGTTGATAACGTTTCATTGCCGGCCCCTCGCTTCTATGCTTTGCTTTTTGCAAGCTCTGATTGTACTATATGGTTTTTACTTAATAGAATTAGACTTATTTAAAAAAAAAAAAATTGTTAGGGTTAATAATGTTTTTTTTGGCATGGTATTAATAATAGTTTGGTCCATGGTATTTGGCCCATATACTTCATATATAATTAGATGTTTATTTCTAATCGTGTTTGATATATTTTTATTTATTTACCTTACCTCTTTATACCTTTTTTATATTTATTTATTTACCATACCTCTTTTATAAATATGTTATTTGGCCCATGGTATTATTAATAATTTGTCCCATGGTATTTGGCCCACGGTATTAATAATAATTTGTCCCATAGGCTTCACTTAAATAAAACCTATTTTGAGTTTTTGTAAATATAAAGTGGTTTATTGAGTTTTATTTATTTACCATACCTATGGTTTATTTATATTTTTACTTATTTAACATATTTTATTTATTTACCATATCTCTTTTTTGAGTGTTAGTAAACCTCTTCATATTTTAAGTTTATATCGTTTAAATTTATTTTTAATGAATTTTTAATTGTTCATTTATATCTTTATGTAAGTTATTGTTTAAGCTGACATTTTTTTTTTGGCTTCAGACATACGTACACATAAGGGTCATACTAGGTTGTAGAATGCGCCTCTCGGCCCAATAAAAATGTTCTAAAATTTAGAACTGACATATTTAATACTTTTCCCTTAATTATGATTACTAGGCATATGAATGTATGTTTCACCTGACTTACAATATTTCATATAAATTAAGAAAAGTTGTTTTACTTAGTACAATGTTTTTAGGTTTTTAACTCTATATTGTTTTTTTTTTCATTTTACTCCAAACTCTATATTATGCATAATTTTTTTTTTCAATATTGTTTCATCTAGTTCTTCTTCATTTAGTAGTTTTTCATTAAAAATAACATTTTGTTTTTTTTCATTCCCTCTCTTATTATCACAAAAGATTCAACAATTGTGATAGTTTCTTTCATTTTTTCGATGGCAACTTTTAAACCCCAAGTTTCATCTCCATCACATTTGGGCTCTGCAATCCATTCCTTCATAAAGTTTCATTCAACATCACGATTCAATTCAACAATCATTATAGTTTCATTCATGTCTTCCAGTGAAGATTTCCCTCAGATTTAGTTGTTGTTGCAAAATTTCATTTCAGTTTAAACTTCATTCACATGAGTATTTGCAGAGTGGACTTCACTTTCTTCACCATTTTCATGTTTTAAATTTCCTATAATGTTAAATTTTTTATGCACTTTTCTCAACAAAATTCTCAATAATGTTTAGGAAAATTGCACTCTTCATGTCTTGTATATCTTAGTTTCTTTAACGTGCTCTTCCATAGATTTTTCATTTTTTTTTGTAATATCAAAATTTTCTAACTTTTTTCTGCTACAATAGTTGTTTTATCTACTTCAATTTCTATAAGTTAGCTTGATGTTGATCAATAATGCTCTTTCTTTCATTGTATGCAATTTTGGGAAAAACTCCAAAGCTTATTGTTAAATGGGAAAAAATATTGTTACATCATCTTCTTGTTAATTCTAAACTAATCATTCTAATACTTGAACAATTTTGGGAAGAATGTCATCTAAGCTTTATTGTTAAATGAGAAAAAATATTGTTACATCCTTCTTGTTAATTCTAAGCTAATCATTCTAATACTAGACTGATACTAGAATATCATTTTGATATTGAAACATCAATTCATATTCTCCCTGACTTTATTCAAACCCTTTCAGCAGAATCTCTTTTGCTAATAAATTTCTCATATTAAACCCCAATCAAAATTATACTTTTATATCAAGAAAATAAGAAATGATGACATACCAGAACAATCCATTCTAACGACAATTCAGAGAATTAAGTCACCTTATTTAATAGAAAACTTAATCACCTTACCTAATATATTTTAAAAGAACTCAATCACCTTAATCATTTAACCTTTTATTTTAATTTTTATTTAATTTTCTGGATCTTTCTACTTTTATTTTTTTCTTCTAAATTCTCAATTAATTTTTTTTTTCAATTCTTTTACTCACTAATTTATTAAAAACCACATTAATAATCCATTTAGGAAGAGAAATCATCCCTACTCAACGCAGGTCTATGCTTTTGGAACTATATCATTTTTATATTTAAGTAGAGAACTCTTACTGGTGTAGTAGTGAAACACAAAAATAGCTCTTGATAATATAATGTATGCTTGAATTAATGGAGAGTTTGAAAATAATTAGACACAAATCATCATAGATAAATCATTTGTAAGGATTTTAATCTCTCGCATTCTTGCTGAATCTTTCCAAAATTTACCCTGTATTAATTTGCATGTAAACTACATTAAAACTGTATGAAGCCTTGGAGTAATTAACACATTCGAACAATTTTTCAAATAACCTCTACATCTGATTGTACTGAATAAAATTTCATTAATGTGCATAATAATTTCTCACTAGGTATGGAAGACAAGGCGAAACTTTGAAAGTATTTGCATGCAATTTCAGTACCTCGTCGGCTCTCTGCTTTGTTTTGTCTGCGCAACGGAGTTGTTGAAACATACACAGTTTAGACACAGCTCCACACTGAAGCATCTCCTGAAGAATAGAAACATATGAAGAATATATGCAAAGTGACCACATGATTCTCACTTCTTTCTTAGTGGAGATTTCTGAAACCCTAAAAATCTTCTTGGAGACTACAACAATACCCATGGCGTGATCAGCCAAGGCAGCCCTTCCTTCTGCATAGTCCACTAGCATGTCCAAAAAATCTAACATCTTTTCACACTTGGAATTCTCAGCCTCTGGAAGTAATTCGAGCAGATCAAACAAAACACCTGCCTCGATTGCCATTAATCTGATATTTCTAGATTTTTTACAAACTACTATAAGAAAAGCCAAGGCCGCCATAGTCGCCTGATGGAAAAATTCACGCGTTATGATTTCTAATAGCCCTCGGAAAATATCAATCCTTTCCCTCACAATAAATTCCCAATCAGATACCGAAGTGGAAACCTTCTTCAATAAAATGGTCGCGTGAAGTCTAACCTCGTTAGTTCCTTTATGAAAGATCAAGGCCAATGACCTAATGCTCCTTGCCTTTGCCAGCGACTTGGCAATTTCCTGGGTCATAGGAAGCAGATGAAAAATTCCCATTGAGTCTCTTCACAAGTCCTGAAATTTTCATTGTCAATCTCTTCACAGCAAGAGGAGTTGATCAGAAAGACCAGAACATGACTTGCAGCAAACCCATCAATGCACCGTCTGTCTGCATAACTCTCCTACACAAGGCACCGTCATTTCTTCAGTGCATTACTGCCCTCCAATGATGGAGAACTGAATGTGGCTTGAAGTAACTTGGACACTTCAATGGAGTCCATGGGTGTCCTGGGCGATAGCATGTGGTTGGGAGTTAAATCGAAATTCTCTAGAGAATGCATGGTAACAGGACATATATTCTTCTTGCATGAAAAAATCCATTGCTCTATGCTCTCTCGATCATATGGAGTTTTTGTTTATTCCAGAACTGTAGTTCTGAAGAAGTTTTTAATTTTTTACAGTCATTTTTATGGTTAATGAAAAAGAGTTTCTCTCCATCTTCTTTGTCCAAACTTCTATCATTTCTTTGTGTTCAGTTGAGGAACTTTGCTTCCTCTATTTTTTTTGAAATATTCATAAATTTTCATCATGGTATCGGAGCTAGTCTAGGCACTTAGTGAGACAAAACAGAGCTTTTTTTTTCCACTGCAGGAGCTGTAAGAAGCTTATTGAGCAGATTTCTCCAACAGAGAAATTTCTTTCTTGTTTTATTATACAGTCAGTATCTTTTCTTTATTTTTATGATTAAGATGGCAGATGCTGGAACTGGTTTGACAAATTCCCAACTTCCATAGTTTAATGGGAACAATCATAGTTATTGGTCCATAACTATGAGAGCATTATTTTCTTCTCAAGGATTATGGGAGTAAGTTGAAACTGGCTACCCTGAACCTGCAGATGCAGCAGCATTGGCTGCTTTGACAGTAGCAGAAAAAGGCCTTTTGAAGAGCGGCGGGAAGAAGGATGCCAAAGCCCTATTTTTTCTCTTTCAATCGATACATGAGAGTGTTTTCCCACGGATTTCAGCAGCAACAAAATCCAAAGAGGCATGGGATATTCTCAAAACTACCTATCAATGTATGGATAAGGTGAAGACTGCAAAGTTGCAGATGTTGAGAAGAGACTTTGAAACACTCAGCATGAAGAAATCTGATACAGTAGATTCATTCTTCACTCAGGTTATTGGGTTGATAACTTAGATAAGATCTCATGGTGAAATTCTTCAAGAAAGAAGGATTGTAGAGAAGATCTTGAGAAGTTTACCCTCGAGGTTTGAAGCTGTTGTGGTAGCAATAGAAGAGACAAAGGATCTCTCACAGTTCACTGTAGATGAACTCAGTGCTTCTCTTATGTCTCATGAACACAGACTGAGTAGAGGAACAGATTCCTCTTTTGAGAAAGCATTCAAGACTCAGATGTCTTTCGGCCAAGGAAAAGGTCGAGGCAGAGAAAATAAAAGAGCTCGTGGAAGAAGCCAAAACAGAGGCAGAAATAATCCTGCAAGCACAAGTGGAAGGAGCTGCAATTAGAACCAAGATGAAGGTTCAAACAAACAGCAAGCTCATGGACAAAGGTATTACAAATCCCAAGTCCAATGTCATTATTGTAAGAAATATGGGCACTATGCCAATGAATGTAGGAAAAAAAAAATGACATGAATAATAGGCAAAATGCTAATTTTTCAAATGAAGAAGATAAGAATCCAAAGATTGTGTTGTTAACATGTAACATTGCACAAGACATACAAGATGATTTTTGGTTCTTAGACTCAGGTTGTAGTAATCACATGACTGGAAACATAGCAATGTTTGCCAATCTGGATGAAAATGTGAAATCTGAGGTAACAACAGGAACTGATAGTAAGATATCTGTCAAGGGTAAGGGCAGAGTCAGTATCCAAGCAAGAAATGGAGAACAGATGATTGTGCCAGAGGTATAATATGTACCTGGTCTGAAATGTAATCTTTTGAGCATTGGACAGCTCATTGACAAAGGTTACAATGTGCTCTTCAAAGATGATGTGTGTAAAATCAAAGACATACCTCCAAGAAAGAAGATCATTGCAAAGGTGCAGATGACCAGCAATAGAATGTTTCCTCTCAAACTTAGGGCAGATTTGAAGGAAGGAAGAACTATTGCAGCTGTAACACAAGAAGTCTTTTAAGAACAAGTGAAAGATGAAAATTGGTTGTGGCACTTGAGATTTGGACATCTCAATTTCGGAGGCTTGAATATGTTGCACAGAAAGGGAATGGTAAAGGGATTGCCATTGATTGAGAAACCGGACAGCCTTTGTGAAGGCTGCATCTTGGGAAAACAACACAAAGAAATCTTTCCAGTAGGAATGAGTATAAGGGCAAAAGCACCCTTGGAAATTGTTCACTTTGATGTGTGTGGACCGATGCAAATACCATCATTTTCTTGAAATAAATATGTTTTAACTTTCATTGATGATTACACCAGAAAGACATGGGTGTTGTGCTGAAACAGAAGAGTGAAGTTGAGAAATTACGCCACTTCAAAACTCTTGTTGAGAAGCAGTGTGGGAATTATATCAAAGTGCTCAGAATAGATAGAGGTGGAGAGTACATCTCCAAAGACTTTCTGTGTTTTTGCAGAGAGAATGGCATACAAAAGCAGTTCATCGCGAGGTATACACCTCAGCAAAATGGTGTTGCAGAAAGGAAGAATAGGACCATTCTGGACATGGTCAGAAGTATGCTGAAGGCAAAACATTTTCTGCATGAGTATTGGGCAGAAGCTGTCACTTGCGCAGTTTAGATCTTGAATAGATGCCCAACTAAAGCTGTCATGAACAAAATACTAGAAGAAGCATGGAGTGGACAAAAGCAAACTGTCACTCACATGAGAGTATTTGGCTGTGTAGCATATGCACATGTACCAGATCAGCTAAGGAAGAAGCTTGACAGTAAGGGGGAGAAGTGTGTCTTTATTGGCTATTGTGATGAGTCAAAAGCATACAAACTCTATAATCCATCCACCAATAAATTGATAGTAAGCAAAGATGTGCAGTTCATTGAAGATGAAGCTTGGGATTGAAGCTTAGAGAAGACAGCGAATGTGAAGACAATTGTGTCTCACGAAGAAGAAGAGGAAGGGACAGTAGCAAAAAATCCTTCCTTGGTGGCTCCTCCTCCACCACAGCAAGTACAAAAAACCACACCACAAGCCAAATTCGAATAGCCTTGAGAAGTCAAGAAAGTTCTTCTCTAGGAACACCACAGGGATTAGAAATATCCTCAAGTTCGAATGGAACTCCAAGCATACCAAGAAGACCAAAATTTAGAAATCTGAATGAGATTTATGAACAAGGAGAAGTAAGTAACAATACTGGTCTGAATTCATTATTCACTTTATATTGTCATATTTATGACCCAGTTCATTTTGAAGATGCTGTAAATGAAGATAAATGGATTGAAGCAATGAATGAAGAAATTGGTGCAATTGAGAAGAGTAAAAAATGGGAGTTAATGGACCTCCCTGAAGGCAAAGATGTCATTGGAGTTAAGTGGGTCTATAAGACCAAAAGCAATGCTGAAGGCAAGATCGACAGGCATAAAGCAAGACTTGTTGTGAAAGGCTACAAGCAGCAACAAGGCAGAGACTATGATGAAACCTTTGCACCAGTATCAAGGATGGAAACAGTCATAACAGTGTTGTCTATTGTGGCACAACACAAATGGAAGATTTATCATATGGATGCTAAATCTGCATTCCTGAATGGAGTGTTAAAAGAAGAGGTTTATGTTGAACAACCTCCAGGCTATGAAATTGAAGGCCAAGAGCATAAAGTATGCAGACTGAAGAAGGCTCTTTATGGGCTGAAGCAAGCTCCAAGAGCATGGTACAGCAGAATAGATGCTTATCTGATTGAGAATGGGTTTGAGAAGTGTGATGGTGAACCCACACTCTACATAAAGGAGAATTATGGTAAGATTCTTATTGTTGTTTTATATGTAGATGATTTAATTTTTACTGGCAATGATGCTTCTCTCATTGTTGATTTTAAAGAAGTCATGAAAAGTGAATTTGAAAAGACTGACTTGGGTTTCTTAAGATATTTTCTTGGAATTGAAGTAGACCAAAGTGATAATGGTGTTTTCATTTCCCAAGTTAAATATGTAGAAGCAGTGTTGAAGAGATTTAACATGCAGAACAGCAAGGCAGCTATGAATCCAACTGTAATGGTGTTGAAAATGAGCAAAGAAGACAGCAACAAGGATTTTTATCCAAAGTTGTACAAGAGCATAGTTGGAAACCTCATGTACTTGACTGCAACTAGGCCGGACATTATGCACGCTGTGAGTTTAATGTCCAGATTTATGGAAAGATCAAAAGAGACGCATTGGCAGGCAGCCAAGAGGATTCTAAGGTATGTGAATGGCACGAAGGGGTTTGGTATACTTTACTCCTCTTCTGAAAGTTTCATGTTGACAGGTTACACTGACAGTGATTGGGCTGGAAGTGTTGATGATAGGAAGAGCACATCGGGATATGTGTTTCATATGGGATCGGGAGCCATCTCATGGGCTTCCAAGAAGCAACCAATTGTGGCTTTTTCAACAGCAGAGGCAGAGTATGTGGCAGCAACAGCAGCAGCATGCCAAGCAGTGTGGCTAAGAAGAGTTCTCAGAGATTTGTGTCATGAACAAGAAAAGGGCACAACTATTTACTGTGACAATAGCTCGGCAATAGCATTGTCTAAAAGCTCTGTTTTTCATAAAATGACAAAGCACATAGAAACCAAGTTTCACTTCATAGGTGAATTGGTTAACAATGGTGAGATTGTTTTGCAGCACTGCAGAACAGAGGATCAATTTGCTGACATCTTGACAAAACCATTGGGAAAGGAAAGCTTTGATCATCTCAGAAAATGCCTGGGTATGCAGGAAAACCCAGCAGTTGAAATTAAGGGGGAGTGTTGGAATTTAATTCCAACTGCAACATAAAACAGCTGGATAGAAATCAGATTTTCTGTGGATATTCTAGACTTTCGGATGCCTCAAAGTCATGCATTAAATTTTTAGAAGTTATTGAGCCTACAAACAGCCGACTTCATTTTTCCAAAAGGCATCAAGATTATCTCCATCGCTTGCTGCATTAAATACGCTGATAAGATTAGAAGATATTTGTATTATTTTAATGTTTAAGTCAAATATATTTTTCAACATATAAATGTAAGGAACAACAGTTGTTTTTATGTTAGAGAGTTTGAGAAATAGAAGAAGACAGAGCAGAGAAAATAGAGGAAAAACAGAGTCGTTGTGTTTTGGAGCAGCAATGCATTTTCCAGTGTGTTTCAACAACTGTCTGTGTGTTTCAGCAACAAACTGTGTTGAGTTTCAGCAACTATCTGTGTGTTGCTGAAACACAAATCTGTGTAGAAACAGAAATTGAAAAAACATAGTATGGAGTTTTTGTTTATTCCAGAACTGTAGTTCTGAAAAAGTTTGTAATTTTTTATAGTCATTTTTATGGTTAATGAAAAAGAAATTTTCTCCATCTTCTTTTTCCAAACTTCTATCATTTCTTTGTGTTGAGTTGAGGAACTTTGCTTCCTCTCTTTTGTTCGAAATATTCAGAAATTTTCATCAAATCATAGGTCATGCCCGTGGAAACAATTACTGGATCTCTCATCAGATCCATCGATATGGGGCACCTGAAGTATGAAGGCACCTCCACCTCCAAACAATCTTGCGCTGAATTCATGGCAAGAATGACAGAACCCAATTATTGATTATTGAATTCACAGATGAGGGTCGGTGTCAATTCACAGAGATAACCAATTTCCCAGACCTATTAGACAGAAGGGCGTGCTCAAGTACTTATAACACACAGAAAATTGGAGGTTAGAATGCCCACGTGACTTAAAGAGAAGCACCGACTTTCCAATGCATATCACTGAATGCATTTAGTGTCGCCAAACTAAATTTTTGATTTCTATCTATAACGCGTGGTTTGTTTAAAATTCAATGCAATCACAAGCATGTAGAGTCTGGTGACTCGTGTCCGTTTTCTCAATGTCAACGCAATTAGATTCTCTCGAACATCGTTCTACGATTCACTTGTGTGGTCAGAGTTGCAATTTCGTTCAAACCGACAAAATCGGCTTTCAACGGCCACAATAATGGCTTTGAATATTTTGATCCAGCCCGTGAGGCACGCTAGCCACAAATTATCGAGTATTGACTTCTACGAAAACTAGTAACAAAGTAATCCAGGCAGAGTCGTCTATAAGATTTGTCATTGCGTGAAGAATGATCTCAGTTTCCGATTCCTGGCATTAAAATTAATTAACGAAGATCTTCACGGCTTTTAATCTTGCCCTCCCTAGTAAAACCACTTGGTGGGAATCGGAAATTGTTAACAGACGCTTGCACCAAATCTACAGCGTATGACTATTAGTTGTGCAAGAAATCTCCGAGAGTATTTTTTAGTGCATATAGTCTTACTATGGACAACATAAACATGAATCCCATAGTCTTTAGCCATAATAATAATCTCAGATTTTTGCCGAAGGATTTTTTATTTAAACTTAGACTGGGATGTGTTGAGTTTTTTATTTTATATTTCTAATTATAGAATATATTGATTCTTAAAGTAATATACTTAATATATGATTTTTTAAAATAATTATCAAAGATTATATTGTATTAATTTATTAGGGATTTGAGATTATTTTTTCATGATAAGTTATTGTAGTGTATCAATTTCTTAGAGATTTAAGATTATTATTTCATTACAAGTTATTTTCATAATAAGTTATTTGCATAGTTACATGTACTGCTCCCAGTCATTGGAGAGCACGTACCCCAAGCTCCCTCACTCTTCAGAGCTAGGTTGCTTGTAGGATGTTGGAATATTTAATAATTCCAAAAAATAGGAGAATAAAACTCCCTTCCTTCACACAGAGAAAATTCTAAAATTGCATTCACAGTGACAGAGTTTCCACATAAAAAAAAATTTCTATTACATAAAAAAAACTGATACAGATTCTCCCTCAACTCAGAGGGATTACAGCTGCTAGACTGCTTCTAAGCACAGTTCCAAAATAAAACTCTTCTTTGTCTCACACAGAAAAATACTCCATCTCTCTAAAACAACATACACTGTTGTGTATACTCAATTCTTGCACTCTCTGTCTTTTACAAACGCACTGCTGTGCATAAAAAAAACATTACATAAAAATGACTCTGTTTCTGTATATAAACAAAATATCTCAACCTTGTTCAATTGAATGTCATTAATTGACACAACCACTAAATTCACCGCTTGCAAAATCTTTAATGACATCATAAATATGCCAGCACCGTTTGAAAATCGCATTAAAGTCGAAGTTGCTTGGTGGCAAAAAATGGCGGTGCTTTGGTGGTGCACTGGTGGTACGTGGGCGGAGCCACCATCCCTGGTGGTTGCGGGGGCTGCATTCCGCCGGCTCAGTACGGTCGGGATAAAGCCCCATAGTTAATATTGGTCGTTGATTGCTGGTCAACGTGCAATTGTCGGGTCAATTGCGGGGGTTCACCACTTATTAACTTCCAGGATGGTTGCACTCCCGCTAACCGCTGATCTCCGCCAACCTGCTGCCGATTTAACGTTGCGCCTGTTCAAACATAAAACATGTGGACCCCGCTGATTTCTTCAGCTCCAAGGGTGTCCACAACTCCAGCCGCTCGGCTTCATCGACCCCCACGGAATTGACTTGTTGGAATTGACTTGTTGCCTGGACTCTTTGCTGGTGATAAACCTGTTAAATATGCTGCCACCTCCATTCTGCTGTGCTGTGCTTTTTGGGCAGTTGGAAATTAAATTCCAACACTCCCCCTTAATTTCAACTACTGGGTTTTCCTGCATACCCAAGCATTTCCTGAAATACTCAAAGCTTTTCTGTGCAAGTGGCTTTGTGAGGATATCTGCAACTTGATCCTCTGTTCTGCAATGTTGCAAAACAATCTCACCATTGCTAACCAATTCACGTATGAAGTGAAACTTGGTGTCAATGTGCTTTGTCCTTTTATGAAAAACAGAATTTCTAGATAATGCAATAGTTGAGCTATTGTCACAAAAGATCACTGTCCCTTTTACCTGTTCTTGGCATAAACTTTTCAACATTTTTCTCATCCAAACTGCTTGACACGCTGTTCTTGTAGCTGCCACATATTTCGCCTCTACTATAGACAATGCTACAATGGGCTGTTTCTCACAAGCCCATGAAATGGCTCCTGAACCCATATGAAAAACATAACTAGAAGTGCTCTTCCAATCATCTACACTTCCAGCCCAATCACTGTCAGTGTATCCAACTAAATCTGAACATTATGAAGTAGTGTAAAAAATACCAAACCTTTTTGTACCTTTAACATATGTGCATCCTTTGGCTTTTCCATGAATCTGGAAATCAAACTAACAGCATGCATTATGTCCGGCCTAGTTGTAGTCAAATACATAAGGCTGCCAACTATGCTCTTGTATAAACTAGGATCAAAATCCTTGCTGTTGTCCTCTCTGCTGAGTTTTAATCCCATCATTGTGGGAGTGATCGCTTCTTTGCATTCCTGCATGTTAAATATTTCAAGCACCTCATTAACATACTTTGCCTGTGAGATAAAAATCCCATTTTCATCTTGTTCTACTTCTATTCCCAAGAAGTATCTCAACAAACCCATATCAGTCATTTCAAATTCTTCTTTCATGACTGTTTTAAAATATTCAATAAGGTAATCATCATCACCTGTAAAAATAACATAATCAACATACAAAAATACTATCAATAGTTTTCCATCTTTTTCTTTTATGTAGAGGGTGGGTTCTCCCTCACACTTTTCAAATCCATTTTCCAGTAGATAAGAGTCTATTCTACTGTACCACGCTCTTGGCGCTTGCTTCAGCCCATAAAGAGCTTTCTTCAACTTGCATACTTTGTGCTCTTGGCCTTTCTTTTCATATCTGAGAGGTTGATCAATGTAAACCTCTTCCATTAACACTCCATTTAGAAATGATGACTTCACGTCCATTTGGTAAACTTTCCATTTATTTTGTGCTGCTATAGACAACACTGTTCTCACGGTTTCCATTCTGGCAACCGGTGCGAAAGTTTCCTTATAATCTATCCCATGCTTATGCTTATATCCTTTGACAACAAGTCTTGCCTTGTGTCTCTCTATTTTTCCTTTAGCATTACTTTTGGTCTTGTAGACCCATTTAATACCAATGACATATTTACCTTTTGGGAGTTCAACCAAATCCCAAGTCTTGTTTCTCTCTATGGCATTTATTTCCTCATCCATAGCTTCTATCCATTTCCTATCCTTGAGAGCTTCTTCGAAATGAACATGATCATCAACATGACAATATAAAGCAAACAAAGAATTGATACCTTCATTAGCTATATCTTGTTCATAAATTTCTTTCAAACTTTTGAATTTCTTACTTCTTTCATTAGCTGTACAAATGCTTGAAGAAGCACTTGAATTTCCTACTTGTGGTGTGCTTGGAGAAGCACTATCATTTCTCCTCAAGGGTGTGCTTTGCTGCTCTTGTGTTGGTGCTGCTGTTTGGGGATGCATTTCAGCCAATTAATCATCATGAGATAAACAGTGTTTAACATTCACTGTTTTCTCTATGCTTCAATCCCAAGCTTCCTCTTCAATGAACTGAACATCCCTACTCACAATAAATTTCTTGCTGGATGGGTTATATAACCTGTATCCCTTGGATTCCTCACTGTATCCAATGAAAATACATTTCTCCCCCTTGTTGTCCAACTTCTTCCTTAGCTGATCCGGAATGTGTGCATAAGCTACACATCAGAAAACCTTCATGTGTGTGACACCCTGCTTTGTGCCACTCCATGCCTCTTCTGGCACTTTGTTCATAACTGCTTTTATAGGGCACCTATTCAAAATATACGCTGCACAATGTACAGCTTCAGCCCAATAATCATTAGGCAAATGCTTTGCCTTTAACATACTCCTCGCCATGTCCATTATGGTTCGGTTCTTCCTTTCGGCTACTCCATTTTGCTGCGGAGTATATCTACTTGTAAACTGCTTTTGAATACCATTTTCTCTACAAAAACGTAGAAAATATTTAGATATATACTCACCTCCTCTATCAGTCCTTAAGACTTTGATATGCAGCCCACTTTGTTTCTCAACAAGTGCTTTGAAATTGCAAAATTTTTCAAACACTTCACTTTTATTTTTCAAAAAGTAAACCCAAGTTTTTCTTGTAAAATCATCTATGAATGTTAAGATATAGTGGCTGCTAGCAAGTGATGGAGTTTGCATCGGTCCACATACATCCGAGTGGACAATCTCTAAGGGTGCTTTTGCCCTTATGCTTTTCCCGGAAGGAAAACTTTCTCTGTGTTGTTTCCCAAGAATACAACCTTCACAAAGGCTGTCCGGTTTTTCTATCAATGGTAAACCACTTACCATTCCTTTTCTGTTCAACAGATTAAGACCTCCAAAGTTGAGATGTCCAAATCTCAAGTGCCATAACCAATTATCATCTTTTGGTTCACTTTGGTAAGTCTCCTGTGCAACTGCTGCTTTCTCTTCACCATTCTTCAAATCTGCTCTCATTCTGAGAGGGAACATCCTGTTCCTTGTCATCTTCACTTCAGCAATACACTGATTGCTGGGTGGTTTGTCCATGATGGTACAAACATCATCCTCAAAGAAAACATTATATCCCTTATGGACAAGCTGTCCAATACTTAAGAGATTACATTTCATTCCTGGAACATAATAAACATCTGCTATGGATTTATTTTCACCTAATCTTGTTAAAACATTCACATCTCCTTTTCCCATAACAGAAACTTTGCTATCGGTTCCTAGTGTGACTTGTGACTGCACACTCTCATCTAACATAGAAAACATTGATATATTTCCTGTCATATGGTTACTACAACCGGAGTCTAGAAACCATAAATCCTCATTCTTTTCTTCAACCATATTACAAGCTAAAAACAAATTGTTTTGGCTGCTATTTTCTCTAGTGAAATTTGCACTAGTTCTACTTCTCATATCTTGCTTCTTCGTTCTACATTCATTAGCATAATGACCATATTTTTTACAATTGTAACATTGGACATTGGATTTATCATACCTCTGTCCTTGAGAATTCTGCTGGTTGTTGTCTTGGTCGTGGCTGTGACTTTCACTGTTACACCTTCCATGTGAATGTGAAGGGCTGTTACTTCCACCTCTGTTTTGGCTTCTACCTCTTCCTCTTTTGTTTCCTCTGCCTTGCCCCCTTCCTCTTCCGAAAGACATCTGGGTCTTAAAAGCATGTTCTAGAGATGAGTTTTCACTCCTACCCAATCTCTGTTCATGATTCATCAGTGATGCATGTAGCTCATCCACTGAAAAATTTGTGAGATCCTTAGTCTCTTCTATGGTGGTGACAATCACATCAGATCTTGAGGGTAAACTTCTCAAGAGTTTTTCCACAATCCTCTTGTCTTCAAGAGTCTCTCCATGAGATATTATTTGTGTGACCATTCCAATCACATGAGTGAAGAATGAGTCAATAGTATCTGACTCTTTCATACAGAGAGTCTCAAAGTCTCTCCTCAGCAACTGAAGTTTTGTTGTCTTCACTTTCTCCATACCCTGATAAGTTGTCTTGAGAGTTTCCCATGCTTCTTTGGATCTCTTGGCTACTGCTATCCTTGGAAACACACTCTCATGAACTTCCTGATACCATGTTGGAATATTTAATAATTCTAAACAATAGAAGGAGAATAAAACTCCCTTCCTTCACACAGAGAAAATTCTAAAAATTTTCTCCAAAATTTCAGGGAGCTTCAACCAGTACTTTGGAGATTTTTAGGAGCTTCACAACAACACATTTTTGATTTTTGAGAGCTTCACTGAAATGAATAAGTGCAAACTTAGGTTTATTTCACTTTGCCAGCTTGGGTGCTGCTTAAATTGATGGAACTATGAGAAGAGAAAGGTATGTTGTTGGGTCTGGAACTATGCAAAACACCTTGTTTATGGAAAACCATTCTATCCAAATAAAAATGAGCCTATTTTATTTTTTAATATATATTAAATTTTAATATTATATTATTGCAGCTCTGAATTCTAAGTATCATGTAAATTTAGGCAAAACTTCTATCCGTTAGGCAAAACTTCTACCCATAAAGATACTTCGTACTGAGCTTACCAGACATTAATACCACATAAATTAATTTATTATTATTTATGACATTAAATTATATATAACCAAGAAAGAAAAAAAATCCATTTATAATATATATATTTTTTTGTATATATAGTAGGGCCTCTCTATTTTCTATTTATATTTGCAACGTAGGTTACAGTAATATAAAATCTGTCTATGGCAAACCAGGTCTGTTGGCCATCTGAGTGCGTGAAAAGCATACCAAAATTGGAAAAGTTTCATTCTTTTATAACCCACATGGGCGATCTATTCTAGAGCATTCTTATCCATTTATAATATTTTAAAAACTAAGTTTATGATTAAATATACATAGAAAGAATTAGAATCCATTTAAAAAAAAAATGAAATAAGAAATTATAATAAAAATTTGAAATTTGAAATTATATTTCAATTCAATAGTAATTATTATCTTTATTTATTATATTATGATTGAATTTATAAGCAGTGAATTGGTGCGGATATATACTTCTATGGTTCTGATCACATAGATCTGTGGTGTGGTGATCTCTCTCGGGGCTGGAATATTGATAAATGCTTTTGTGGTGCAGATCACATAAGCCTTCAATGATATATATCTATATGGTGATATTATATATGTGGCTTTTAATCTCGCTCCGGATGCTCGGTACCATTAACACAAACACTCTGAGGTTAGAATGCCGACCTGAGTTAACACAGAGAGCGACACTTTGTTATAACACAGACAACGATTTTCCAAGGCATATCACTGAAGCTTACTGAGCATGAATATATACAGAGTGTCTGCAAACTGATTGTTTGACTTGGTTCTATGACACGCGTTTGGCTTCTGAAACAATGGATTCACAAGGTTGTACAGTCTGCTGACTCGTACATTCAATTCCATTGCATTCACTGCAAGTCGTTCTACAATAAACATTTATGTTGTCGAAATCTCGTTCGTTTACTTTGTCAGAGTTGCGATTTCTTTCAAACCGACAGAGCCAGCATTCAACGGATACAATAATGGCTTTGAATCTTTTGATCCAGTCCGTAAAGAACCCTAGCCACAATTTATCGGAATATTGACTTCTACGAAAACTACTAACAAAGGGCAGACCCGTCTATAAAAATTTTCACTGCAAAGAAGAATAATTTCAGTTTTCGAATTCCGGGAATCAGATTAATTGCTAAAGATCTTCACGGCTTTTAATCATTCCCTCGCTAGAAAAACCTATAGTTATGATGACACAAGAAACAAAAATTAAATGGGAGACCCTAACGAAACTCACCAATAGTACCGGAGAAGACAATGCCAAACGATGGTAATCGATGCAAAAAGGCCATCTCGTGGCATAACACTACTTCCGGATGGTCAAGTGGTTTAAGAAGTCAATGTGTCTGTAATATCTATAGGAATGAAAGAAAAAGAGGAGATATTATGGAAACAAAAGTTGCAAGTATAACTTTTAAAAGAAGGAGAAAATAGTACTTCTTCAGGTCACAAATCTATGATTCAACCAAGACAATATAACCGCATCTCCTCCCTAAAGACATAGAGGTGTAGAAGTTGGATGCACCACGAAATTGCATAAGAATTGATCCAATATTTCAAACAAACAATGAGAAAATCCACCAAGTATAGGTAGATGACCTTTTGTAAGGTCATAATGAACATCCTCTCATTGGTCACAATGGAGCAAAATAAAGCAATACTTTGGGAAATTACTCAGGAGGAGACAAAGGCTACAGTCAAAGTGTTGCTTGCTAAAAAGGCACTTGGACCTGATGGCTTCACTGTTGAATTCTTATAATCATGTTGGTCACTAATAATAGAAGACATATGACAGGAAATGGAATAATTACATAGGGAAAAGACGATCTTAACATATTTCGACATCACTTTCATAATACTGGTCCCAAATAAAGAAAATAAAGCGATGTCAAGTGAATATAAAATGATTTCCTTTTATAATGTGGTATACAAGATCATTACCAAGATCATTGTGAACAGGCTCAAACCTCTCCTCCCCTAACTATTTTATCCAAGGAATGCACGATTGTATAGGGGAGGCAAATTCTCGATGGCATAATGGTGGAACATGAAATCATATAGTCATTGAAGATCCCAAAAAAAAGGGTTTTTTTTCAAGGTGTACTTGTCAAATGCTTATGAGAAGCTAATCTAGGGATACCTCAATGGGATTTTAAGGGCATTGAGTTTTTTTTGAACACTGAATCTAGTGGGTATCAAAGTTGATTTCCTCTCTTTCCTTTTTATTATTATATAATGGGTCGCCCTCCCCTCCCTTACAATCCTCTAGGTTTTTAAGCAATTGGAACCCCTTATATATTGGAAAAATAAATAGGTTCGGTCTTCATATTTATATTTGTACATGTATCAATCGATATTTTATGTAAAAGAAGAAGAATTATTTTTTTAAGAATAAGTTTCATGGTCAAGTCTAGGTCAAGCATGGTCTTCATGCACCGAGGTTTTAATGAAGCAAAATATTCTTTTCCATATGTATAGACCCATTTGGGGAATTTATAACAAGAAACAAAACAAATTTTTGAGTCATGTAAAGTCATTTTTCCCTACAACACAAATTCAACCCTACCATGATAAGTCAGCTTCGTTCTACAACTTTTTGCTCTGTTGGTCAACTATATATATAGGAGACCTCATCCTAATTTGATACATAACATGAAGTTTGATGTCTACAATTAACAGAAGGAATGAAGAGAGAAAAACACGAAGAAGGAGAGACCTAAAGAAGAAAAATATGATCTCAGTTCTTGGGATCTCCTTCCCACGTGTGGAGAGATCTATGGTTTTTATGCAAATTGCAGAGCCAAAAATTGCAGGATGAATTCTAGAACTAAAGAAGATGGACGAATATTTGACTTGGAGTATATTTTGTGAAGCTTGACCATATTTTACTTGGAAAACTTTGAATTGACTAAATAATACTTTGGAGGGTTGGCTTGGTCCTTGGAAGAGGTCTTTGTCTTTGGGCCTTGGAGGACTCATTTTGATATGAATTTATAAGTGGATTTTTTAGGCTTTCCCCAGTTGTGGTGTTTTTCACTAGTATGGAGCCTATATCTTTTGCTCTTTTTTTTTTTGTTATCTTCTATTTTTTATAATTGATTAATGAAGAAGTATAAAAAATGCGAACAAATATCATAATTAATTATCAAGTAAGGAGAGTCAATGTAAATCTACAAATACCTTGATTTTCCAACGCTATCCCCCTTTCAATTAATCCTAGTAGTGGAAGTGCTAGGAAGAAGTTTCAAAGCGGTAGTAGATTCAGACAAATTGAAAGGTTTGCGATTATTTAGGGAGGACTTGGACGTAAGTCACCATAATTTTTTTGATGATACGATGGAGATAGGAGCACGAATAGTTCAGTAATCATGAATGATAAAAAAACTTTTAAACACATTTTCATTAGCTTCTAGTTTGGATATTAATAGAACCAAGTCCCAAGTCTTTTTTTCCAATACGTATATGAATATTCAAAGACATGTTTCCATAACTCTTGAGATTCAAATGATTACACTCCCTTCCAAATACCTTGGTGCCCCATTGATTGAAAGCTCCCTTCATTGGAATGTATGGCAATAACTTCTCAAAAAAATTCAAAAGAGATCAATATGTTGTAATTTTCAACATTGAACATGGCGAGTTGTTTGGTATTTCTTAAATCAGTTCTTAGATGCTTCTGATTTATCAAAGCTCAACGTTGATGGAGTCGATCTACATTATCTATGAAGCGCGTAGAATACAAAGAACATTCTTATGGGGAGGCTCACGTCTACGTAAAAAGTGGCCATTAGTGGCATGGGATAAGATGTGCTAACCCAAAATGAAAGGTTGGTTGCATTTACGATATCCTAGAAACATGGCCACAGTATTAGGGGGTGAAGATCTTCTAGAGGTGGGTCCCAGGAGGGATGGATATATGGAAAAATATATAGCTACAAACCTGTCCCTGAAATATTTCCACAATAGCTATTCATATTTCATGATCCTTGATATGGAACCTCGATAAGAAAGGGATATGCTTGATAAAAGAACATTTCTTCTGGGAGGTAAAGAATTGCCACACATGGATCTTATAGGAATACTCATGGTAGAAATTTCCAAAACTAATTAACCACAAGGAACTAGAGGAGGTTCTAACTCAAATGACAAGCTCAGGGAAAACCAAAATTGAAAACTATTGGACAATATAGATGCAGAAATAGGTATGGTGACAATGGTTGAGGCCTTAGAACTAGTACCCTAAGACAAATGATGAAAGTTGGAGGCAAATACTTAGCACCTTTTGATCTAAAAATTGGTCATCCTTTGACAATTTACAAGTTTTGAAAATTTTGGGTATTGAAAAGTTACCTTAGTTCGTAAGTTGTTCGACCGTGAATAGTTATTTTTAAAGGAACATAAAGATGAAAGACAATCATGTGTAATCCACTATGGTTAAAATCAAGAAGACAACAACCATGTGATAACAGAGCTCACCCCTCTTTTGCTACGTCTCTGGGCCCTACTCCAATGGCTAGGTTTCCTTATTGATCTCAACAACAAAAAGAGTATATTACAAATATTTGACTCGTATATTAAACTTCCTAGAGTGGCAAGGCTTTCTCCTTCAAAGAACTATCACTCATAAGTTGAATCTCTTTTAGAAAAAAATGATAGTGAAAATAAAATAACTCTCTCACTGAATGTGGAAATAGGTTCTCATACTCATTCTAAGATAAAAATTCAAGAAAAAATTCAAATGCATCATAATGAAGTGTCGATATGGTATTTTCCCACAACCATACTCAGGATAGACTAAAAGATTGGTTTCTCTAATGAAGAAAAAAAATGTTCCATATGTGTCCAAAAGCTGCTTCAAAACCCCTTTCTAGGCTCTTTCCATGGCCAACAAGGTCTCCATATGGCCTCAAAATAGTCTCTATCTGCAACACAAAAGGACTTGGATCTGCAAATTGTTCAAGTTAAAATTCTCAAATCACAATGATAACGTTGTTATTGGGTCCAAAGCACCCAAAATACCCTATGTAGGCTCTTACTAGAAAAAAAATGGATGAAAAATGCCCAAGATAGACCTTCTGTTACATTTCCCCGTTATCTGTCCCGCGAAATGACAAAATATCTAACTAGGAAACGAATTCCTCCCTTTTGGAAAACCACTAGGTGAAAATTTCACTTGGGATCAACACTGATTATGCCGTAATAGGTGCAAATTTTCAAACAGTTGAGCCACAACATTAGACATAAGCATTGAGTCTCCAACCCCAGTTCATGGTCATATTGTGGCCATGTGGTCGTGGGTTTGCACTATGCATCGACCCCTTCTCTGTTGGATTTGGGTGTAGTCGCGTTGGCTACATTTTTTGTAGGCATGTGGTAATGAATGAGACTAGGGCCTAGGCTAACCACCCGCCCCCTCTGTCTACACCTCCGTTTTGGTCACATAGGCTGTAATATTATTGGGGTTAGGGCCATGTGCTCTGCCCCCTCCCCCAAATGTGCCAACCATTCTTCTTCAACAGGAATCGCTAACCACTGCGGTTAAGAACCAAACCGCATTTTGTTATGGTAATGTGTGTTAGTTATATCTGGCAGGTCATGGGATGGATATAGCAGAGGCTTGTCAATTGAACCATTAAAATTTTAACAAGAATTTGAGGGCCACATGGCCCCTCCTAATTTTCCCACACCAAAACTCAATAATTAATCAAAATTCCACACCTTAACCTATAAGAGCATGCCATGTGTTGGCACATGACTTATCCACTTATATGACATACTTTCACAATCACTTGCTGACATTAGCACCACGTCACCTGTGTGGCATGCCCAGACAACATCCCACACAACCGTGCAAGTTGAATTTTTAGTCTTTTTGAACAAAAACCTCAAAACATGATAAATTTCACATAAGGTGTCATATTGAGATGATTCAAGCGTCATTGGAATCATAATGGCGATATCTATTATTTTTCACTGATTTCAGGTGATTCTGAGAACTTTTATTTTGAGCATATTTTGATCCCTTGGATCATTCCTCTGCATTAGAAACTTTTTGACCTCCAAAATTTTTCTTTTATTTAGCAAGTGAGGGTATAACTCCATCACTCTCCCGATCTAAATCCACCTAGCTTTAATTAGACTGGTACAATTGAGCCCCACTCAAAGATACTCCACATCACCTATACATGAAGTCTTGTTTCTCTTGTCAAGAATTGTACCTTCATGCAACTCATCTAAATATTCAGAAGAAAAAACTTCAATAGATGGAATCTGAACATTCTCTTCATGATCATCACTCATTGGATACTCATATAGTCTTCACCTTGAAGACTTTCCTTGCTGATATACAAACAAAATTGATCTTCCACTTGGAAATCATGATCAACTCGTTGTTTGTAATACATTTCTTTGTATGTGGCTTCACTTTTCTCAAGCTAATATTGTACTATTTGATGCACTAGCTACATTTATTCAATAAAATGATTGGCTTTGTCTACATCACTATGTATATCTACTGCAATGTATTTACCAAAGATGAAATTCAAAGAAAACTTTGGAAAATAATCAAAACAAACATCAAATGGAAATACTTGCGTAGATGAGTGCTTTGCAAGATTGTAGACGTGCTAGATGCAATGCAAATGGTCATGCCAAAGTTTAGGATTCTTTTCGTAATACCCACAAAAGAGATGCATTTTTTTACAATATGTAATAAATTTGACTCTCAAATTCCCATGCAACTTGACTCATCGACAAGCCAAAATAGCATAAAATTCTAAATAAAACATTTTTGTGTGATTTATTCACAAAATCACTTTTAAAAAACACCCATCTGTGGGAATATGCAACATGTGGAATACAAATTATATGTAGTATTTAACTAGAGAAATAGTCCAACCATTTCTTACCCAACGAGGCTAGGGAATTTTCTTTCCGCATTTCACTTTCTTCTAGAGCTACTTCAGGGATGGGTATGGTGTGCCTCACATGTTATTCTTTCTTCCCTTTCTCAAGTGATTTCATGACCTAATTTTCCTTCTTTCAATGAATATGTGGATGAAGCTTCCAACATTTCTCAATCCAATTCCCACTAAAATTGCAAGGAGTACAAATTTTTTTGTGAACATTTCTTGGAAAAAATGTCTTTGAACATGGAATAACATTCCTTCCTATTCTCACTTCTAATCGATATATTCACTTTCAAAACCAATGATTTCCTCTTTTGGCACTTGGATACACAATGATTAGGTGCATGAAAAAAATTATAAGGAAATAAATTCCACAAAATCTTATTCAAATCATCATGTTGTTTAGAGTCATAGAAGGCTTTTGAATAATCATGACATTTATACCTTTTAAGATTGTGTTTTGGATTATGAGTACGGCGAGGAGAAATTGGTTGATGAGGATAAATTTACTTAGTTCTTCCTTGAAGCACTCATCTCTCTTTGGAGATGTTTTTCCATTAACTTCATCATCATGATATGATACTCCTTCAACTTGTCGGATTTATTTCTTCATGAATTTCACACTTGAAGAATTCCTTGATTTTGTAATTTTAGATCATTCTCCAAATTCTTCTTATACATATCCTAATCCTCTGTGACAAGTTTTTTTTCTCATCTCAATAGGATTAATGACACCGTGACTATGAATTCCATTTTCGTTACCATTGCATTCCATTTTGTTAACAATTTCATACCAATACCCATGGTATATTTCTCAAATCATGCAAAAGAAGCATTACCATTTTTAATAGAATGAATTTAACATGAAGTATATTTTACCTCCTTCTCTACTTGTGACTCTTGGTCCTCTTCTTGAAGCTTAGCAATTTCCCCCTTCTTCTCTTTTGCATATGAGGTGATAGATGAAGATTCAAGAAAACGAATCACATGATTTAACATATAAGCAATGTTATTCAACTGAAAAAGGGTACAAACATCAGTCATCGCATGAACGTAAACTTGTCGAGTCTTGGGAGAAGCTTTGGTAGCTGAACATTCCCCAATTTTCTCTTCAATGAAATTTTGCAACATTAGGCACAACTTCTTCTTCTTATCCTCTAACGCTTCTAGAAATATTCTTAGTTTCATCTTCTCCACTTAAAGAGAATAATTCATCTCTTCTAGTTCTAAGAGCCTTGCATGAATCACAAATTTTCCCATGCTTGCAATATGGTCAGAACCTGCTCCGATACCAATGATCTAAAAATCGATTTTCCTCTTACACTTTGCAAGTTTTGAAAATTTTGGGTTTTCAAAAGTTAACTTAGTTTGTAACTTGTTCAACTGTAAATAGTCATTTTTAAATGAACTTAAATATGAAAAAAAAATATGCAATCCAACATGGTAAAAATGGAGAAGAGAAAAACCATGTGATAATGGAGTTCACCCCTCCTAGGCTACGTCTTCGGTTCCTGCTCCGACGACTAGGAAGATTTATTGATATCAACAACAAAAAGAGTACTATAAAAATATTTGACTCATAGATTTATTTCCATACGACCGTTGAACAGTTCCGATGTAAGGCCTACTAAAATCGACTTTTTTTTATTATTTTTTTTAATTTTGTTGCTTAAGTTGGGTTGGGGGGTGGGTTAGTGTTCAGGTAGGGAGGGAATGAAAATATTATAAGCGCACTTTCACCTCTCATTTTCCACTTGTGTTTTTGGAGAGCTTGGAGAAGAGGAGAGAAGAGAGGAGAAAGAGAAGAGAAGAGAGAATGTAGAAGAGAAAGTTGAGGAGAGCTTGGAGGAGTGAAGGAGGAGTTTGGAAGTGTAAAGAAGGGCTTCCATCTACAAGAGCTAAATATTTAAGAGAAAATCCCAAACTCCCTCATTTTTTTGTCATTATTTTTTTTATTTTCTCTACTCCCTATCCTACAGTTGGGTAATTCTTTCCTCTTGCTCATTTAACACTGTTACCGATGAAATAGGTAATCTGACCTCAAAATGGGAACTCTAGCCCAAAAAGACTCAAAAAACATGAAAAAACACCCCAAAAACAAAAAAAGTGTATTCCAAAACGCACTTGGTTTTTTTTTAAGGTCAAATTTCAACATTTTATAAAATTATGCTAAAAACAAAATTGTTTCTTGAAAAAGGATTGAAAAAACACCCTCAAAACAAAACCAATTGATACTGGAATAACCAAAAAAAAAAAAAAAATTGTCATATTTTTGACATTTTTAAAAATAGAAATAACATTATTTAATTTTTAAAATTCAAACATTAAAAAAAACCTAAAATTTAAGAAAAAAAATAAATTTAAAAAATAAAAACATTTTAAAGCTTAAAATTTAAAAATATATAGGAATAAAAAAAATAAAATAAAAACAAAATAAAAATTTTAATTCAAACATTAAAAAAAAAACCTAAAATTTAAGAAAAAAAAAAAATTAAAGATTAAAATCTCAAAATATATAGAAATAAAAAAATAAAAATAAAAACAAAATAAAAATATTAAATTAAAAAGAAAAACAAGTTAAAAAAAGAAAGAAATTATAAAAAATAGAATATAGAAATTAAATTTAAAAAAGAAAAAGAAAATATTTATTAAATAAAAAATTAAAATTAAAATTTTGAAATAAAAATTTAAATTTAAAGAAATATATTAAATTTTAATAAATTTAAAACTTTAAAATAAAAAATAAAAAATAAAAAAAAATAAAAATATTAAATTTAAATTATAAAAAATAATATATATATATATATATATATATAGATATATATATATATATAAACTTAAATTAAAAATATATATATTAGATTTTATTAAATTAAAAAAAAAGGAGTCGTCTAACGAGCCGGAGGAATTGCTCGGACGGTCAAAATTGGCCGGAATTCGGGCCAAATTTTTTTTTTAAATCTTGCAGAAACAGTGTTTGAATCCTGATTTTGACATTGGAAATGGATTCAACACCATCAAAAACCTGTAGGACACCCAAAATATTAAACTTTGATAGTTATAACATGGATTTAGAAAAATTCCTGCCGGATTTTCTGAAAATCTTATCGGAATTTTCATGATTTTCAGGGTAATTCCTCTGGCTAGTTAGACTACGGCAAAAAAAAAGTGTTAATATTAAAATAACAAATTAAATTTAAAAAAGATATATTAAATTTTAATATATAAATGAATAAACAAATAAATTTTGAAATAAAAATTAAATTTAAAATATAAAGAAAAAAAAAACATTGTTAAAATAAAAAGTTAAAAAACTGTAAAAATCAATTAAAATTGAAAAATTGAAAAAAATAAATTAAATTAAATATATTAAATAAAAAACAAAATAAAATACAAATTAATTTGAAAATATTAAGTTTAACTTTAAAAAAATCTAATTTTAAATACACAATTTTAATTCAAATAAAAAAAATATAAAAACTTTATGTAATTAAAAAAATAATAAAAAAATAATAAAAAAATCAAAAAAGTATTAAATTCAAATAAATTAAAAAAAATACAAAATTTACTAAATTTTAAAAAATTAAATTAAAAACTAATCATAAAATTTAATTAAAAACAAAATATGAAAAAAAAAATCAATTAAATAAAAAAAAAATACAAAATTTAATAAAACTTATTAACAAAATTGAGAAAAAAAAATTAAAAAAAAAAAATAATAATAATAATTTTGATCGTGGTGGCGCCGCCAATCGGCCCCCTACCCAAGTGACAGCAGAGGCCGGCAGCTAGACGAGAGGCCGATTCCGGGAATCGCCCTCCCACAGCGAGAAGTCGATTCTAGGAATCGCCCTGAGGCCGATTCCAGGAATTGCCCTCCCACCGCAGGAGGGCGATTCCCGATTCCGGGAATCGCCGGGAGGCCGATTCCGGGAATTGCCCTGAGGCCGATTCCAAGAATCGCCCTCCCACAGCGATAGGGCGATTCCCGGAATCGGCCTTAGGGCAATTCCCGGAATCGGCCTCCTGCGGCAGGAGGGTGATTCCTGGAATCGGCCTCCCATGGCGGAAGGCCGATTCCCGGAATTGGCCTGAGGGCGATTCCCTGAATCGGCCTCTCACCGCGGGAGGGCGATTCGCGGAATCAGCCTCCGGCGTTTGGGGGGGGGGGGGCGATTCCCGGATTCGGCCTCCCACTGTGGGTGGGTGATTCCCGGATTCGGCCTCCCGCGGCGGGAGGGCAATTCCCGGAATCGGCCTCCTGCCGCGGGAGGGCGATTCCCGGAATCGGCCTCCTGCTGCGGGAGGGCGATTACCGGAATCGACCTCTCGCCCAGGTGGTGGCGGAGCATGTAGCTGCCCGCCCGCCCAGAGGCCGCCCTCCACCGCCACCTGGGCGGGAGCCTGACTGGCGGCGCCACCACGATCAAAAAGTTTTTTTATTTTTAATATTTCTTTTTTTTAAATTTGATTTTTTTTTTTTTTTTAATTCAAGAAATTTAAAATTAATTTTTTTTTAATTCAAATTTTTTATTTTAAATTTAATTTGTTTTAATTTAATTTAATTTATTTATTTTTAATTTTGTTTTTAAATTTAATATTTTAGATTAATTATTTTTTAAAATTTAAAATTTATTCATTAAACTTATTAAATTTTAATTTAATTTTTTTTTTTAATCTTTTAGTTTATTTGGTTTTTAATTTTTAAAATTTATAAATTGTTTCATTTTAAAAAAAATAGTAAATTTATGAATATTTGTTTTTTAATTATTTGCATGTGGTTTTTTTCATTTTTTTTATTTTTTAATGATAGTTTTTTTTATTATAATTCTTTTATTTTAATTTTCTTTTTCAATTTTAAATTTTGTTTTTTTTTTTAATTTGTTTTTTTTTGTTAATTTTAAAATTGTATTTTTGTTTTCTTATTATTATTATTTTTTTAATTTAAATTTTTAAATTTAATTTTTTTCTTTTTTGTATTTTATTTTTTTATCTAAATTTTAATTTTGTAATTTAAATTATTTTTAGATTTTCTATTAATTTTTTTTTTTAATTATATGGATTTTTTTAATAACTTAGAAAAAAATGATTTTGATGTTTTTTTTTTTTTTTTTTTTGTTAATTTTTGTTTTTTCTTTAAATTATGTGTTTTTTTTTTCAAATTTTGTGATTTCTTTTGATATAATTTTCGAATATTTTTTTTTTGTTTTATTTATTTATTTTTATTTAAATTTTTTATTTTGACGAGTTAATTTTGTTTTTTTTTTACATTTTTATTGGTTTTTTTTATTGTTTGTATATATATATTTTTATCTAAGTTTTGTGTTTTATTACCAACGTGAAAATCACCACCCTAAAAAAAAAATGTTGATGCTGCATCAATACATTTCAAAATTAGCATGAAAATCACTAACATTTTAAAACAAATATTCATACTTCATAAATAAAAATATTAGAGTGTCAAAAATGTGCTCAAAAGAAAAAGAAGGTGATTTTACATCACCACTTTTCAAAATCGGGTGCTTTTTATGCTACCAAAAAAAAGTAGGTAACAGTGCAGTTACCTATTTCATTGGTAACAGTGTTATTTATTTGCAGGTGTCCACCACCTATATTTATATTCAAATATGTTTTTTTTTTTGCTTCCATGTATCATTCCATTCTTTATTTTCATGATGGCAGGGTGGAGTAGGAATAGAAGAGAAGAAGAGGAAGAAGAAAAAAATAGTGGTCCCCATATGAGTGACCTGATGTATGATGAGGAGGAAGGGTTTGAAGAGGAAGGGGATGAACTTGATGAGAACATTGAAATACTAGAGGGGGAATCTGCATTGACACCCTTGTGGAGTTATGTGACCAAACATGAAGGAGAAAAAGGTGGTGGAAGCTACAAGTTTTTGTGCTCTCATGGTTGTCATGGAGGAAACCATATAGTGGTGCATATACCCATGTGAGGATGACCCTTTGTGGTGTGATGGATAATGATGAAAAAAGGGGTGTCGCAGCTATAGAAATTTTCCCAAAGGTTCGAGTTGAACAAAGAAGAAAATACATCCAAATAGAGGAGGTTGCACAACAAAAAAGTAATAAACCAAAAACTCAATATGAATCAAGTGCAACCTATAGATTTGGTAGCTCATCTACTCATGGTACTTATCCAAGCTCTGAAGGTAAAAGAACAATAGGGGATTTCCTAAATGTTGTTGCGAGAGATGATGTGGATAAAAAAATAGGTCGATTTCATTTTGCTTGTGGTCTACCATTCAATGTTCTTCGTTGTCCTTATTGGCATGAAATGGTAAAGGCCATCAATGAAACCCAAAAATGATACAAGGCCCCCAACTATGAGAAAGATAGAACAATGTTATTAAAAAGAGTAAAAGGAAAGGTTCAAAGAGCTTTGACATGTTTTACAAATGAGTGGGTAGATTTTGGGGTATCCATTATATGAGATGGGTGTACAAATATCTGAAATCAACATTTGATAAATGTTCTTGGTGTTGTGCTAGTGGTGTAGTATTTAGTACATTTCATGACTCCTCCTTCGTCAGTGCAACTTCCCAAAGCATTGCAAATCTCCTATTGCAGTCAATCAAAGATGTTGGTCCTAGTAAAGTGGTTCAAGTCATCACAGATAATGAAGGAAATTGTAAGGAAATGAGAAAAATTATTGGGCGTACTCATCTAGATATATTTTGGTCTTAGTGCTTGGTGCACACATTGACCATTTTGATGCATGATATTGTGAAACATAAAGAATGTGGGTGGATTAATGAGCTTTACAAGACACTGAAGAAATTTATCCCATTACATACAAGGGTAAACTACTTCTATGGCACTTACTCCAAGTTGCACTTGCTTAAACTTGAAAAAACAAGATTTGCAAGCTATTACCTCGCCTTTAAGCAGTTTGTGAAGGTGAGAAAAACTTTAACTAATATGGTTACCACTAAATCATGGGATGAAATTAAAACTATTAGATATGGTGCTAATGTATCCAAGTACATTATTCTTGACATGTTATTCTGGTCACAGCTTAAGTATGTTTTGCAATTCACCAAACCAATTTATTACATGATCAAGTTTGCAGATTCAGACCGGCCAATCATTAGGGGCATGTGTTAGACTCCTATACCAATAGGTGTCATATATCATGATTGACTTGATGGGCTATGTAATATGTTCATACCTTTTTCTTGTTGCAAAATTTTTCCATATTGTCAAAAAAAAAAAAAAAAAAATTGTAAAGAGGGTATTCCCTAAAAGAGAAATAAAAGGGTGAAAAGAATAAAAATGGCCAAAAAAGTAAAATAAAAATGAACCCCACCGAAATAAAGGCCAAGGAAAGTGTGCAAGTCTAAATGCCACTACTTTTTTCTCTTATGTAAATAAACAAATTTTGTGCAACTTGTATTTTATGCCACAATTCATGAACAATCAAATAGTTTAAGTTTGGCTTGTTCATATTTGAATTTTATGTTTTCGAGATAGAGAAGAAAATATGACCAAACTGTTTAATCTTGGCAGATAAGTAGATATTTAGAGTAAATAAAAGGAGCTCTACAGTTTAATATGAGCCCTTGGATGTAATAAGGTTAGACTTAGATAGATTTCTACATGTAAAAGAAAAGAAAGTGTGATAAGCGTTTGCCAGTCTAAGTGCACCCTAATAAAGAAGAAAAAATGGTAGGTTAAAGTAGGTAGGGTAGGTAGATGATGTTGCAAAATTACATGTGATGAATAATGGCTCTAAATATGTTAATATTTACTTTCATCACAAGTGCAAGGTAGACATTACACTGGAAGAATTTCAAGCAAAACAAGGTCAAATTGTTTAACTTCCATTCTCATTTTTCCCTAAAAATTTCACTAATTTCCCCTAAGTACAAAGGCATTTGAAAATTAGAGGGGCTCAAGGCATTTCCTTGACTTTTGGAGGGACCGGACCCTCGGCCCAATAATTTAAAAAGCCTAAGTACTTAAAACCATTCATAAGTCATTCATTCACTTCCAAAATTTTTTTTCCTTTGTAAAATCCTATTTTACTTAGGGAAATTGCACAATATCTCATTAAAAACCCTTTTTCATTCACGCATAAGTTAAATACATAATATTAATGTTTTTATACTTAGTGCTCTCATTCATTTTCATATTAACTTTTAACTTTATTATTTAATTCCCTATATAAATCAACCTGTTCCCGTATTATTATAATTATATAAAATTCCGAAATATTATATATCCCGCCCCTTTGATTGAAACATAACCATAATATTGTGTTAATTGGGATCAATTAGTTAAGTCTGCAACTAATTAAGAGCCTCGCCTCCCCACCACATTAAAAAAGAATTAATTAACCCTCACGGTTAATTAATAACTTATCCCACCAATCATTTTCCTCCCGATATGATTAAATGATATTTAATTATATTGGGCCCGCCCTTTTAAACACCTATCATCTCACCTCCCCGACAGTCGTCCGATGAACCCCTGCACATCCAATGGCTGTCGTCCATATCGCATCGCCTCCACGACTAAAAGTTAACTCGCGATCACAAAGCGGTTTTCCAAACAGTGCCTCTCCACGTGTCATTATATGTATGGAATCGCTAGCTCTCAGCTGAAAACCTCCTGTGCCCAAAAGCAGCGCGATACATACTGCTTACCACCCTCCAAACCCTTTCGCGCTTACGTCATCTGCCCAAAAAATAAAAAACCCCACCAACCTTGACTTTGTGAATAAAACAAACAAACGTGCATCATTTTCATTATCTCGTGCTGCGACTAGTGTTCCCATGCAAAGAACGTCAAAGCCATCTGTCGAAGATTTTCAACTACCACCTTGCTAAGAAACTTGCAGCCGAACAGTCCAGAACCCGTCAACAATTTCCTACACCTGTTTTCATCACTTTCCACCTCTCGGAAATAGGTATTTATCCAATTCCCTTCAAAACCTACAAGTCTTGGTTTTTGATTTAATTCCACAGGAAAAGACTAAAACACAGTAAAATTTGGTCTTTATATCACTCCTAAGTTCCCAGACCTGTAATTTTTCTTGTTTTTCCATCAAAAACCCAAATTCCTTTCTGAATCCACAAGAACCAGAAATGGAAACTCCTGTGGCTTTGAATGTTGCACCTCTGAATGCCCCGCATAAAGATTTAGACTATCTGCCTCTAACGGATAGAGATTTCCATATAAAAAACCTCGTCCTTAGTGAAAATCCTCTCACAATATTTTTCCAATGCAAAGATAGTTACCTAAACGGCTCTAACATTTTTGGACTGTGGGAATCCAATCTTCCTATGTGTCTTTTACCCTCAGTTCATGTTTTCCCTGAAATAACTTATCACTGCCATGCCAATTACGATCCCAATCAACGAGCAGTCATGTCCCCGAGTCAAACCGTTCTTTTCCCAATAATTGCTCAATCCATTAATGAAATGTTACAATTTAATCTCGGTCAAGCCCTGACTCCCCTTTCAATGGGAGAATTACTTGAAAAATCGACAAATTTATCCCAAGAAGAGTTGAATCGCCTCTGTAAGACTTTCATGCTTCAAAGAACTAGAATACCAGAAGCACAATGGTGGGAAGAGATGTTAGAAATTTTGTAAAAATATTTTTGGATAAATTTTGATTATTTACTACAATAAATAATGATAAAAAGGATAAACAGAGATCAAACAGGTCAAAGTGTATCAGTACAGATAAAGAGTATCAGTAAAAATTGAACAACCAGCATAGAGTTACTAAAGAAGACAACAGCAAGCCAAATCATAGGGCCTTCCTCCAACACATTCATAAAAATAGGAACAACACAACATCGGTTACCTTTTCTCTTATCAACAGGACCATCTGTCTCTATTTTTCTTGTAACGTATTCATGCATCATCCTAAAATATATCTCACTCTGTTAGGAGATATTTTTGGTAATTTTTTGTATAAATACTCCCTCAGTTAGAGTATTGAGGTGTGGATTCTTAGACATTGTTGTAATATTGATTGTTTTGAAATAAAGTGTTGTTGGACAAATTTCGCATGGCTAGCTAGATAAAGAATTGATGCAAAGGACATTTGACAAGATTCTTGAGTTAGATAAAGGATCAATAAGTCTTCTATCTCATTTGATCTAAAGTTTTATACTTGTTTATTTTATCATCTATGTTTCATATCTGAATGATAAACGAAAAATAATAATTCAGAAAGTGCTTAAGTGCAATCTGTTTTCAATCGTTGTTATTCTTAATGTTTTTCTTCTAAACTAGTATGAACAATGAATTCTTAATTGCTCCTGTTTTTTAGTTTTTCATTTTGATTATTTGATAAGGAATTATTAATTTCTCTTTATTAATAATCATTCAAGTTCCCTCTTTCGAATATGTTGAAGGATTTTTAATTTCCTTTCACCCATTTCGAGTCCATTACATTCATTTAGATCTTTAATTGTTCCCTATTTGATTACCTTGCCCTGTGAAATCATTCCTTGTTAAGAAACCAAACTCAGTTAAGCCATATTCTTTGACTCCATTAGCCCAATGGCCTAAACTATTCAGTCCTAGACCTCTAATATTGAATTCCATCACCCAAACACAATCAAAATCCCTAAATTTTCATAACTAGCCTAATATCTTTAAAAAAAAAAGCTAAAACTTAAAGAAAGAGCCCTCTCTAGGTACAGATTGGCTAGATTATGTACCTAAAAGTTGGTTTGTGGTTACCTCAGACCTCTTTCCTCTTCCCAACAACTTCAAGGAAAATCTGAGTGATAACATAGTTGCAACTTCACTGGGGATCGAACCTAGAATCTCTGGTTTCGCATAGACTCCGGTTCTTACAAGTCCATAATTTGATAGAGACTTGATAATATTTTCATTTTCATCAGAACACATTGTAGCAGTTGTTTTATTACAAAAGGATGATGAAGGATGTGAAAAACCTATAGCCCTTTTTATTAAAGCACTAAGGGATGCATCGTTAAAATACAACATCATGGAAAAACAAGCTTTTGCACTTGTAAAAGCCATTAAAGATTTTAGAATTTACATATTGTATTCCCATGTGATAGCCTATGTGCCAAATGTTGTTGTCAAAGACATCCTAACTCAGGATGGAATTGAGGGCAAAAGAGGTAAATGGATTGCTACCATATTAGAGTATGGTATTGAAATAAAACCTACAAAGCTTATAAAAGGACAGGGATTGGCCAAACTCATGACAGAAACAAATTTTCAAGCCCTGGATATTAATGAACTGGATAATGAACAGGAGATGGCGACTCCACAAATCAGTCAGGCCTTCTTAGACTCACCTTGGTATGCTGATATCATTTATGTACTGTTAAACCTGCAAGCTCCTTCAGGGTTATCCAGAACAAAGAAAAGGTTTTTAAAGATGACATCTTCAAAGTTTTGTATTTTATATAATGTTATTTTTTGGAAAAATCATGAAGGTATTCTATTGAATTTTTTATTAAAAGACGAAGCTAACAAGGTTCTCCATGAATTTCATGCAGGAGACTGTGGTGGACACCTTTACTGGAAGTCAACTGCAGACAAGATCCTAAGGGCTAGATTTTATTGGCCTACTCTCTGATGTAAAGAAGTTTGTCATTACTTTCCATAAATGTCAAATTTTTGAAGGCAAGAGAAAACTATTACCTTTACCCCTGAAACCAATTTCCACAGAAAAACCCTTCCAACAATGGGGCCTGGACTTTATTGGAGAAATCCATCCTCCCTCTTCTGGCCAAGACAAATGGATCCTCACTGCTACGGACTATTGCACCAAATGGATAGAATCAATTCCTTCCAGACAGGCCAATGACACCGTGATCATAGGATTCTTAGAAACCAACATATTATCTAGATTTGGTTGTCCTGATAAAATCATAACTGATAATGCTGCTACCTTCAAATCCAAGAAGATGATAAGTTTTTGTAAAAAATATCATATCACTTTAATTCATTCCACAGCCTATTACCCTAAAGGTAATGGACTGGCTGAGTCCTCCAACAAGAGTCTCATAAATATTATTAAGAAATTATTGGAGGAAAATAATAAAAATTGGCACAAGAAACTTACAAATGCACTATGGGCAGACAAACTCACCACCAAAAAATCTATTGGGACCAGTCGTTATGAGTTAGTCTATGGCATGGAGGCTGTATTTCCTTCATCTTTAGGAGTTTCTGTAATGAAATTACTTCAAGAAGCTCAGGTTGAACCTAATGATATTCAAAGAAGGATAAACTAGACCATCAATCTGCAGCATACCAGAGAGGAATTATATCAGAGATCCCAAGTATTGAAAGAGAAAATAAAGAAGATATTTGATAAAAGAACCAAGGAAAAAGATTTCCAACTTGGAAACAAAGTGTTAAGATGGGATTCCAGAAGAGAGGATAAGGGAAAATATGGGAAGTTTGACTTCCTATGGAAAAGACCTTATATTATCCATGCCTTAGTAGGAAACAATACTTATTTTTTGAAAAACTTAGATGGTACAGAAACTGAAGATGGGCCAGTTAATGGTCGAATGTTGAAACACTACTTTGATCCTATTTATTACGATATCCTGATTTTTAACATGTACATACTATATTCTTTTTAATGTCACAGTTTTGATTGGATAGTAACTTGCTGGAGTTGAAGCCCGAAGAGAAGGCCCTAAGCTTCAGAAGTATCACTGTCATACATACAATAAAGCAACAAGTAGAAGAAGATTCCATAGTTCAGTCAAAATCATTATGAGGACAACTGACCTGATGTTCTTCACTTTTCACCAGGAAAAGCCATCCCCAAGTGTAGCCAGTGTTAGACTCATATACCAATAGGTGTCATATATCATGATTGACTTGATGGGCTATGTAATATGTTCATACCTTTTTCTTGTTGCAAAGGTTTTCCATATTGTCAAAAAAATAAAATAAAATAATTTAAAAAATGTAAAGAGGGTATACCCTAAAAGAGAAATCAAAGGGTGAAAAGAATAAAAATGGCCAAAAACATAAAAGAAAAATGAACTCCACCAAAATAAAGGCCAAGGAAAGTGTGAAAGTCTAAATGCCACTACTTTTTTCTCTTATGTAAATAAACAAATTGTGTGCAACTTGTATTTTATGCCACAATTGATGAACAGTCAAACAGTTTAAGCTTGGCTTGTTCATATTTGAATTTTATGTTTTAGAGATAGAGAATAAAATCTGACCAAACTGTTTAATCTTAGCAGATAAGTAGATAGGTAGAGTAAATAAAAGGAGCTCAACAGCTTAATCTGAGCCCTTGGATGAGAGGAAGTCGCTGCCGCTTATCTTGGCTTGTATTAAAGTAAGTTACTGAGTCCACTATTTTCTGGTATCGAAGCCCTATCTCGATTCTGTAATGGCAAATTTGTTATGCGCGTTTTCAAATATAGATCGTAAAATTGTAAATGAAGTCGCCTCTCGGTCTGTCGAATCGGATGAGTCGCATGAAGTTTTCGATAATCCTGAAACCTGGAACCCTCCTTCTCTTCATGCTACCAATATTTACAAGCTTCCTACGTTCTTTACGTTAAAGTTTAAATCTTTTCTGAAAGAAGTGGAGGTTACTATAAAAATTTATGGTCCCTTTGTCCAGATAGTTTCTCTGAATTTATTTTCAAAAGATGAAGTTAAGAAGTTCCGTCAGTATGCTCTTGATAAAAAATACAACTATCTTCACTTTGGTGGAATTCGTATTGGTCTTGCTCCGTTATTTCGTCACGGGTTAAACACTCCTTGTATTGCTAAAGTTTTCGATACCCGTCACCAAAACTATGACCATGCCCGTATTGGAACTATAATGGGTAATCTATCTACTGGCTGTCAATATGGAACTATATTCCCAGATTATTCTATCAGTCTTACTGATGTCCATCTTCAAGATTGTTGGAATTTGATGACTGGAGTTCAAGGACTCCAATTAGCTGACGATAGTGAATATCTTTCCGTCCTAGTACAGACATCTTTTCAGCTTACAAATACTGCACATCCAAAGTTGAAACAACCTGTTTTGAAAGACTGTGTGACTGTTGGCCTGTCCAATGCCCAAGTTGAAGGTGTTTTGTATGATCCTGTTGAACTTCCAAACAATTGGTATTTCCAATATAAATCTATCATAGATGACAAGAAGCCTGAATCTAAATTGAAAAGAATTGCTATCTCTGATGGTAGGGTAAAATTAATACCTCCTAAACCAGTTGTGCCTTGACCTCTTGTCAAGCCAAGAAGATATGTAGTTCCTGTGTCACAAGAAGAATCTTCTTCCTCTTCTCAACGAGTTGATTTACCTCCTATAGAAGAAGTAGCTTTTTTGGCTACCCCTATTTTAGCATCAAATGAATTGTATATACCTGAGTCAAAACCATATCTTGCTGTACAAAAAATGCATCGTATATCCCATGTTTCTTTTTCTCCTGTTGAAGAATGGCAGCATGCTAATAAATGTTTTGTTAAAGGTGGAAAATGGCCTCCAAAAGCAAAATTCTGTACCACCTCGTCTATGTCCAAACAGCCGACCACTAGAGCTGATTGTGCACCACTTATAGAACATAATGCCACAGACCCGAAAGACTTAGAGGAAGTCTATCAATTAGGGAATTATCTCACAACCTGGTGTGCACATGCAGAAGATGTGTTAGATGACCTTGGTTCTCAATCTGAAGAAATTCTTGTTAATCTCAAACTTCTTTAAGAAGAACAGCAAGAAGAAAGAAGACGAAGAGAAGCCAAGCATCAGAAAAAATAAAGAAAGAAAAAGAAGAGAACTAAAAACTCCCACCTTTTCTCTCTCTATGGATACTCCTAATTATTGGGATGTAGATGAAAAGCTCGCAGAAAGCGGCATTGAATCAAGCACTCAAGCTTCTGACCAAACAACTATTAAACCAGTCTTAGAAGCCAACAAGCCTTTGAATTTCCAAAAGCCCAAGAGTGAAGTTGCCACTCTTGAAACTGCCGCTACCAAATTTCCTTCATTTATTTTACCCTCTTTACAGAAGGCTCATATTTTTAAAGAAGTTCCAAAGTACCCTAGAATTGAAGAAGACTTATTTTCTACCAATTCAAGTGGCTATGTTCTGGATTTAGATAAATCATCTAATCCAGCTGAATCTGTTAGGGTCTGGATTGGGTCTCTTTATCAAATGCAAGTTGTCTCAAGATTAGACAATATATCTATTTTTGCGTTAGCTGAAAAACGCATGGCTGGTATTGTCTATGATTGGTGGATGGCTCCTTCAGATGAAGAAAGAATGAATGTTGCTGCTGCAGGTCTTGCTACCCTTGAATTATTGTTAAAAACATAGTTTGTTCCAGAACCAGCAGATGAGAAAAAGCAGATTATCACAGACTTAACTAGAATGGAGTTAAAAGATATCAAGTTTTTTAATCAGTTTGGTACTGACTATATGACCAAAGTATATAAGGCCAATCTGATTAATGATTCTGTGCAAAAAATCTCATTCCTTTCTAAGTTGCCTGGTAATCTAGGAGACATGATTTTAAAAGATCTAGAAGTCCAAAATAAGAAAATAGATCAAACATATTGGATAGATCTTTTATTCAGGTGTCAATAAAAACTTAAGTATCTTTGCTAGCAAAAGAAAGCCTCTGAATTTTCTCCTGGAATAGATGTTTGTCGTTCTGTTTTTCCCTGGACTCCATTTAAGAAGAAGAAATCAAGAAGGTATGGCAAATACAGACCTAAGAAGGTAGCAAATCCAAAAAGACCGTTTCGCAAATTCCGATATCTTAAGAAACGCAGACAACCAAAAAGAGATAATGCCTGCTTTATCTGTAAACAAGAAGGACATTATGCCCGCAAATTTCCTAAGAGCTCATCTAATAAGTTGAAATCTTGCATTGAAGTTGAAGATTTTGTTGATAATTGGTCAGTTTTTGACTCTCAAGACAATGTTTCTGATGTCTATATTTTGACAGATGCCTCTTTGTCTGATTCTGATGTTCCTATTGAAAGTTCACAAAAAATGAATCGTTGTTATGATTCTGATTGTTATGATCAAGAAGAAGAATTGCCTTACAGTGATCAGTATATTGAAGAAGATGAAACTAGTGAAACTTCTGACTCCTCTTTCGAAGATAATGTTTCACTTGCTCCCTCCGCTACTCAGTCACTATCTCTGGATACTAAGAATTCCTCTCCCGTTTTACTTTCATTTCCTTCAACACCCATTTTGAATTTTTTTTCCCATATCCAAAGATTGTTGCTCCTTCTTCTGCTTGTCTTGTTCCTCCTGTTGTCGAAGAAAATGCTTATTTGAAAAAGATTGTTAAAACCAACAATCTTTTATACATTCCAGTTGAAGTCCAAGTCCGCAATCAATGGATTTCTGTTGATGCCTTTATTGATACTTGTGGTTTAAACAATCTTGCTCGACCGTCCTGGTTTAAAGGTATTTGGAAGCCTTTAAACCATATCCTTGTCTCTGAAACTATTGGTGGTATTGTCTCCCTTACTCATTATGTCGATGACATTTCTTTAAAAGTTGGAGGGAGTATTGTTAAAATCTCTGCTGTTCAATATTATGATTCTTCTACTAGTTTATCCCTTGGCATGCCTTTTCTTAATTTAGTCTTACCTGTTACCATTAGTGAAGATAAACGTATCTTCAACATCAAGAAAAGGGCCATATCTGTTCCGCGACTAACTTTGGCCAACTCTGAAGCAAGAAAAGAGAATAGGAAAAAGAAAATAGGGATCAAACGACCAGTCAAGGACTCAAACAATTGGCAAGAAGTCCTTCAGATTTATGAAGAAAGATCTCAGAAAAATAACAGCAAGTAAAAGGAAAATAGAAATCCTGAATGGTCACTAGAGCAGACTGCTATATTTGAAGAATTAATAAAAAACTGCTCTGAGAATCCTCAAGCTTTTTGGGCTGTTGAAAGTCCTCAACAAGAAATTGTCACCCTGCATGACAATGGAGTTAAAGGTAAATTAATACCCTGTACTCCCTCAGATGAAAAGGAAATGAGAAAGCAGATTGAAGAATTGTTGAATCTTCAATTAATTGAACCAAGTGATTCTCATTATTCATGTTCTGCATTGTTGGTAAGAAATCATTCAGAAATAGTTAAAGGAAAAGCCAGGATGGTGATTAATTACAAGCCTTTGAATGCAATCACCAAAAGTTTTAATTATCCTCTACCACGCCAAGAGAGTATAATGCAGAAAATCCAGAACATTAAAATATTCAGTAAATTTGATATGAAGACTGGATATTATCAAATACAAATCAGACCAAAAGATAGACATAAAACTGCTTTCACTTGTCCTGCAGGATTCTTTCAATGGAAGGTTGTTCCGTTTGGTTTAAAGAATGCGCTTGCTTTCTTTCAGCGGCGTATGGATTTTATTTTTGGAAAATATGATTTTATTGTAGTCTATATTGATGATATTTTGGTTCATAGTGATAATCTTGAAGATCATTTGCAGCATTCAGAGATTTTTCTCGATGAAGTTCGCAAGCATGGTATTGTTATATCTGAGAAAAATATGATCCTCTTCCAAGACAATATTGACTTTCTTGGTATTCATATTGTAAATGGAAAGATCCAAATGTAGCCGCATGTCCTCACAAAACTCTCTGAGTTTCCAGATGAATTAACTGACACTAAAATGATCCAGAGATTTTTGGGGATAATGAATTATATTCACAAATACATTCCTCGGCTGTCTGAAAAAACTGCCCCAATTCGTAAACATTTGCATGGTGGATGGTCTCAAGAAGCTACCACGGCAGTTCAAGAGCTAAAAGGAGAATGTCTTAAACTTCCAGAGTTAAAACCTCCTGGTAATGGTTCTCTTATTCTCCAAACTGATGCTTCTGATAATTTTTGGGCTGCTATCTTATTTAAAAAGATCCCTGTTCAAGGTGAGGAAAATCTTTATGAAGAAAATCTCTATGCATATGCCTCTGGTGAGTTCTTACCTCACCAAAAGAATTATTTTATCGCTAAGAAAGAAACACTTTCCATCTTCAATGGCATTCAAAAGTTTGAAGTATATTTGGCTCCAGCAAAATTCTTGATCAAAACTGACTCCATGAATTTTAAGTATTTCTTAGCTGCCAAGATTTCCAAGCAACTTGCACGTGGTAGATTATTAGCTTGGAAAATATGGTTCCAGATGTATGATTTTGAGGTAGAATGGGTTCCTGGAAATTCTAATTATTTGGCAGATTCTTTAACAAGAGATATGAATAAAGCACATGTTCATCAGAGTTCTAGCATTAGAACAGATTTATTTCAATTACCTGGAAAGACATCTACTGATGATGATTTTGCAACTTTTGTTAAAAGATTTCATATTTTAGATTTGGTGCTTCCCCATGAAGCTGAAGAAATCAAGAGATTAGTTGGGTTCAGAATACAGAGAAACAAGTGGATACAGAGACTCCAAGCATGGCAATCAAAAAATGTTGGTATCCTGTTAGGATTAGACGAAGAATTGGTGAAAGTCTATCCCTTGCCCAACATGAAAGTAAAGATTTATTTTAAAACTCTTGATGATTATTGGTCTAGATGCTACACTGATGATATGATTAAAGTTTTGATGACTTTAAACTATTATCAGATTATTGGTGGTCTCGACTTCTCTTTGGCAGTTTATACAATTGCTAAAATGCTTGACATAGATGAGATTAATATGGTTGAGAAGGTAGAAAGGTTTCTTAAAACAATGAGGATCCCTGATCTTTTTGACGAACTGGAAGCAGCATATATTCAAAGAAATGATGAACATTTTGAAGGGACTGACACTTTTCCCCAATATGAACTTTTCGAGCCTTTTGCAGATTGGGAATTTAAAAATGGATTATGTCAGAAGAAGCCACAGGTGAGAGTTTCTCAGTGCATTGAAAGGTCTCTGCAATATTTAAGAACCTTCTCCACTCCATGGGATTATCAGAGTCTGGAATTCCGAAATCCAGTAAAGCCAAATCCATTTTCACAAATCTATGGACCAGAAACGTTTGATGAATCTATATTGGCTGAAAATATGGATGAAGTAAAAAAGATTACACTCTGGTTAAAAGAGTTCCGAAAAATAACTCTCACAGAAAAGTTGGCTATGATCAGATCATTAGAAGAACTCCAAGGACAAAATAAGGCAATTAAACTTATAATTAATCAGAAATCCTTAATTACCATATGTGTAAAATCTGGACATTGGTCTAGTGATGTGGTTTGTTTAATTAGTCTTTTATTGTCCAACAAAGGTTGCTCTGCTGTTAATTTTGAATTAGGATGGCAAAGGCAACCAGATATTAATCACACTTTTCGAATGTGGATTCAGTGTGCCATCGAACATTCTGTTAATATGTTTCAAATATTCAAGATAGAACTCTTAGATGGAGTTGAGCTGGCAGTTCAGTCTTCTCCTGAAGTTCGCACTAGCCGAAAAGATTCTTTTCTTGATATTGAGGTAGATCCAACAGCATATGTCAACAAATGGACAAAATCAGCTGATCGATATCTATTTCCTCAAAAGAATATCTATGTGACAACAGATACGGTAAATTTGAATACAGGACAGTCATCAAAGCAAATCACGAGAGGAGAATCTTCAACAGTAGCCGCACTGAGAAAAGAAGCTACAAAAAAAGGTAAAAATGTGGCATCCGAAGAAAAAGAGACTATCTTTGTGGATATCTTTCAAGATGCTCAAACACAGGAAGATCATGAGTGGGAATCTCAGTACTTGGATTGGTTACATCAATCACATGCTAATTTTAATTGGTTCCCTTCACCATCTGAGTGGCCAAGTGACTTTGAACCTGGCAAGCAAACTGATGATGATAGGAGTCCGAAAGGACCTTGGTAGTGGGAATCTCTTTTATTATAATTGTACTCGAGATAATTGAGTAGACACCGTCTGGGCCAGTAATGCCTGACAAGGACCCTCAATTATGCTCATAAGTTTCTATATATATCATAGCTTGTAAATGTGGTAGGCATTGAGTGTTAGTGTGTGTATGTGTGTGAAGCATTGTAAGCGAGTGTGTATGGCTATGCTCTGAAGAGTTCTGAGACTTCAAGGCTCTATTCTGCAGCATAACATGGTATGTAATATTTTGCTTGAATAATATTGAAGCCTTCTGGGCCGCCTGTCTAAGGACAATTCTTTCAAGATCACAAGAAGAGATTGTAAGGCGAGGTTGAAGACCGAAGGGGTCGTGTGTTCGCATTTCTCGTAAAGTGAGAGGAAGTCGCTGCCGCCTATCTTGGCTTGTATTCAAGTAAGTTACTGAGTCCACTATTTTCAAGGCTCGATACCTACCACATTTACAAGTTATGATATATATAGAAACTTATGAGCATAATTGAGGGTCCTTGTCAGGAATTACTGGCCCAGACGGTGTCTACTCAATTATCTCGAGTACAATTATAATAAAAGAGATTCCCACTACCAAGGTCCTTTCGGACTCCTATCATCATCAGTTTGCTTGCCAGGTTCAAAGTCACTTGGCCACTCAGATGGTGAAGGAGACCGATTAAAATTAGAATGTGATTGATGTAACCAATCCAAGTACTGAGACTCCCACTCATGATCTTCCTGTGTTTGAGCATCTTGAAAAATATCCACAAAGATAGTCTCTTTTTCTTCGGATGCCACATTTTTACCTTTTTCTGTAGCTTCTTTTCTTAGTGCGGCTGCTGTTGAAGATTCTCCTCTCGTGATTTGCTTTGATGGCTGTCCTGTATTCAACTTTACCGTATCTGTCGTCACATAGATATTATTTTGAGGAAATAGATATCGATCAACTGATTTTGTCCATTTGTTGACATATGCTGTTGGATCTACTTCAATATCAAGAAAAGAATCTTTTCGGCTAGTGCGAAATTCAGGAGAAGACTGAACTGCCAGCTCAACTCCATCTAAGAGTTCTATCTTGAAGATTTGAAACATATTAACAGAATGTTCGATGGCACACTGAATCCACATTCGACAAGTGTGATTAATATCTGGTTGCCTTTGCCATCTTAATTCAAAATTAACAGCAGAGCAAACTTTGTTGGACAATAAAAGACTAATTAAACAAACCACATCACTAGACCAATGTCCAGATTTTACACATATGGTAATTAAGGCTTTCTGATTAATTATAAGTTTAATTGCCTTATTTTTTCCTTGGAGTTCTTCTAATGATCTGATCATAGCCAACTTTTCTGTGAGAGTGATTTTTCGGAACTCTTTTAACCAGAGTGTAATCTTTTTTACTTCATCCATATTTTCAGCCAATATAGATTCATCAAACGTTTCTGGTCCATAGATTTGTGAAAATGGATTTGGCTTTACCGGATTTCGGAATTCCAGAATCTGATAATCCCATGGAGTGGAGAAGGTTCTTAAATATTGCAGAGACCTTTCAATGCACTGAGAAACTCTCACCTATGGCTTCTTCTGACATAATCCATTTTTAAATTCCCAATCTGCAAAAGGCTCGAAAATTTCATATTGGGGAAAAGTGTCAGTCCCTTCAAAATGTTCATCATTTCTTTGAATATATGTTGCTTCTAGTTCGTTAAAAAGATCAGGGATCCTCATTGTTTTAAGAAACCTTTCTACCTTCTCAGCCATATTAATCTCATCTATGTCAAGCATTTTAGCAGTTGTATAAACTGCCAAAGAGAAGTCGAGACCACCAATAATCTGATAATGGTTTAAAGTCATCAAAACTTTAATCATATCATTAGTGTAGCATCTAGACCAATAATCATCAAGAGTTTTAAAATAAATTTTTACTTTCATGTTGGGCAAGGGATAGACTTTCACCAATTCTTCGTCTAATCCTAACAAGATACCAACATTTTTTGATTGCCATGCTTGGCATCTCTGTATCCACTTGTTTCTCTGTATTCTGAACCCAACTAATCTCTTGATTTCTTCAGCTGCATGGGGAAGCACCAAATCTAAAATATGAAATATTTTAATAAAAGTTGCAAAATCATCATCAGTAGATGTCTTTCCAGGTAGTTGAAATAAATCTGTTCTAATGCTAGAACTCTGATGAACATGTGCTTTATTCATATCTCTTGTTAAAGCATCTGCCAAATAATTAGAATTTCCAGGAACCCATTCTACCTCAAAATCATACATCTGGAACCATATTTTCCAAGCTAATAATCTACCATATGCAAGTTGCTTAGAAATCTTGGTAGCTAAGAAATACTTAAAATTCATGGAGTCAGTTCTGATCAAGAATTTTGTTCGAGCCAAATATACTTCAAACTTTTGAATGCCATTGAAGATGGCAAGTGTTTCTTTCTCAGCGATAAAATAATTCTTTTGGTGAGGTAAGAACTCACCAGAGGCATATGCACAGAGATTTTCTTCATAAATATTTTCCTCACCTTGAACAGGGATCTTTTCAAACAAGATAGCAGCCCAAAAATTATCAGAAGCATTAGTTTGGAGAATAAGAGAACCATTACCAGGAGGTTTTAACTCTGGAAGTTTAAGACATTCTCCTTTTAGCTCTTGAACTGTCGTGGTAGCTTCTTGAGACCATCCACCATGCAAAATTTTACGAATTGGGGCAGTTTTTTCGGACAGCCGAGGAATGTATTTGTGAATATAATTCAGTATCCCCAAAAATCTTTGGATCATTTTAGTGTCATTTAATTCATCTGGAAACTCAGAGAGTTTTGTGAGGACATGCGGCTGCATTTGGATCTTTCCATTTACAATATGAATACCAAGAAAGTCAATATTGTCTTGGAAGAGGATCATCTTTTTCTCAGATATAACAATACCATGCTTGCGAACTTCATCGAGAAAAATCTCTAAATGCTGCAAATGATCTTCAAGATGATCACTATGAACCAAAATATCATCAATATAGACTACAGTAAAATCATATTTTCCAAAAATAAAATCCATACGCCGGTGAAAGAAAGCAGACGCATTATTTAAACCAAACGGAACAACCTTCCATTGAAAGAATCCTGCAGGACAAGTGAAAGTAGCTTTATGTCTATCTTCTGGTCTGATTTGTATTTGATAATATCCAGACTTCATATCAAATTTACTGAATATTTTACTGTTCTGGATTTTCTGCATTATACTCTCTTGACGTGGTAGAGGATAATTAAAACTTTTGGTGATTGCATTCAAAGGCTTGTAATTAATCACCATCCTGGCTTTTCCTCTAACTATTTCTGAATGATTTCTTACCAAGAATGCAGAACATGAATAATGAGAATCACTTGGTTCAATTAATTGAAGATTCAACAATTCTTCAATCTTCTTTCTCATTTCCTTTTCATCTGAGGGAGTACAGGGTATTAATTTACCTTTAACTCCATTGTCATGCAGGGTGACAATTTCTTGTTGAGGACTTTCAACAGCCCAAAAAGCTTGAGGATTCTCAGAGCAGTTTTTTATTAATTCTTCAAATATGGCAGTCTGCTCTAGTGACCATTCAGGATTTCTATTGGCCTTTTGCTTGCTGTTATTTTTCTGAGATCTTTCTTCATAAATCTGAAGGACTTCTTGCCAATTGTTTGAGTCCTTGACTGGTCGTTTGATCCCTATTTTCTTTTGGCTATTCTCTTTTCTTGCTTCGGAGTTTGCCAAAGTTAGTCGCGGAACAGAGATGGCCCTTTTCTTGATGTTGAAGATAAGTTTATCTTCACTAATGGTAACAGGTAAGACTGAATTAAGAAAAGGCATGCCAAGGGATAAACTAGTAGAAGAATCATAATATTGAACAGCAGAGATTTTAAAAATACTCCCCCCAACTTTTAAAGAAATGTCATCGACATAATGAGTAAGGGAGACGGTACCACCAATAGTTTCAGAGACAAGGATATGGTTTAAAGGCTTCCAAATACCTTTAAACAAGGACGGTCGAGCAAGATTATTTGAACCACCAGTATCAATAAAGGCATCAACATAAATCCATTGATTGCGGACTTGGAATTCAACTGGAATGTATAAAACATTGTTGGTTTTAACAATCTTTTTCAAAAAAAGCATTTTCTTCGACAACAGGAGGAACAGGACAAGCAGAAGAAGGAGCAACAGTCTTTGGATATGGACAAAAAGAATTCAAAATGGGTGTTGAAGGCAATGAAAGTAAAACGGGAAAGGAATTCTTAGTATCCAGAGATAGTGACTGAGTAGCAGAGGGAGCAAGTGAAACATTATCTTCGAAAGAGGAGTCAGAAGTTTCACTAGTTTCATCTTCTTCAATATACTGATCCCTGTAAGGCAATTCTTCTTCTTGATCATAACAATCAGAATCATAACAACGATTCATTTTTTGTGAACTTTCAATAGGAACAACGGAATCAGACAAAGAGGCATCTGTCAAAATATAGACATCAGAAACATCGTCTCGAGAGTCAACAACTGACCAATTATCAACAAAATATTCAACTTCAATGCAAGATTTCAACTTATTAGAGGAGCTCTTAGGACATTTGCAGGCATAATGTCCTTCTTGTTTACAGATAAAGCAGGCATTATCTCTTTTTGGTTGTCTGCGTTTCTTAAGATATCAAAATTTGCGAAACAGTCTTTTTGGATTTGCTACCTTCTTAGGTCTGTATTTGCCATACCTTCTTGATTTCTTCTTCTTAAATGGAGTCCAAGGCAAAACATAACGACAAAAATCTATTCCAGGAGAAAATTCAGAGGCTTTCTTTTGCCACCAAAGATACTTAATTTTTTCTTGACACCTGAATAAAAGATCTATCCAATATGTTTGATCTATTTTCTTATTTTGGACTTCTAGATCTTTTAAAATCATGTCTCCTAGATTACCAGGCAACTTAGAAAGGAATGAGATTTTTTACACAGAATCATTAATCAGATTGGCCTTATAAACTTTGGTCATATAGTCAGTACCAAACTGATTAAAAAACTTGATATCTTTTAACTCCATTCTAATTAAGTCTGTGATAATCTGCTTTTTCTCATCTGCTGGTTCTGGAACAAACTGTGTTTTTAAGAATAATTCAAGGGTAGCAGGACCTGCAGCAGCAACATTCATTCTTTCTTCATCTGAAGGATCCATCCACCAATCATAGACAATACCAGCCATGCCTTTTTCAGCTAACGCAAAAATAGATATATTGTCTAATCTTGAGACAACTTGCATTTGATAAAGAGACCCAATCCAGACCCTAATAGATTCAGCTGGATTAGATGATTTATCTAAATCCAGAACATAGCCACTTGAATTGGCAGAAAATAAGTCTTCTTCAATTCTAGGGTACTTTGGAACTTCTTTAAAAATATGAGCCTTCTGTAAAGAGGGTAAAATAAATGAAGGAAATTTGGTAGCGGCATTTTCAAGAGTGGCAACTTCACTCTTGGGCTTTTGGAAATTCAAAGGCTTGCTAGCTTCTAAGACTAGTTTAATAGTTGTTTGGTCAGAAGCTTGAGTGCTTGATTCAATGCCGCTTTCTGCAAGCTTTTCATCTACATCCCAATAATTAGGAGTATCCATAAAGAGAGAAAAGGTGGGAGTTTTTAGTTCTCTTCTTTTTCTTTCTTTCTTTTTTTGATGCTTGGCTTCTCTTCGTCTTCTTTCTTCTTGCTGTTCTTCTTGAAGCAGTTTGAGATTAGCAAGAATTTCTTCAGATTGAGAACCAAGGTCATATAACACATCTTCTGCATGTGCACACCACATTGTGAGATAATTCCCTAATTGATAGACTTCCTCTAAGTCTTTCGGGTCTATGGCATTATGTTCTATAAGTGGTGCACAATCAGCTCTAGTGGTCGGCTGTTTGGACATAGACGAGGTGGTACAGAATTTTGTTTTTGGAGGCCATTTTCCATATTTAACAAAACGTTTATTAGCATGCTGCCATTCTTCAATAGGAGAAAAAGACACATGGGATATACGATGCATTTTTTGTACAGAAAGAAATGGTTTTGACTCAGGTATATACAATTCATTTGATGCTAAAACAGGGGTAGCCGAAAAAGCCACTTCTTCTATAGGAGGTAAATAAACTCTTTGAGAAGAGGAAGAAGATTCTTCTTGTGACAGAGGAACTACATATCTTCTTGGCTTGACAAGAGGTCGAGGCACAACTGGTTTAGGAGGTATTAATTTTACCCTACCATCAGAGATAGCAATTCTTTTCAATTTAGATTCAGGCTTCTTGTCATCTATGATAGAATTATATTGGAAATACCAATTGTTTGGAAGTTCAAAAGGATCATACAAAACACCTTCAACTTGGGCATTGGACAGGCCAACAGTCACACAGTCTTTCAAAACAGGTTGTTTCAACTTTGGATGTGCAGTATTTGTAAGCTGAAAAGATGTATGTACTAGGACGGAAAGATATTCACTATCGTCAGCTAATTGGAGTCCTTGAACTCCAGTCATCAACTTCCAACAATCTTGAAGATGGACATCAGTAAGACTGATAGAATAATCTGAGAATATAGTTCCATATTGACAGCCAGTAGATAGATTACCCATTATATTTCCGATACGGGCATGGTCATAGTTTTGGTGACGGGTATCGAAAACTTCAGCAATACAAGGAGTGTTTAACCCGTGATGAAATAACGGAGCAAGACCAATATGAATTCCACCAAAGTGAAGATAGTTGTATTTTTTATCAAGAGCATACTGACGAAACTTCTTAGCTTCATCTTTTGAAAATAAATTCAGAGAAACTATCTGGACAGAGGGACCAGAAATTTTTATAGTAACCTCCACTTCTTTCAGAAAAGAATTAGACTTTAACATAAAGAATGTAGGAAGCTTGTAAATATCGGTAGCATGAAGAGAAGGAGGGTTCCAGGTTTCAGGATTATCGACAACTTCATGCGACTCATCTGATTCGACAGACCGAGAGGTGACTTCATTTACAATTTTACGATCTATATTTGAAAACGAGCGTAACAAATTTGACATTACAGAATCGAGACAGGGCTCCGATACCAGAAAATAGTGGACTCAGTAACTTACTTGAATACAAGCCAAGATAGGTGGCAGCGACTTCCTCTGTAAGGTTAGACTTAGATAGATTTCTACATGTAAAAGAAAAGAAAGTGTGATAAGGGTTTGCCAGTCTAAGTTCACCCTAATAAAGAAGAAAAAATGGCAGGTTAAAGTAGGTAGGGTAGGTAGATGATGTTACAGAATTACATGTGATGAATAATGTCTCTAAATATGTTAATATTTACTTTCATCACAAGTGCAAGGCAGACATTACACTGGAAGAATTTCAAGCAAAACAAGCTCAAATTGATTAACTTCTCTTCTCATTTTCCCTAAAAATTTCACTAATTTCCCCTAAGTACAAAAGCATTTGAAAATTAGAGGGGCTCAAGGCATTTCCTTGACTTCTGGAGGGACCGGATCCTCGGCCCAATAATTTAAAAAGCCTAAGTACTTAAAACCATTCATAATTCATTCATTCACTTCCAAAAAAACTTTTCCTAGGTAAAATCCTATTTTACTTAGGGAAATTGCACAATATCTCATTAAAAACCCTTTTTCATTCAAACATAAGTTAAATACATAATCTTAATGTTTCTATACTTAGCGCTCTCATTCATTTTCATATTAACTTTTTACTTTATTATTTAATTCCCTATATAAATCAACTCATTCCCATATTATTATAGTTATATAAAATTCTCAAATATTATATATCCCACCCCTTTGGTTGAAACATAACCATAATATTGTGTTAATTGGGATTAATTAGTTATTTCTGGAACTAATTAAGAGCCTTGCCTTCCCGCCACATTAAAAAAATATTAATTAACCCTCACGGTTAATTAATAAATTATCCCACTAATACTTTTCCTCCAAATATGATTAAATGATATTTAATTATGTTGGGCCTGCCCTTTTAAACACTCATCATCTCACCTCCCCGACAACCGTCTGATCAACCCCTCCACATCCAATGGTTTTCGTCCATATCGGATCATCTTCACGAATGAATTTTAACTCGCGATCACAAAGCGGTTTTCCAAACAGTGCCTCACCACGTGTCACGATATGTATGGAATCGCTGGCTCTCAGATGAAAACCACTTGTCCCCAAAAGCAGTGCGATACATACCACATACCTCCCTCCAAACCCTCTCCCGCTTACGTCATCTACCCAAAAAATAAAAAACCCCGCCAACCTTGACTTTGTGAATAAAGCAAACAAACGTGCGTAATTTTAATTATCCCGTGCTGCGACTAGTGTTCCCATGCAAAGAACGTCAAAGCCATCTCTTGAAGATTTTCAACTACCACCTTGCTAAGAAACTTGCAGCCAAACAGTCCAGAACCCGTCAGCAGTTTCCTACACCTGTTTTCATCACTTTCCACTTCCTGGAAATAAGTATTTATCCAATTCCCATCGAAACTTGCAATTCTTGGTTTTTTATTTAATTCCACAAGAAAAGACTAAAACACAGTACAATTTGGTCTTTATATCACTCCTAAGTTCCCAGACCTGTAATTTTGCCTATTTTTCCATCAAAAACCCAAATTCCTTTCTAAATCCACAAGAACCAGAAATGGAAACTCCTGTGGCTTTGAATGTTGCACCTCTGAATGCCCCCCATAAAGATTTAGACTATCTGCCTCTAGCGGATAGAGATTTCCAGATAAAAGTCCTCATCCTTAGTGAAAATCCTTTTAGAATCTTTTGCCAATGCAGAGATAGTTACCTAAACGGCTCTCGCATTTTTGGACTATGGGAATCCAATCTTCCTATGTATCTTTTACCGCCAGTTTAAGTTTTCCCTGAAATAATTTATCACTGCCATGCCAATTACGATCCCAATCAACGAGCAGTCATGTCCCTGAGTCAAACCATTCTTTTCCCAAGAACTGCTCAATCCATTAATGAAATGTTACAATTTCATCCTAGTCAAGCCCTGACTCCCCTTTCAATGGGAGATTTACTTGAAAAATTGACAAATTTATGCCACGAAGAGTTGAATCGCCTCTGTCAGACTTTCATGCTTCAAAGAACTAGAATACTAGAAGCACAATGGTGGGAAGAGATGTTAGACATTTTGTAAAAATATTTTTGGATAAATTTTGATTATTTACTACAGTATATAATGATAAAAATGATAAACAAAGATCGAACAGGTGAAAGTGTATCAGTACAGGTAAAGAGTATCAGTAAAAATTGAACAGCCAGCATAGATTTACTAAAGAAGACAACAGCAAGCCAAATCATAGGGCCTGCCTTCAGCACATTCATAAAAATAGGAACAACACAACATTGGTTACCTTTTATCTTATCTACAAGACCATCTGTCTCTATTTTTCTTGTAACGTATTCATGAGTCATCCTAAAATATATCTCACTCTGTTAGGAGATATTTTTGGTAATTTTTTGTATAAATACTCCCTCAATTAGAGTATTGAGGTGTGGATTCTTATACATTTCTATAATACTGATTATTTTGGAATAAAGGTTGTTGGAAAAATTTCGCATGGCTAGATGGATAAAGAATTGATGCAAAGGACTTTTCACAGGATTCTTGAGTCAGAAAAAGGATCAATAAGTCTTCTATCTCATTTGTTCTAAAGTTTTATACTTGTTTATTTTACCATCTATGTTTCATATCTGAATGATAAATGAAAAAGAATAATTCAGAAAGTGCTTAAGTGCAATCTGTTTTCAATCGTTGTTATTCTTAATGTTTTTCTTCTAGACTAGTATGAACAGTGAATTCTTAATTACTCCTATTTTCTAGTTTTTCATTTTGATTATTTGATAAAGAAATCTTAATTGCTCTTTATTAATAATCATTCAAGTTCCCTCCTTCGAATATGTTGAAGGATTCTTAATTTCCCTTCACCCATTTCGAGTCCATTCCATTCATTTAGATCTTTAATTTTTCCCTATTTGATTACCTTGCCTTATGAAACCATCCCTTGTTAAGAAACCGAATTCAGTTAAGCCATCTTCTTTGACTCCATTAGCCTAATGGCCTAAAATATTCAGTCCTACCCCTCTACTATTTAATTACATCACCCAAACACAATCAAAATCCATAAACTTTCATAACTAGCCTAATATCTTTCAAAAACAAAGCTAACACCTAAAGAGAGAGCCCTCTCTGGGTACAGATTGGCTAGATTTTGTACCTAAAAGTTGGTTTGTGGTTACCTCGGATCTCTTTCCTCTTCCCAACAACTTCAAGGAAAATATGAGTGATAACAGGGTGTATGAGCAAATGGATAGCATATTAGAGAAAATTAAAGACATTGATGAGCCTATAGATATCACCTTGTACAATTATATTCGTGCAGAGGTGGAAAAAAGATGGGATATGCTAAATTCTCCATTACATGCATTAACATATGTTTTCACACCCAAATACTAACATCCATCATGGCTTTCAACAACAACACCTGGGGGGGAGGAGGAGAAAAACACACCTAGATCTAGAGGTTCTTGAGAAATATATGATTCAATTGGATAGATTAGTCCCTCGTGAGGAGGAGGTTGCCTTGGTATGGAAACATTTGAGTAACTATATGCTTTTCACTGGACCATTTGGGAGCATGGATGTAATTATAGATCGAGAGACTTTTTCTTCTCCTGAGTGGTGGAACATGCATAGAGGCGCTTTTCCAATTCTATAGAATTTGGCATTACGGGTGCTATCACAGGTGGTAAACACTTTTTCTACAGAGAGGTGTTGGAGCTCTTATTATTTCATCGACAGTGTTCAAAGGAACAGGTTGAGTTTAGACCGGGCAGAGAGCTTGGTTTATGTTCATTACAACTAGCGATTGTTGTCCCATTATTGTGATGATGCAAAGAGTAATAAAGACATTAAGGTTTGGGATAGGTATCTAGAGGAGCCAAATTTGGAGGATAAATTGTTGTGATTAGAAAAATTAGAGGATGCTCTTATCCACAATGATGATGATTGAGTTGATACACCACCCCCATCTGATCCCTTGGCTCTCGGGTTCCACGGGTCAATGCAAACAACAGGGGCTTCGTCTTCATCAGTTGCAGTGCCACAACTTCCACAACCACCATATTCTTCATTATTCTTCATTTCCACCGTGTGGAGGCTCACCGCCACGTACTCTTCATGGTGAAAGAAGAAGAGATTAGTAGATATATTCACAATTTACTACTTTTGTCATAGATTAGACTTGTAGGCTTGTGTGAATTTGAACTTTGTTGTCTTAGTCGTGGCAAGTGGTCTATTTCGTAAAAGTTATTATTTGAATTTTGGACATGACTAATGTGGATAGTTAGTCACTGTTAAATAATATGTTTTATTTTTTATAATATGATTAAATGTTTTATGTTTTATAATATGCTTAAAATTTTGATGTAAGTTTGTAAGTGCTAGAATCTATATGTTTGATGCTCAAATAACTAATCATCTATGTACAATGGAATCATGGATGCCATATCCAGCTTGATTTATGTAAAAATATGTCTTATATAACTAATTTGGTATTTGAGATGTTTGTTTTGAATTAAAATACAAAAATATATATATAAATATAGTAGACGCTTCCTTGCGTAGCTTCCTCAATTTTTGGAAAATAAGACTTCAACATCTTGACGTCGTGCAACGTTGTGCCAAACACATACTAATCACAACCAATATAATCACTACCAACATCATAGCGAGATTGCAATTTTTAAGAACATCAAAAATGGATTGATGTTAGAAACGTGCAAACAATGGCTCTGCTCATATTTTCTAGAACCTGTACTCTATATATGTAAGGGGATCTTTCTACACATTTAGTTGAATGGCCCACGACTTTACCCTCTAGAACCTGTAGTCTATATATGTAAGGGGATCTTTCTACATATTCACAGACTCTCCATTTTGTGGAAAATGAAAGTATTTATGAAAATCAATGCAAACTGCACCATTAATGAAAATAGAAACGATATGAGTCCATCGATTGATATGTCAAAAATTTCTAGTCATATTGTAAAGATAGTAAGCCTGTTACATCGGGAATTGAATCTTACTTACAGTAACCCAGAAACTAAAAATGTCAAACATTGTAATTCAGACATTCAAAGTTATGGTATGAAATCTGTTGTGGTGGAAATGGCAAGGCAAACTATGAAATATTTTTGCTAATAATACTTTCAGAACAAGAAAAGTACATATGGAATCTGTATGCTTTCAGTAATACTATTAAATTCCACCATATTCACTTAAAGTTACAGAAAGAGAGTTATGATATATTTTTAATAGATATAGGAACAAATCACACAGCAGTGAACACGCACAAAAATGAAATCTAATCGTTTGACTTCTAACATAATAGAAAAATAAATAAACACAAAGCTTCACATAGATTATCTAGAAGATTTAGAATGCTAATAATAGTATGACGTACTTTTATCTGGCAAAGGCGGGTAAATTATATAAAAATGTTCTAAAAATTAGAACTAACATATTTTAACACTTTGCCCTTAATTATGATTACTAGGCATATGAATGTATGTTTCAGCTGACTTACAGTATTTCATATAAATTAAGAAAAGTTATTTTACTTAGTACAATGTTTTTAGGTTTTTAACTCTATATTGTTATTTTTTTTTTCATTTTACTCCAAACTCTATATTATGCATCCTTTTTTTTTCAATATTTTTTCATCTAGTTCTTTTTCATTTTCTAGTTTTGCATTAAAAATAACATTTTGTTTTTTTTTTCCTTCCCTTACGTACTATCACAAATATTCAACAATTGTGATGGTTTCTTTGTTTTTTTTGGTGGAAATTTTTAAACCCCAAGTTTCATCTCCATCACATTTGGGCTCTACAATCCATTCCTTCATAAATTTTCATTCAACATCACAATCCAATTCAACAATCATTATAGTTTCATTCATGTCTTCCAGTGCAGATTTCCCTCATATATAGTTGTTGTTGCAAAGATACTTTCATTTCAGTTTAAACTTCATTCACATGAGTATTTGTAGAGTGGACTTCACTTGCTTCACCATTTTCATGTTTTAAATTTCTTATAATGTTAACTTTTTTATGCACTTTTCTCAACAAAATTTTCAATAGTGTTTAGGAAAATTTCACCCTTCATGTCTTCTATATCATAGTTTCTTTAATCTGCTCTTCCATAGTTTTTTCAGTTTTTTTGTAATATCAAAATTTTCTAATTTTTTTATCTTACAATAGTTTTTTTATCTACTTCAATTTCTATACTTTAGTTTGATGTTGATCAATAGTGCTCTTTCATTGTATGCAATTTTGGGAAAAAAACCCAAATCTTATTGTTAAATGGGAAAAAATATTATTACATCATCTTCTTGTTAATTCTAAACTAATCATTCTGATACTAGAACAATTTTGGGAAGAATGCCATCTAAGCTTTAATGTTAAATGAGAAAAAATATTTATTGTTAAATGAGAAAAAATATTGTTACATCCTTCTTGTTAATTCTAAGCTAGTCATTATGATACTAGACTGATACTAGAATATCATTTTGATATTGAAACATCAATTCATATTCTCCCTGACTTTATTCTAACCCTTTCAGCAGAATCTCTTTTGATAATAAATTTCTCATATTAAACCCCAATTAAAATTATACTTTTATACCAAGAAAATAAGAAATGATGACATAGAAAAACAATCCATTCTAACGACTTATTAAGAGAATTCAGTCACCTTATTTAATAGCAAACTTAATCGCCTTACCTAATATATTTTAAAAGAACTCAGTCACCTTAATCATTTAACCTTTTATTTTAATTTTTATTTACTTTTCTAGATCTTTCTATTTTTATTTTTTTCTTCTAAATTCTCACTTACCTTTTTTTTACAATTTTTTTACACACTAATTCATTAAAAACTACTTTAATAATCCATTTAGGAAGAGAAATCATCCCTACTCAAAGCAGGTCTATGCTTCTGGAACTATATCATTTTTATATTTAAGTAGAAAAATATCACTGGTGTAGTAGTGAAACACACAAATAGCTCTTGAAAATATAATGTATGCTCGAATAAATGGAGAGTTTGAAAATAATTAGACACAAATCATCATATATAAATCATCTGTAAGGATTTGAATCTCTCGCATTCTTGCTGAATCTTTCCAAAATTTACCATGTTTTAATTTTCATGTAAACTACATAAAAACTGTATGAAGCCTTGGAGTAATTAATACATTCAAACAATTTTTCAAATAACCTCTACATCTGATTGTACTGAATAACATTTCATTAATGTGCATAATAATTTCTCACTAGGTACGGAAGACAAGGCAAAAATCTAAAAGTATTTGCATGAAATTTTAGTACCTCGTCGGTTCTCTGCTTTGTTTTGTCTGCGCAACAAAGTTGTTTAAGCATACACAGTTTAGACAGAGCTCCACACTGAAGCATCTCCCGAAGAATAGAAACATATGAAGAATATATGCAAAGTGACCAAATTATTTTCACTGCTTTCTTAGTGGCGATTTTTGAACCCCTAAAAATCTTCTTGGAGACTACAACAATACCCATGGCGTGATCAGCCAAGCCAACCCTTCCTTCTGCATAGTCTACTAGCATGTCCAACAAATCTAACATATTTTCACACTTGGAATTCTCGGCCCCTGGAAGTAATTCTATTAGATCAAACACAACGAATGCCTCGATTGCCATTAATATGATCTTTCTAGATCTTTTACAAATTTCTATAAGAACAGCCAAGGCTAGCATGGTCGCCTGATGGAAAACTTCATGTGTTATGATTTCTAAGAGCCCTTAGAAAATATCAATCCTTTCCCTCGCAATAAATTCCCAATCAGATACCCAAGTGGAAAACTTCTGTGATAAAATGGCCGCGTGAAGTCTAACCTCATTAGTTCCTTTATGCAAGATCAAGGCCAATGACCTAATGATCCTTGCCTCTTCGAGCGACTTGGCAGTTTCCTAGGTCATAGGAAGCAGATGAAAAATTCCCAAAGTCTCTTGAAAAGTCTTGAACTTTTCATTGTAAATCTCTTCACAGCAAGAGGATTTGATCAGGGAGACCAGAACATGACTTGCAACAAACCCAGCAATGCACCATCTGTTTGCGTGACTCTCCTGCGCAAGGCACCATAATTTCTTCAGTGCATTAATGCCCTCCAATGATGGAGAACTGAGCGCAGCTTGAACTAACCTGGACACTTCAATGGAGTCCACGGGTGTCCTGGGCGAGGGAATTTTCTCTACGCCATTCGAGTTGTTGGCAACGCACCATCCCTTAATCAGGCGACATACCATGTTGTTGGGAGTTAAATTGAAATTCTCTAGCGGTTGCATGGTAATAGGACATATATTATTCTTGCATGAACAAATCCAGTGCTCTATGTTCTCTCGATCATAGGTCATGCCCGTGGAAAAAATTACTGGATCTCTCATCAGATCCATCGATATGGGGCACCTGAATTATGAAGGCACCTCCACCTCCAAACAATCTTGCACTGAATTCGTGGCAAGAATGACATAACCCAATTATTGATTATTGAATTCACATATGAGGGTCTGTGTAAATTCACGGAGATAACCAATTTCCTAGACCTATTAGACACAAGGGCATGGTCAAGTACTTATAACACACACAATTGGAGGTTATAATGCCCACGCGACTTAAAGAGAAGCACCAAATTTCCAATGCATATCACTGAATGCATTTAGTGTCGTCAAAGTAAATGCTTCATTTCTATCTATAATGCGTGGTTTGTTTAAAAGTCAATGCAATCACAAGCTTTGTAGAGTTCAGCGACTCGTGTCCCTGTTGGAATTTCTGAGAATTTCTAGACAAACTTAGAGAGAATGATACTCTCTTTCTAACACAGAGAATTAAAGCAAAAATTTGCTTGTTGGTAGACAGAGATTACACACTTTGAAAACTTCTATTTCATTAAAAAAAATGATTACAAAATCTTCCTCTAACAGAGGGATTACAAAATGGACTGCTACACAAACATAGTGCCAAAAGGTTCTTCTGTCTCACATACAAAATGCACTCTCTGTTACAAAATGCACAAAAACAGTGCTTTGTTTAAAACACTCTGTTCTTTTTAAATAGAATCTGTCTTTGTAATACACTGTTGTGTATATTTCATACATACACTAAGCCTTCGGGATTTTTACTTTATATGCCGCAGCACTAACATAAAAAACTTTAACACAAAACTATAAAAGAAAAATGATCCTACGCATAAGCCTGCGGGGCCCATATAACAAAAAAATGCATATATGTTAAAACATATATTTCCAAAGGTTTAAAACCTTTTTGTTGCACGATGTAAAACATAACAAAAATATAACTAACAAGGTATGGCCCACCGAGCCCATATTACAAATGCGCATGTGTTATACATAAAATTCCAAAGGTCTAAAACCTTTATCACGCGGTCAAAAACAAACATATAACAAAAACTTAAACAAACCATAATACCAAGCTCTTCCGTTGGACTTTAAAATCATAAAACCCGATTGAAACAAAAAATCGCATCACAAATGTCTGTGACGTCACCGAGGCTTATGGACGCACGATGAATTATTAAATCGAGCTTATAAAAACTCATCAAGTCCAGAAAAGGGTTGCTGACATAAGGGTAAAATGTGATCTAAAAAGGTTTATAGATTGGTGCCTATAACCTTTCGGGTCCGGAATCGGGCTTTGGGTACGGGCCCGAAATGTAACCCGAAACCTTATGCAATTTGGTTTGTTATAAACTTCAGGTCTATATTTTGGTTTCGCGGACTGGCTCCAAAACTTTGCGAGCGAAAAAAGCTGCTCCACGTGTCCTCCGTGCTGGCTGAGGATGTGGCTGCTGTCGTGGCCTGCGGGGACCACTGATCTTCAAACAAAAACGAATTCCCGCGAATGCTATTTTCTTTTCAATATGTAACTATGTTTTCATTGTACAGGGACTGCAGGGTTTTCAAAATAAAACGACTGTTCAACAAATTTGGAAAGTGGCTATGCGACAAGGTTGTTGATACAAAATTAGAAAATGGCTCTTATGTCCTCTACGCAAACTTTGTAGATGGATTTATAATTTCAACACTCCCCCTTAAATTCAGCTGCTGGGTTATCTGTCATACCCTTGCATTTCCTTAAAAATTCAAAACTCCTCTGCCCCAATGGCTTGGTCAGAATGTCTGCAAACTTCTTCTAAGTTCTACAATGTTTCCAAATGATATCTCCATTGTTCACTAGTTCTCTGATGTAGTGAAACTTAGTATTAATGTGTTTCGTTCTTTCATGAAACAAAAAATTCTTTGATAATGCAATAGCTGAGATATTGTCACAATAAATCAATGTGCCTTTTGCTTGCTCTTGGCATAAAATTATCAACATCCTCCTCATCCAAACTGCTTGACACGCTGCTGCTATAGCTGCCACATACTCTGCCTCTGCTGTAGATAATGCTACAATACGTTGTTTCTTAGAAGCCCATGAAATGGCTCCTGAACCCATGTGAAAAACATAACCAGAAGTACTTTTCCGGTCATCAACACTTCCATCCCAATCACTGTTAGTGTAGCCAATTAACTCTAAATTTTCTGAAGTAGTATACAAAATACCATACCTTTTAGTTCCTTTAACATACCTCAGAATTCTTTTTGCTGCATGTCAATGTGCTTATTTTTTCCTCTCCATGAATCTGGAAATCAAACTAACATCATGTATAATATCTGGCCTAGTTGCAGTCAAATACATGAGGCTGCAAACTATGCTCTTGTACAAGTTAGGATCAAAATCCTTGCTGCTATCCTCTTTGCTGAATTTTAATCCCATCACTGTGGGAGTAATTGCTGCCTTGCAATCCTGCATGTTAAATCTTTCCAAAAATTCATGCACATACTTTTTCTTGAGAAATAAAAATTTTATTTTCATTTTGCTTTACTTCTATTCCTAAGAAGTATTTCAGCAAGCCCATATCAGTCATTTCAAATTCATCTTTCATGACCTTTTTAAAATTTTCAACAAGGTAATCATCATTACCTGTAAAGATCGCATCATCAACATATAACACAACAATCAACATCTTACCATCTTTCACCTTGATGTATAAGGTGGGTTCTCCTTCACATTTTTCAAAACCATTTTCCAGTAGATAGGAATCTATCCTACTATACCATGCTCTTGGTGCTTGTTTCAGCCCATAAAGAGCTTTCTTCAATCTTCACACTTTGTGCTCTTGGCCTTTCTTCTCATAGCCTAGAGGTGGTTCAATATAAACCTCTTCCATTAACACTTCATTTAGCAATGCTGACTTCACATATTTGGTAAAATTTCCACTTGTTTTGTGTTGCTATGGACAACACTGCTCTCACGGTTTCCATTCTTGCAACCGATGCGAAAGTTTCCTCATAGTCTCTCCCATGTTGCTGCTTATACCCTTTGACAACAAGTCTAGCCTTGTGTCTTTCAATTTTTTCTTCAACATTAATTTTGGTCTTGTAGACCCATTTAACTCCAATAACTTCCTTAATTTTTGGGAGTTCATTTAATCCCATGTCTTGTTTCTCTCTATGGCATTAATCTCTTCATCTATAGCTTCTATCCATTTCCTATCTTTAATGGCTTCTTCAAAATGAATAGGATCATCAACATTACAATATAAAGAAAATAAAGAGTTCATACCTTCATTTGCTGACTCTTGCTCATAAATTTCATTTAAATTTCTAAACTTTGTTCCTCCTTCATTTGGTGTATAAGTGCTTGAGGAAGCACTCAAATCTGCTCCTTGTGGTGTGCTTCGAGAAGCACTCTCATTTCTCCTCAAGAGTGTCGCTTGCTGTCCTTGTGTTGGTGCTGCTATTGAGGGATGTATTTGAACCATCTCTTCATCATTTTCATCATGAGACAAACAGTTTTTAACATTCATTGTTTTCTCAATGATTCCATCCCAAGCTTCCTCTTCAATAAACTGAACATCTCTGCTCATAATAAATTTCTTGGTTGCTGGGTTATACAACCTGTAAGATTTGGATTTCTCATTGTATCCAATAAAAATACATTTACCCCCCTTGCTGTCCAATTTCTTCCTTACTTGATCCGGAATGTGTGCATAAGCCACACAACCAAAAACTTTCATGTGGGTGACTACATGCTTTGTGCCACTCCATGCTTCTTCCAGAACTATGTTCATGACTGCTTTTTTTGGGCATCTATTTAAAATATATGCTGCACAATGTATAGCTTCATCCCAATAATCATTTGGAAAATGTTTTGCCTTTAGCATACTCCTTACCATATCCATGGTTGCCCTATTTTTCCTTTCGGCAACTCCATCTTGCTGCGGAGTGTACCTTGCTGTAAATTTCTTATGAATGTCATTTTCTCTACAAAAAAGCATAAATTCTTTAGAGATGTACTCAACTCCTCTATCATTCCTAAGGACTTTGATATGCTGCCCACTTTGGTTCTCCACAAGTGCTTTAAAATTGCAGAATTTTTCAAACACTTCACTTTTATTTTTCAAGAAATGAACCCAAGTTTTTCTTGTAAAATCATCAAAAAAAGTTAACATATAGTGGTTGATTGCAAGTGATGGTTTTTTCATTGGTCCACATAAATCTGAGTTGAAAATTTCTAAGGGTGTCTTTGCCCTTATGCTTTTCCTGGATGAAAAACTTCCTCTATGTTGTTTACCCAAGATACAACCTTCACAAAGGCTGTGTGGTTTCTCAATTAATGGTAATCCTCTTACCATTCCTTTCCTATGTAATAAATTAAGACCTCCAACGTTGAGATGTCCAAATCTCAATTTCCATAACCAATTCTCATATTTTTCTTCTCTTTGGAAAGCCTCTTGTGACACTGCTGCCATTTCTTCTCCGTTCTTCAAATCTGCCCTCATCCTGAGAGGGAACATTATGTTCCTTGTCATCTTCACTTCAGCAATACATTGTTTTCTTGGTGGTTTATCCATGATGGTGCATACATCATCTTCAAAAACAACATTGTACCCCTTTTGAGCAAGCTATCCAATACTTAAGAGGTTACATTTCATTCCAGGCACATAGTAAATTTTTGATATGGTTTTCTTCTCTCCTTTCCTTGTTAAGACACCTAAATCTCCTTTTCCCATAACGGAGACTTTACTATCTGTCCCTAATGTGACTTGAGACTTCACATTTTCATCTAACATAGAAAACATGGCTATGTTTCGTGTCATATGGTTACTACAACCTAAGTGTAGAAACCATAAATCTTCACTCTTTTCCTTAGCCATATTACAAGCTAAAAACAATTTATCTTGGCTGATATTTTCTCTAGTGAAATTTGCACTGGGTCTATTACCCATATCATTCTACTTCTTCCTACATTCGTTTGCATAATGCCCAGATTTTTTACAATAATGACACTAGACATTGGATTTGTCATACCTTTTTCCATGAACATGTTGTTGTCCACTTTGCTGGCTGCTGCTTTGGCCTTGGTTCTGATTTAGATTTCTGCCCCTTCCTTGAGAATCTGCTGGTCTGTTTCTTCCTCCTCTGTTTTTTCTTATGCCTCTTCCTCTCTTGTTTCCTCTACCTTGACCTCTTCCCCTTCCAAAGGAAATTTGGGTCTTGAAGGCATGCTCCAAAGATGAGTTTTCATTTCTACCCAATCTCTTTTCATGTGTCATCTATGATGCATGAAGCTCATCAATTGAAAATTTTGAGAGATCTTTTGTCTCTTCTATGGTGGTGAAAATAACATCAAACTTTGAGGGTAGGCTCCTCAATAGTTTCTCCACAATCCTTCTTTTTTCAAGTGTCTCTCCATGAGACCTTATCTGTGTGACCATTCCAATCACATGTGTGAAGAATGAGTCTATGTTATCAGACATCTTCAAGCAGAGAGTCTCAAAATCTCTCCTCAGTAATTGTAGTTTTGTTGTCTTCACTTTCTCCATGCCTTGATAGGTTGTCTTGAGAGTTTCCCATGCTTCTTTGGATCTCCTAGCTACTGCTATCCTTGGAAGCACACTGTCATGTACTGCTTGATACAATAGAAGAGGGCTTTAGAGTCCTTCTTCTTATTTCTCTTCAACAATTCCTTCTCTGCCTGAGTTAAGGTATTAAACTCATTTTCATCTACTGGGTCTTCAAAACCATCCTCAACAAGTTCCCATAAGTCTTGAGAGGCAAACATGGCTCTCATAGTGATTGCCGAGTAATCATAGTTTTTCCCATTAAATTGTGGGAGCTGAGCATTGCCAATACTCATGATTGTGCTGGCTCCTGGCATGCCTAGCACTCTGAACTATGCTTCAAACACTTGACTATGAATTTATAAAATAAATTGTCTGTCTTCAAATAGTAACACAAAAATCTGTTTTGAGAATACCTTGAATTATTTTGACTGAGTCTTCGCTTTGCTGGAGAAGCTTCCGCAAAAAAATAAATCCTTCCTTCAACTCCTTTGACACCTTCAAAGAGCCCAGACTATCTCTGATATCATGTTGGAATTTCTGAGAATTCCTGAACAAACTCAGAGAGAATGATACTCTCCTTCTAACACCGAGAATTAAAGCAAAAATTTTGTTGCTGGTAAATAGAGATTGCACACTTTGAAAAATTCTATTTCATTAAAAAAAACTGTTACAAAATATTCCTCTAACAGAGGGATTACAAAATGGACTACTACACAAACACAGTGCCAAAAGGTTCCTTTGTCTCACATACAAAATGAACTTTCTGTTACAAAATGCACAAAAACAGTGCTCTTTTTAAAACACTCTGTTCTTTTTAAATAGACTCTGTCTTTGTAATACACTGCTATGTATATTTCATACATACACTAAGCCTTCGGGCTTTTTACTTTATATGCCGCAGCACTAACATAAAAAGCTTTAACACAAAACTATAAAAGAAAAATGATCCTACACATAGGCCTGCGAGGCCCATATAACAAAAAAACGGATATATGTTAATGCATATATTTCCAAAGATTTAAAACCTTTTTGTTGCGCGATGTAAAACATAACAAAAATATAACTAACAAGGTATGGCCCACCGGGCCCATATTACAAATGCGCATGTGTTATACATAAAATTTCAAAGTTCTAAAACCTTTATCGCCCAGTAAAAAATAAACATATAACAAAAACCTAAAGAAACCATAATACCAAGCTCTTCCGCGAGACTTTAAAATCATAAAATCTGATTGAAACAAAAAATTGCGTCACAAATGTCTGTGACGTCACCGAGGCTTATGGACGCGCAATGAATTATTAAATTGAGCTTATAAAAACTCATCGAGTCTGGAAAAGGGTTTCTGACGTAAGGGTAAAACATGATCCAAAAAGGTTTATAGATTGGTGCCTATAACATTTTGGGTCCGGAATCGGACTTTGGGTACGGGCCCAAAATGTAACCCGAAACCTTATGCAATTTGGTTTGTTAAAAACTTCGGGTCTGGATTTTGGTTTTGCGGACCGGCTCCAAAACTAAGCTGCTCCACGTGTCCTCCGCGCTGGCTGAGGATGTGGCTGCTGTCGTGGCTTGCAGGGACCACTGGTCTTCAAACAAAAATGACTTCCCGCGTTCAAACAAAAATGCTCTGTTCTTTTCAATATGTAACTCTGTTTTCATTGTACAGGGACTGCAGGGTTTTCAAAATAAAATGACTGTTCAACAAATTTGGAAAGGAGCTCTGTGACAGGTTTGTTGATATAAAATTAGAAAGCGGCTCTGGTGTCCTCTATGCAGACTTTGCAGATATATTTATAATTTCAACAGTCCCTTTTCTCAATGTCAACGCAATTAGATTCTCTCCAACGTAGTTCTACGATTCACTTGTGCAGTCAGAGTTGCAATTTCGTTCAAACCGACAAAGCCGACTTTCAACGGATATAATAATGGCTTTGAATCTTTTGATTCAGCCAGTCAGGCACGCTAGTGACAAATTATCGATTATTGACTTTTATGAAAACTAGTAAAAAAGTAATGCACGCAGAGTCGTCTATAAAAATTTTCATTGCGTGAAGAATGATCTCAGTTTCCCATTTCTGGCATTAAAATCAATTAACGAAGATCTTCAAGGCTTTTAATCTTGCCCTCCCTAGTAAAACCACTTGGTGGGAATCGGAAACTGTTAACAGAGCCTTCCACCAAATCTACAGCCTATGACTATTACTTGCGCACGAAATATGTGAGAGTTCTTTTTAGTGCATACCGTGGACAACAGAAACGTCAATCCCATCGTCTTCGCCATAATAATAATCTGAGATGTTTGCCGAAGGTTTTTTATTACACTTTAGTGGGACGTGTTGAGTTTTTTATTTTATATTTTTAATTATAGTATATATTGATTCTCAAAGAAATATACTTAACATATGTTGTGTTTAAATGATTATTAAAGATGGTAGTGTATCAATTTTTTTTCGAGATTTGAGATTATTTTTTCATCATAAGTTATTGTAGTGTATCAATTTTTTAGAGATTTAAGATTATTTTTTCATCCTAAGTTATTTGTATTATAAGTTATTTGCATAGTTAGATAAATACTGTTCTTAGTCATTGGAGAGCACATACCTCAAGCTTCCCTACTCTTAGGAGCTAGGTTGCTTGTAGGAAACTCTCCAAAATCTCAGTACTTTGGAGCTTTTTAGAAGCTTCAGTACAACATTTTTTGGCTTTTTGAGAGCTTCACTCAAATGAATAAGTGCAAACTAAGTGAAAACTCAGGTTTATTTCACTTTGCCACCTTGAGTGCTGCTTAAATTGATAGAACTATGAGAAGAGAAAGATATATTGTTGGGTCTGGAACTATGCAAAACACCTTGTTTATGGAAAACCATTCTATCAATATGAAAATGAACCTATTTTATTTTTAATATATATTAAATTTTAATATTATATATTGCAGCTCCCAATTGAATCCTATCCTGTAAATTTAAGCAAAACTGCAAAACTTCTACCCATAAAAATACAAACTAGTACCACAGAAATTAATTTATTATTATTTACAACATTAATTCATATATAACCAAGAAAGAAAAAAATCCATTTATAATATTTTAAAAACTAAGTTTATGATTAAACCTATAAAGAAAGAATTAGAATCCATTTAAAAAAAATTGAAATAAGAAATTATAATAAAAATTTGAAATGAGAAATTATATTTCAATTTAATAGTAATTATTTTCTTTATTTATTATATTATGATTGAATTTACAAAGAGTGAATTGGTGCGGATATATACTTCTATGGTTCGGATCACATAAACCTGTGGTGTGGTGATCTCTCTCGGGGCTGGAATATTGATATATGCTTCTGTGGTGCAGATCACATAAGCCTTAAATGATATATATCTATATGTTGATATTATATATGTGGCTTTGAATCTCGCTCCAGATGCTCAGTACCAATAACAAAGACACTCCGAGGTTAGAATGTCGATCTTAGTTAACACAGAGAGCAACACTTTGTTATAACACAGACAGCGATTTTCCAAGGCATATCACTGAAGCTTACTGTGCATGAATATATACACATGAATATATACAGAGTGTCCGCAAACTAATTGGTTGACTTGGTTCTATGACGCGCGTTTGGCTTCTGAAACAATGCATTCACAAGGTTGTACAGTCTGCCGACTCGTCCATTCAACACCATTGCATTCACTACAAGTCGTTCTACAAAAGACGTTTATGCTGTCGAAATCTCGTTCGACTTCTAGCACCTGTGGTGCAAAGGAACGCCGAAAGGAGACGAATGGTGTATTTTGGGTCTCATTGCCACACCCTTTTGAGAAACGCACTCATGGTTTTGAAAACAAAAAACTGCTTACGGAAGTACTTATAGCAGTTTCTTGAGAGAGGATTAAGTGGTGCCGCAATGCATGAGAAGCATAGATTTTGCAAATAATGGTTTAAAGGAAACCATTTTGCGGGGGCACTATCACATGCACATGACAGTGTGAAACGTAAGCGTATAATCAAGTGGAATACATTGATTGGAAGTGTCAATGGTACTGAGCAAATAGTTAATAGTAGATATTGAAGCTTGAAACAGCAAATTAAAATTGCATAAGATTAGTAAAGAGTGACTTGCTAGTGCATATTTGTAATATTTGAAGTTTTTTTTTTTGAAATTATTGTTAATCATATTTGAAATGATATATGCACATCACAATTTGAAACGTGTGTGCATACAGAAAAAGAAAAACATTGATTGAAGTTGTAAATAGTACTAAGTAAATACTAAATAGTAGAGAGAGTAAGATTGAAATGGCTAGTTTGACTCAAACAATTAGAAAGTAATTTATTTTATTTTAGAAAGAGTGAAGCAAATGTACTAAATGTCTTTGCGAAGATCACATTAGAATAGATTAGGTTGAAGCATGCTTATTTATTTATTTATTAATCTTTATTTTATTTTATTTCTATTTATTTATTTATTTATTTATTTTATTCTTATTTTTGTAATTAAGAAATTTTTTTTTATCTATTTTATTTTTAATTTTAATTTTATCTTTATTTTATTTTATTTCTATTTATTTATTCATATTTCTATTTATTTATTTAATTATTATTATTATTATTATTAGTATTATTGTTTTTTTCTTTTTTTATCATAGCATGTAACTTTAAAAAACAAAATAAATATATAAATTGAAACTTGAAATATTATTTAATTACTTTTAACATTTAATTTATTTGATAATAATAAAAACAAATGAATATCCTTTGAATAATGCACTGAGGCCATCCCCCTCTTTTATAAAGTGCTCGAATATTAATAGATATGACAATAATTCCAAACCATCCATAGATATGACAATAATTCCAAATATTAAGAAAATGTTCACATGGTAACCATTAATTTCGTAACTAATTTATCCTTGTCCAAGAACAATGACCTATCATCATTGAGCACAATCGAAGGTACTTGAATATGCTATTTATATATACACACGCATAGTACTCTTGAAACCATCTAGCAATATGAAGGCAAGTCCAAAAATATTAGGAGAACGCCTCCCATAATAACCGTCCAAAATTTTGATTAACTTGCTTCGCTCCTCTCTAAAGCTGCAAAACAAAAAAGCAAAGCAAATATAAGACCATTGATGAATAAACTTTTAAAAATTGATGGATACATTTAAGTGCAATTCCGGTTAAAAACCAAATTTACACAAATAAGCGAACAACTGGATATGACAAAAACAACAATACAAGTCCTGTGAATATTAAAAGCATAAGACTTACCGTTGAATGGATACCTCACTCCTAAATCCTTGTTGTTCTTGAAAAATCTGATAGGGACATCAGATATGTGCATTGATCTTTGTCCCCCTTTTCTCCACTGAAAACATTAGTTTGGAGAATGTAAGGTTGTCCAGACCTATTGCCCAAGAAGTCAAAGTCTATTTCATCATGTTCAAAGTTCTGAGAGGACAGCTGTTCCAACAAAGGCAATACACTATTGTTTTGATGCTGGCCTCTTTAGCCCCTATTTTCCCTCCTGGTAGCCTTGCAGGACAAGTGGTTTTTTTCGTCATTATTGGTTCTGCTTTTTTTATCGACTTTCTTGTATGACACTATGCTTACTATGCTTGCAATTAGTTTGAATTTTGGAGACATTCTGGGGGCATTGAATCTTAACAGGTACATGTAACGGACTTTAATTAATGAAAGATATATTGTTTTCTTAGCTTGAAAAAAGTGCACACTTCAATTTTCATAAGCTAATCCACATTTTGCATTGGCTCATAGAAGCTCTAAAATATAAATACATTTCATCTAGTTTAATTCAATGTTATTTATAAAACTTGAAATCGTCCATTTGGTTAAACCCTAAACAACCATTCCGCAAGAATTAGATCAATTGATTATGTTGATTTCAAAACCCCATGAGACCCTGATGCACATAACTCAGTTGGATATGCGAAATTCACCTTTGTGGGGTGCATTGTAGAGTCCAAAGATGAGAGGCGCTGATCAAAGGAACCCAGAAAGTTAAGCATGGAGTCTGTTACAGCCTGACTCTTCTGCAAGCTTTCCCTCAATTTGTTAGTGCTCTCCGTCTCAACCTGCATTGTGATCAGAGCACAACTGAATTATGCTTCTAGATGAATGGCTGAATGCTCGCCTTCCAAAGCTTTTATGTATTCTGTCGTCCTGAAATATGGCGCGGTATGACGATTTGGATATGGAAACTGCCTGAGGCTCGCCATCTTCTTGAGAACGTTTTTGATGTTATGGGCGATCAAGGTGGAAACATGCATGTATTGAAGGTGGCAAAGAGACAACGAGATTGTTCTCGATGCATGGTGGTCTGGACATGTAGAGTAAAGCGCAAGACATTGGGGTTTTGGAGACGATTCCATTGAAGTAGCCCTGGTTGCAGGGAAATTACCTCGGATAAACCTGTTTTTTGCCTGACTTTCCAGCAAACAGATCGCTTCTCTGTCTTTCAGGCCTCCACTTTACTTCCATTTGACGGAAAAAAGTTTGAAGATGACAAAATTGGCCTGCTTTTCTTCTCACAAGCAAAAGCATTCTCATTCAAAGCAGGCCTCTCAAAATATTTATGGTTGACCGTCTTGGTGCTGCAAGTGGGCACCTTATTAGCAGACTTTAGCCTTCGGGGCATAACCTGGTAGCTGGTAACCCCTTCTATTGCATTCAAACTAGGGACGTCAGATTCGCATTCGAATTAGAGCTCGAGTCCACAGAGTGTATAAAAAAGCCATTCTGCATCGAAGGCACAGCCCTGGCAACCACATCCTCTGGGTTACCTATACAGGGGTGCCTATCCCTCGGATTGACATGTTGGAAATGGGGCAAGGGAGGCCACGTGATGCTGTACAAATGGTTTAATGAGAAGAAATATCGAGAAAGCCAAAATACTGGATTCGACATAATCAAATACGGAATTGTCATTTCATATTGAAGCTGGACAATTGTGAAATCTCAGAAGTATCAATCTCGAATAAACTGTGACAGCTGATTAAAAAAATAAATTTAAATTAATGATACATATCCAATTATAACATGGTAAAGGTCGAAATGAAGAATTTAGTATGGTTGAAAATTAATGAACACGGAGTGGAGGGGAATTAATGAAAACGGAGCATGGTGAGAGAGTATTGTGCGGCAGCGTGCTGGACAAATCCAACGGTGGAAAATAAAAGTCTAATCAACGGTGGAAGAAAAAAATGTTGACGATGGTGAGCAATGAACCTATGATAAGTAGTGTACCTATCAAATTCTAGTTGGAAAGAAAGACGAATCTTTTCCAGCCAAACCCAGCAAAGAGAAATCTACAACAAAAAGGTATGAAATCCACCACAATCTCATACAATCTACTGCACATAGCTGCAATGAGAGGGAAGGAATAGCAACGCCAAGAAAATCCCAGCCACTCGCTCACCTGGTGTTTTTGACACCTCCATATGTTCCGATTATACCTTCATTTTCACTGCACTCATATCATATCTTGACTATAATTAAATTGTATATAAAGAAAATAAAAATGCATTGATTTATTAGATATCTTTGAAAAAAATATATCTTCTCTTCCACGTGGTGTAAAAGAAACCTTAAAATCTATTTTTTATAAAAAAATAAAAATAATATAAAAATAATTATATTAATATGAACAACAATTCAACATAATCTATATTATTTGAAATTATTACTTTAAGATTATTAATAATAATAATTTAAAATATAATTATAATTGAGCTAAGCTATATGTTTTTTTAAACTAATGTGAGATATATAATAAGATAAGTGTTTTGATGTTGCCCATAGATTGACGTATGTATTTATCAACTATTTTAATCTATGTTGTTGTAGTAGTAATCACCTTTCTACATTGCCTTATTTATTAAGTTATTTTACAGTTAATTTTATTTCAAATTAACTACATTTGTAGCAACATATGGACAACAATTTGACATTTGTTGCAGCATCAGCCCAATTGAAAATAATGTAAGGAAAGGGTGGGACTTATTTGATGGTCTTAGCGATTGAGTTGATAAGAAATGGGCTTCAACTTCTTCAATATCTTCATAATTTCGATCGACTACTTATTGTTCCCCGTTGTGGTTTTTGAGGCACAAAGCCCACCAAAATAGAAATTTGTCAACTCCATCATATTTTAGTGATCTTGCGCTGGAGCATCTAACCACTCGTTCCATCCGTAATGAAACTTGAGTAACTTTAGTGTTAGTGTGTTTCATTGGTTCTGTTGTATAATAATAAACAAGAGCTAAGAGCTATGCAGTGGGAATATATATAAAAATCATGTTGGACTTTTGACCTGGGGGTTGCCTGTAAGGATCAGAACAACCCTTTTGGCTCTGCTGCTTTTAAATATTTCGTACATAAAAAGAAAAAGAAAAAACATCATGTTGGTCTTTGACAAGGGTCTGTATCTAAGGATAAGAACGAGACACGTGAAGAGCATGAACTCAATATCAACTTCATGACAACACCAGCGAAGACCTAAGCACACACGGAACTAGAAGCATCTATTCAAGATAAACCAGTGACCAGCATGATACTTTACTTTCACTGACTCTGGTACTCTGGCATTCCCACCGATAAAATAAAAGCATGGGGCTCTGAAAATTCATTCAAAGACCTCCTCCTCCCCTCTCCTGCCCTACTGCAAAATCGTTTCTGTGTTTGGTTTTGGGCTTTGAGTAATCAACCCACTTGATTGTTTGGGCTCTGGGGATTTGAGAAATCAATCGGTTGATCGTTGGGGTTTGTCATTTCTCATACCCATTGTTTGTGGTTTTGGGCATTCAGAATGAAATCGATTGATTGATTGTTGGGTTCATTTTTGTTTCATAGTGGGAATCATTAGCAGAAACGGTGTATATTTTGGAACAATGGCAATGGTTCTGTTGAGTCTCTGTGGCCCTGCGAGAGGCCAAGATTCAAGCGGTAGTAATGGTTGCATACCCGCGCTAGTGCCCTATGCGAGTTATCTGAATGCAACGAAACCCCCCAATTCCTGCTGCTCTCCACTGGTGACACAGTACAAAACTAATAAGGCATGCTTGTGTAACCTGTTGAACAATACTGACCTCATCAAGAAATTCAAGATCAACATCACTCAGGCATTCGAACTTCCTATCAAATGCGGCCTCAATGCTTCTACCACTGGTTGCTCTAAACGTACGATTCTGCCTCAAAGACGATTTTCTCTTCCACAATTACCATTTTTTATAGTTTTGGTGAGACCTTATGGTTTCTCTCTTTGTTGTTTTTACAGTTGGTGGAAACAGCACAAACAACACCTCTTCAGGTTTAGTCTTTCTCTTCTCCTCTTCCTTAATAAATTGTCTTTATTATTTGAACATAGGATCCATGGATGAATCGGTTCATAGGCATTGTTCGCAACTACTTTATTCTCTTGGCACAAACCGAGATATTTTTTATTTCTATTTTTGTTGTTAGGCGCTTGAATGAATCAGATGTGAGAGTTAGGTGCAAAGACACTTGGATCTGAATCTGTTATATAATATGATTTGTGGTGTGGGCATGCAGGATCTGTTTCAGATGCTAAAGCTAACGCTTCTTCTGCCAGCAATAAAAAGAGATCAGTATCTTTGCAGACTTTTTCTAATATATTGCCTCTGCTGGCTCTCCTCCTGCTTGGATTGGCTGCCCAAGTGTACTAGTAGTAGTTTCAGAATATAATTTCCGCTATTTTGAAGAATTTGGGTTTCTACTTGGTTCTTTGAGTAGTATAGCTGCAATTGCTTGTCTTACTTGGATATTTAGTTTTAGTAATAAAAAGTTGTATCCTCATTTTTCCAGTCACATAGATGGCCTGGTTTCGTAAAACTCCTTCAAAGTTAAGCTAGATCTGTGATTTGTGGCCTCTAGGAGGCTTTCGCGGTGTTGAGAGAGAAACAAAGAATAGATTTAGGAAGAAACCCAGCTGTGTAACAGCTTTTTGGTTCTGGCATCCAGCCATTACCTCATGTTAGTGAGAACCTGGTCGGCATTTTCATCTAGCTCTCCCTGCACCAAAGAATGGTACATATCATCGTCCAATTTCAAGGTATTGCCCACGCTCTTAGCTTTTTCGTACAACTGAGTGCTGGAATCCGGGGCAGTGACTTCATCAGAGGTCCCATGGAAGGTGAGGAAAGGAGCCGTGAAGTTGTCAAAATTCCTCTGAAAGAAAGCGCAGACCCGGATGATGGTGGAGAAATGGAGGACGTCATTGGCATGGACAGCTGACAACTACGAGTAGCCACCTGTGCGCTGGTAAGAGGAGCAGCCGGCAAATGGCACATTTTCAGTGGCTGGAAGGACGATGAGAAAGTCCTCTCATTAGCTCCAGCGAACAGTACATTCAACCAAAGCCAGCAAAGGGAACACCTTTCGGCGTAACAAAGGGCAGACTCGTCTATAAAATTTGTCACCGCAAAGAAGAATAATTTCAGTTTCCGATTTCTGGGAATCAGATTAATTTCTAAAGATCTTCATGGCTTTTAATCATGCCCCCGCGAAAAACCTATAGTTATGATGACACAAGAAACAAAAATTAAAGGGGAGACCCTAACGCAACTCACCAAGAGTACTGGAGAAGACAATGCCAAATGATGGTAATCGACGCAAAAAGGCCATCTCGTGGCATAACACTACTCTCAGATGGTCAAGTGGTTTAAGAAGTAAATGTATCTCTAATATCTATAGGAACGAAAGAAAAAGAGGAGATATTGTGAAAACAAAATTTGCAAGTATAACTTCTAAAAGAAGGAGAAAATAATAATTCTTCATTTCACAAATATATAATTCAACGAAGACAATATAACCACATCTCCTCCCTAAAGACATAGAGGGTTAGAAGTTGGATGCACCACGAAATTGCATAAGAATTGATCCAATATTTCAAACAAACAATGAGAAAGTCACAGGGTATAGGAAGGTGACCTTTCGTAAGGTCACAATGAACATCTCCTCGTTGGTCATAACGGAGCAAAATAAGGCAATACTTCTGGAAATTACTCAGGAGGAGCAAAGGCTATAGTCAAAGTGTTTCCCGCTACAAAGGCACCTCGACCTAATGGCTTCACTGTTATAGCATCATTTCTCACCTTCATATGATTCATGATTGCTTTTATGGCTTTGGGCACCCATTCCTACAGACTTGGACAAATTCACTTAAAAACAGTGTAAAAACCCCCATACGGGATTATGCCCAGACTTTTCCACGTGTATACGCGAGTCCAACTGCACTTTTCCGCGTATGCCATTAAAATTATGAAAAAATATATAAAAATTCTCTATTTTCGGGTTGGGTTGATGGTTACTCAGGTAGTTCAACCACCCCAGCACGTGGCCAATTGTTTCCAACTGTTGAAACTACTTGGAGGGAGTATAAAAACCCCTCATGTGCATGGCCTAAGGGAGAGAGAGAATTTATTGATATTCTACTCTGTTGGTATTCCCTATCCAAGTCTGATTCCCTGTGCCTCCTGCACTTTCCTAGTTCATTACAGGAAACCCTTGTTTCCTTGAGATGCTCATCTCCCTATATGTCATCTCGTATGCACCAATTTGGAAGGAATCTTAGCGAGGCAAGGGCGGGACGGATCCGGACGACAGTCTGCTCGAAGATCGTGGAAGGATTCAGGTGATCTCTCCACTCGTTATTTCTGTACATGCTATTTATAATATAGAAGTACCATCTTGTTCCCAAAATATACGTGTTAGTGTCTGCTTACATATATGAGAAAATTGTTATTTAAGCATTCATTATGGTTTATCTGATGTTTTATATGGATTTCACTAACATTTAGAGTAGATATATGCTGTACAACCAGTTCTTCATGCTTGTTTCTTCTTGTCTTTCAGGTTAAGAAGGAAGGACGGTTGCTAGGGGTTTGGACCCTACGGGATCTACTTCAACCGTAGGACCTACGGGTAACTTCCTCGATCTACTCTATTTATTTTTTCCTAAACATGCATGGTTGTGTGAATCCTTCTTAAGTAGCATGCCCCTGCTCTCTGGAGGTTGTAACCCAACGAACCTCTAGGGTGATTTTCCCTGAAACAGAACTGGCGACTCCGCTGGGGATCACATTCTTGTGACTCCCCTGTTGGGTGGTTTCAGCTGTTTGATAGGTCACCGACAGTTTTAACTTTCATTTGCAGTCCAGTTTACTTTTTCTCAGTCAGTCTGAAGTCCTAGTTTCTTATCCAGGCTTGCCCTTTTTGTTTTTTTCATTATTTACCTTTGTATACGCGCTTTTTTTTGCACACAGTCGCATATACACGCAATTTTGTCTAAAGGGACCCGCATAAACGCGAGTTTCCTTTAGCACAGTCACGTATGCACGCTTGTTGCTAAACTGTGAAGTAGCATATACCTAGGCAGATTTTGAATTTTTGGATTTTTTGACTTTTTGGTCCTTTCTGGCTATGGAAAACTATCCCTACAGTGTCATGGCACTCTCTGGATTGTGAAGAAGGTGGTCTTTTGTATTTTCTCTCTTTCGTTTGATTGAAAACTAGTCTTTTTGGAAAAGTGTTGTTTCTGGTGCTGGCACTTCTGGTTTGAGTACCAAGATAGCTTTCTGAGCATTCTTGGCTGTTCTGTTTTATCAGAACAGAGAGCTCCTGCTCATTTACTCTTTCCTTTCTTTGTGTTTTGCTTGGCACTACGATTTTTGCTCATTTCTTGATTGGTTTTCTTGAGTTTAGTAGGCTAGGTCTTGTTGCAACTTTTGAAGAGTTTTTCTTGCTTCTTCGAAGTTTTTGTTTGCGGCAAGTTTATACTATTCTTCTAGGCTGAGTGGCTGAGTTTTATTGTCTTCTTTTGCTCTTATTGATCTTGCTACTAGTTAGCTTTATAAGGTTTGCAGCATTGTTGAAGTTTGTGCTTGAAATTCAGTCTTGTTGGTTTGGATTTTGATAGTTTCGCTTGGTCTTTTTGAGCACTTTCTTTATAAAACTAAAAGCTCAAAAAACATTTGCTTTGCTTTTTGTTTTTGCATTTCAATTTTGTCTTGTTATTTGCTTTGGTTGTTGCATTTTCGTTTTTGTTTTGCTATATCTTTTGAAGCTTTTGTGAGGTTTCTTTCTTTTGGTTTTTGGCTTGATAATTGGAAGGGAATTGTCATTCATTTCTTCTTCTTGTTTTTTAGGCATCTTTGGTGTCTTCATATTAAGAGTTCTTGATTTCAGGAACTAGCTTTCTGGACAACCAAGATGAGTTAAAACTGAAGGACTTTTTGGGAAATTTCACTCTGCTTTAGGAGATTTGCATCTTAGGATTTGCATGCTTGTAGTGATTTGCATTAGGTGCATTTAAACATTTAGTCAATTTCATAGTTTTTGTGAGTGTGAGTTTGCTATTTGAAAAGAAAAATACAATTTTTAATCTCGTAGAACCCGTGTAGAGATTGCTTTTCATCGAAAGACAATAACTGCATCTGCATGTAGTTAAGTTTTTATTAATTTCTTTTTGCGTCAAAAACATCATAAGTTTCATCTCCATATCCTTGTGACTTAACATAACAACCCATTAAAATAAGCGATTTAATCTAAAATCAACTAGCAATTTTTCTAAATGTCATACACCAACTAGCTAGGTTGTAGGGCCTTGGATTAGGTGAGTGGAGAGTTAACTCTCCAAGGCCGCTCAAACAAAACATAGAAGTTGATTAATTGAGCGAAATCCAACTCCGTTAGGTGGACCGGGAAAGCTCTCCTCCAGAGAGTCAAGCGTGAGGCAAAGTGAAGGTTGAGAAGAGGGATACCCCCTCTCTGATTAGCTGAATCTGACCTCAAGACCGTTCTGCCCGGCTTCTGACATGGATTGGTGCCCATAGTTGCCACTCCTAGGTTCCACACAGGTGACTGCGGGGGGGAATACCCATGGTACCTGAGGCAGACGTCGCATCACTTTTAGCAGTACTTCTGGGGGGTGCCCTTGCGAAGCTTGGGTGTTTGAGCCGGCAAAGGTTGTCGTTAGGAGGTTGGTGTAACTGTTTCTGATACCTTCGATAGTTGTTCTGGGCCCTAATCATCCCAGACTACTTTCAGGAGGTCCTATATTTCGCTTTCCTGTATTTCGGTGTCCGGTCCTCATCACCCGGAGCAGAAATACTTGGAGGCTGTTTGCTTGATTGTATCTCAGGGATTTTTATTTTAGTGAGTGCTCTTTGCTCCTAGCTTCCCTAGATTTTCACTTTTTTGAGTCTAATTTAAAATATATAAAAGTGGCTAATCAAGCGCCTCGTCGATCGAGGAGAATCCAGGGGTTATCTCTCGAGAGTCTAGAGCCTTCTTTGAGAAGGCATAGGAGTGATTTAGCAGGTGGTTACCACCCTATGACGTTTGACGCAGTGGAGAGAGATCCTCCACAAACGTCTGAAGGTTTCATAGTTGATTCTGGTGTCGGTTCCGAGAGGAGCGTTCCGCTCACCTCGCGAGTTTTGTTTCCTCAGGAAGAAGATTTTCAAATTGAAGACGTACATGAGCCTCCTGCGACAGGTCCATCTCCTCTTCCTCCTGACTATCCATTCGTTGTTCAGTACATCGGACCTGATTCTGAGAGACCAGAAGATCTTCCGTATCATTCATACCTTTCGATGGCCACGACTGGGAATGCAGCTTCTGCCATGAGTGCTGCAGGCATTCAGAACCTTGCTTCTGTTGAAGGAGGGGGCACTATTGCTTTATCTTTGATTGCTTCTAGTGCTGCTGTGTTTGGCTCTGGTTTCACCCAAGCACATGCTTCTCATTCTGGTCCCTTTTGTTCAGGGATGCCCTCTAGTGGGAATCCCTCTTTTTCCTTTTCTGCTACTGCAGCTGGATCTACACCCATGTCTTCTATGGCTAGTGGATCAGCTTCTTTTCAGGGTTTCCCCTTTGGAACTGGGCACATTCCTAGTTCCAATCCTTCTTTAGGGTCCTTTCCATTTACGTCCCAGACCCAGAGTTTCAACCCTTGGTCTGGGGGGCAAAGTTCGACTACTTTTACAGGGTGGAATCCTGTGTTTACTACAGCAGGGGCAGGGAATCAGTTTTACGCAGGTCATCAAGGGAATACTTCTTTCCCTTCGTCGAGTGCTTACCAGACCTTTTCTCCTCTTTCTAATGCCTGGAACCCCTATCAGGGGCTCTCCTCTTCATTTCATACTTCAGCGGGGGGAACTGGTCTGGGCTTTGGTAACTCTGAGTTGGGAGGAGGTTCTTCTCCTTTTTCTATGAGTCCTTTCTGGCAACCTGGTGCCTTATCAAATCCAGGCTATTCCTTTCAGAATGTTGGGAATCCATCCCATCAAGGATGGAATCCCCAGGCTCCGCCTCGCTTACCTTTTCTGGCAATGTTAAACTTGCCAGATTTGTCGAAGTTGACTAATGATCTGATTCGTTATAGTCCGAGGTGGCCTCCGGTCCCAACCAAACTTCCTTCAGATATTCCAAAGTTTGAAGGTAAGAATGGAGAGGATCCGGCTGACCACATCACCACTTTCCACTTATGGTGTTCTTCGAACTCCCTGATTGATGATTCGATTAGGTTGAGATTGTTTCAACGCACCCTAACTGGAAACGCTGCCAAATGGTATATCGAGTTAACTGGGGGCAGTTTTGCTACATTTGGAGAACTGGATGTCACATTTCTAAGCCATTTTCAGTTGCCTGTCAGATATGAGGCTAGGACGGAACTCCTGGCTAATTTTAAGCAGGACGAAGCAACTCACATTTCTAATCACATTCAGGAATGGAGGAGAAGGAAGAGGCTTATTAAAGCTCATATTCCAGGAGAATTCCTTCTCGAATGGTTTCTGAAATATCTGCAGTCAGACATTTCAAAAGATGTATCCCTATCTGGGGTATTTTCTGAGGAGCAGGCCATTTTTAGGGCCCAGCAGCTGGAATTGATCTATTCTCAGTCTGGGGTCCTTTATAAATATTTGCCCAATGCTCCTCGCTCCAAATTAGATTTATCAAAAACTAAGCCCGGTCCGCATGGTGATGGGCTTGTCGGATCGATCAATAGTGGTGCAGCCAGCCTGCTTACTCAACTGCAGCAGTTGTCTTTGCAATCTGCTCCTTCTAGTCAGGTTGTGCCTGCTGAGTCATCGCCTTCCCAGTCTTTGTCCATAAATGTTGTCCAAGCTTCTAATCCCAAAGGAAATCAACAATCCGATGGGAAGAAGAAGGGACGAAATAACAAGAAGAAGGGCAAGAACGGGAAGGGTAATGCAAATAAAACCAACGAGTGTGTTGGTGAGGGTCAAAAGGAGAAGAAGAAAGTGAAGTTTCCATGCAAGCTCTGTGCTGGAGACCATCTCACACACCTTTGCCCTAAAATTCAGGATGCTCAGTGCTTGTTAGCTCAGCAGGGTTCTTCTAGTTCCCAGGCTGTGTTAACAAACCCTTTTCCCCAAGGGCAGCAATTAGTTTTTGGCGCGAACCAAAATCCTGGGGCTTCCTCTGGGGGCACCCAGGAAGGGGAAATTCCATCGAACATTTTTATGATGAGTGCTCACGCGGATATCGCGACGAGATCCCGTGATTATGGCGGAGAAGAGTCTTCGAAAGCTAAGGAAGTTCCTGATGCTACTGAGCCGCTTCACATTACGAAGCCTACTGTTGAGTCTATGCCTCGGATGCCCAAAGCATCTTCTAAGCGATCAATGATTAATCCAAAAGCTAGGGCTGCCCAGAACTACTTGATTGTGGAAGATCTGGCGCAGAGTCCTTGTGCTATGTCAGCTTTAGAGGTACTCCAGTCTTGTCCGGCTCAGCGCAGTGCTTTGCTCATTGCCATTGGGGCTATTGATCCAAAAAATTCTCTTCTGATTACTTTTGATATGACTAATTTTAAGAAGAGACTTCCTCATCACATGGCTTTTCATATTAAATCGTCATATCGGAAGTGCAATATCTTTCGAACGGTTGTTGATGAGGGTGCTTCTACATGCGTGATGTCTCTCGCATGCTGGAAGACACTTGGATCTCCCAAAGCTATTCCATCTGAAGACCGGTTTCATCAAGTGCCTACGTGGTCATTCCTTGGCTGCATCTTCATGGTATTGTCCCGTTTCTACCTATCCGTGTTGGGGGAAAAAATCTCAATATAGAAGAGGTAGTGGATGCAAGATTTGACTACAAACTTTGTTGGGGAGAAACTAGCTCTATGAGGATGGATGCCATTGCATCCTCATTATTTCCTTTGGACAGAAGGTGTTTCCCCATCAAGGGAGGATCGTTACGTGATCAACTGGACTGTCCTCCTCTAGACCTGAATGCATCCACTGACTCATCTGTTCCCAAGTTGGATAATACCAAGGCACCTGTTGGGAATTTAGGAGTTGGAATGTATTCTTCCTTGATGGGTACTTTTGATATTCCTCCTCCTACGGTTCATATTAATGAAATTTCATCCTCCAAGGCTCCTCTTCGAAGAGAGTTCTTTAGAACTCATTATTTTTCAGACCCTTGGACCTTACCTTCCCCTACTGCCACATTAGCGGAAGGTCAAGTGGGTGGAATGGCATTTCCAATGTCTGCAGCTGATATTTCTTATCAGTCTATTGTTGACTCTGCAAAATCCATCCCAGCTCCTCTCTCACCGGAAGAGTTGGATGGAGATGTGGCTCCGCTGACGCTAGCCTTCTTCTGCCCAAGATTGCCTTGATACCACTCTTCCATCTGAAGAGGCCATCCTAGAAGCTATGACTGGTATAGATAGACCATGGGATGATTTGCATCATCGGTCCTAATTTTTACCTGAACTTGAGCGAAGTAGAATCAAGTTTTCCAAGTCCTCAGTCTCCTGGTCCTGTTCACCCAGTCTTGAGCCCCTTAGCACCAACACAGGTTTATGCTAAAGGGAACATGGCTGTGATCTCTCCTACTATCTCGGTGAACATTTCCAGGGATCCCAATATTATCGAGAATGTCTTCATTGGAGCCGAATGTTCCCGTGAAGAGGTTCAAATTTATACCGAGCTCTTCAAAGAGTATAGGGATGTATTTGCTTGGCCTTATGAGGAAATGCCTGGCATTGACCCATCGATTGTCCAACATGAGATCAAGACGTATGAAAACGCTAAGCCGGTGAGGCAAAAACTTCGTCCGGTCAATCCTAGGAAGGCAGCAGCCATCAAAGCTGAAGTTGAAAAGCTGCTTAAGGCGGGATTCATTTTCCCAGTTCCTCTGACTGAATGGGTTTCAAATCCCGTTCCAGTAGATAAAAAGCAAGGAACGATTCGAGAGGTGCATCGATTTCTAAGACCTAAATAAAGCGTTTCGCATACCACCCCACAACGATTTATCGACCGCATCATCGACGAGTGTCAAATAGAGATTTTCTCCGATGGACGATTTCTCCGATATAATCAAATTACCATCCGTAGATTACTATCCGTCCTGAAGATCAGCATAAGACTGCCTTTATTTGTCCCTGGGGTACTTTTGCATACAAGAAGATGCCTTTTGGTCTTAAAAATGTTGGGGCTACCTTTCAGTGGGCCATGTCATATGCCTTCCATGACATTAAAAATATTATCGAGGCGTATTTGGATGATTTAGCTGCTCATTCTCAAAAGAGGATGGATCATCCTACTCACCTCCGTCAAATATTTGAACGATGTCGTTTCTAGAATATTAGATTGAATCCGAACAAGTGCATTTTCGCGGTTACATCCAGTCGGTTATTGGGATTCATTGTGTCTAGAGAAGGGATAAGGATAGATCCCTTCAAGGTTGAGGCAATACTTCAGTTGCCTCCCCCGTCCTCTGTGCGTCAACTTCAAAGTCTACAAGGAAAGTCTATTTTTCTTCGGAGATTTATCGTAAATTATGCTGAAGTTACCAAGGGATTTATGAGATTGTTGAAGAAAGGAGTTCCTTTTCTTTGGGACGACTATGCTCAACGCTCATTCGATGCTTTGAAAAAAGAATTGACCTCTGCTCCTTTATTGAGTCCACCCACCCTTTATTATAGCAGGGATTTCCTTTTGTATCTGGCAGCAGCAGAATCTACTATTGGTATGGTTCTAGTTCAGGAGGATGATGCCCTTGCAGAGCATGTTATTTACTATCTTAGTCGAGGATTGGTAGGACCTGAACTTAGGTACACTCCGATAGAAAAATTAGCTTTAGCAGCAGTTCATGATGTGTAGCGACTCCGGCATTACATTATTCTTCGCAAAACTTATGTTTTGGCAGCTGCCAATCCATTTCAGTTTGTCCTGAGCAGGCGAGTGATTGGTAGGACCTAAGTCGAGGATTGGTAGGACCTGAACTCAGGTACACTCCGATAGAAAAATTAGCTTTAGCATCAGTTCATGCTGTGCAGCGACTCCGGCATTACATTATTCTTCGCAAAACTTATGTTTTGGCAGCTGCCAATCCATTTCAGTTTGTCCTCAGCAGGCAAGTGATTGGGGGCAAATATAATAGATGGATTGTGATTTTACAGGAATTTGATCTTGAGTTCATGTCTTCCAAATCCAAGAAATCATTAGTTTTTGCGGAATTGATCTCCGAGTTGCCCTGTGGAGAAGAGATGATCTATGATGAGTCCTTTCCGGATGAACACTTGTTTCTTATCTCTCCACAGGATCCTTGGTACGGGGATATCATTGTGTATCTCCAGACTACGAAGTTTCCCTCTACTTTTCCGAAAGATGAGCGTCGTAAACTGCGTCACTTGGCCAAGAATTATTTGATTATTGGTGATGCTTTCTACCGTCGAGGGGTTGATTCAATCCTAAGACGCTGCTTAACTCTCGAAGAAGCTGAGGCTGTGCTCAATGATTCTCACAGTGGAGCTTGTGGGGGTCATTTATCTGGGCTTGCTACAACCCAAAAGATTTTGCGTGCTGGATACTTTTGGCCCTCGATTTTCAAAGATTGTATTGAATCGGTCAAAAAGTGTCATCCGTGTCAGGTTTATACTCGAAAAATGCGCGCTCATCCAGCTCCGCTTTTTCCAGTCGTTACCGTCGGTCCCTTTACAAAGTGGGGTATTGATTTTACTACTTGTAACCCGCCTTCGGCAAAAGGTCACAAGTACATTATTGTAGCAGTAGACTACTTCACGAAGTGGGTCGAGGCTATGCCTACTTTTGGGAATGATGGTGAGACTGCAGCTCTTTTCCTTTTCAACCAGGTTATCGCTCGTTTTGGTATTCCTAGAGAGATTGTCACTGATCATGGCAGTCATTTTCAGAATAGTATGATGGCTGAGTTGGCTCTCAAATTGGGTTTCTGGCAGGAGCATTCATCTCCATATTATCCTCAAGCCAATGGGCAAGTGGAAGCCGTGAATAAATCCTTGAAGACAATTCTTCAAAGGACAATTGATAAATCTATATCCAACTGGCATATTATGCTATATCCTGCACTTTGGGCATACAGGACGTCAGTGAAAACTGTAACTGGCTTTACTCCGTTTTAGCTAGTGCACGGGGTGGAATCCGTATTTCCTATTGAATGCGAGATTCCTTCTCTTAAATTAGTTGTTGAACTTCTTCCTGACACTTCTATTCTGGAAGAACGGCTTCTTCATCTGGAACATCTCGATGAGCAGCGTCGAGATGCCGCCACGATGAATGAAGCGCATAAAAATGGAGTAAAAGTTCAGTACGATAAGGCGGTCAAGCCTAGGGTCTTTTCGGAAGGTGACCTTGTTTTGGTCTATGCCCAAGAAAAATATGCCCTGGGGGCAGGGAAGTTTAAGTCTATGTGGTATGGCCCCTATATCGTTAAAAAATTCCTTAAGAAAGGAGCATATACCTTGGTTGATTTTGAAGGGAACGAGTTGCCGGAGCCCCGAAATGGGCTCTATTTGAAGAAATATTATGCCTAGGCTTCGGCCTGGCATGTTGCTTTTGTATATAGTAGTTTTTTGCTTTGTACATATCTGGTTGATTTTCGATATTTGATGAGTTGGTGATGTTTTTGATCTTCTTTGGCAAGTTGTGTTGGATGTCATGAGTCATTTTGGTTTCGCCGATGGTGCTATTAGACACACCCGGAACTTAGCTTCCGCGGCTTGGGTGCTTCATTATCCATCCGGTCAGCTGTTAGTATCAAGAGGGGTCTGCATTGGTCCTGCTTCCAATAATATAGCAGAATACACTGCAGTTTTTCATCTACTCTTGGAGGAAATATCTTTGGGTGTTGATTCGTTGGTAGTTTTCTTGGACTCTCAGCTGGTGGTGTCGCAGTTGAACAATACTTATCGGGTACGAGATCCATTTTTATTATGATTGTTCTTGAGGGTACGTTTGTTACAAAGGTCATTTCAATTTTTAACTTTCATTCATATTCCTCGAGCTGACAATTGGTTTGCTGAATCATTAGCTAATCAAGCATTAGATTGGCATATTAATCATTCCATACAATAAATTTTTAATCATCAAAAACATCATACATTTTGATACATTTATCACATCACATCAAATATCGCTGTATATATATCATCAGAGTGTTCAAAAAATTTACAAAATTTGGATCCATAAGGTCATACAAAACTTGGGCTTATGCCCCGATCATGTTCAGTCTCAAAAAAGAATATACAGTCATCTAATACATAATATCTGTCTACTCCTGAGGTCCCTGCCCAGAAGTCGTGTTCCTATAGAACGTGACTGCAGTGGCAACTCGACGGAATAATCTAACCCAGTCTCGGGGCACTCCTACCACCCGTCTCTGGATGGCTTCCGGTAAGTCCTCCACGGCAGCCATAGGTATTTGGTGGGTTAGTCCTTCCAAGTTCCTCTGCACGGCCTGGAGAGTCCTGTCTGAATCCATTGTCTCTGCTTCGCCCCTGCAACGCTTGTGACGCGGGAGACCCTCAGGTCGAACTGGTCCAACATCTAAATCATGATCATTTTAAATTTTCAGTCATTATGAATCCAATCAAAAACATGTTTGTTTTTCATTTTTTCATACATATTTGAAAAAATACAAAAAAAATTATATAAGTCAAAATTTTTGCGAACTTACCGACAGACTGGTCCAACATCTGAATCATGATCATTTTAAATTGTCAGTCATTATGAATCCAATCAAAAACATGTTTGTTTTTCATACATATTTGAAAAAATCCAAAAAAAACTATATAAGTCAAAAAATTTTGCAAACTTACCGACTGTGCCATGGTGCTCCATGCTTCGTGTGTCAAATTATAATCTTTGTCGAAGCGTACGAAAAAGAACCACTTTAGCTACGCATAACTAATAGCCCTAACAACAATAATGGCTGCAAAACATCTTCACATCTGCAATTAGTAGTTAAAGTGCTGCAACAAACAGATCTATAAATGGAAAGATATTAAGCAGTGAAGTAAAGAGTTTGCTCCATGCATCCAACAGACAAGACAAGAACACGATTTTTGAATGAATTTTTATATTATAGGGCACCTGGGAGGAAACAAGACGGTGTATCCAGATCTCCTCAATGGGATGGGTTCTTTGTAGTCCTCAGCACTTCAGATCTAAGCTTTCTCTCTCTTGTAGATGTAGAAAACCCAATGTAGAAGGTAGAGCTCAATGGGAGCAACAATGGCAGAAAATGAGACCGAGTGTATAGAACCAGAGTGATCTAGTATGCAACAAAAGGTGAAGAATGAAGGGGAAAACCCTCCTATTTATAACAAAATATTGGGTCATTCTAGATCTTGGTGCATGATTAAAATAATGTTAACCAAATCTAGATCCACCTCTATGGAATATTTTATTATTATTTGTTGGAGGGAAAGGGTGTTTGACTTGGGTCAAATCCCTTGATTAGTGAAAAATAATTAAATAAATGATTTATTTATCTTTTTAAGGAAGTGGTTGGGATATAATCAAATAAATAATGATTTAGTTGATTAATGGTGGTTGATTTGGTCATATTTAACAAGGAATATTATTTAAATAATTATTCCTAGAAAATAATAAGATAACTACGAGTTTATCTCATTAATTTCTTTGTTTTTGGGTTAAACATGACTGGGAATAATAATTAAATTATGGTTTAATTAATTATTCCTTTTGGGGTTTCCTAATTAACATAGTGAAAGCAGTTTTACTTGGGGTAAAACTCGTCTTACATGGTGTACTTGGGTCCATATAATGATGAAAGGTTAGATGACCAAAAAATGGTGTAACAGATTGCCCCCCAGCGTGCGAATGTCAGGAGCAAATCGTATGACCGAAGTACGTTGTAAGAAGACAATCACTAGACAACAAAAGGGTATGTCAGAGAGAGAAATATGAGGTAGATAGTGTGCTGAAGGACTAGACCCTGAGGAGACGAGACTCGCAGGTGCAACAAGTCTCGGTTATGAGAGGGTACCTGTGCTGAAGGCGGCGGGGGAGGCATACCTATGCCCGCCGTGACAAAGTACAAAAGAATAGTGTGTCCAGTGAACAAGGGACCGAACCATAGAATACAGCTGGCATAATCAAGAGCCAGATAAAATACAATGAATAGTCTCACATACATGCTGTGCCTGGGATAACAGCCAGGACTAGTACAATATCATCTGAGTACATGAGATAAATACAACCCCAAATGCCCCCTGTAAATGGGGAAGGGCTCACAAAAACTGACTGGTACATGCAAATCATAGAGGTGCTGCAAGTGGCTAAGGCCAACATCATCAAAATCTGGAGCGGCATCAAAGGCTGCAATGAAGAGGTCATCCGGGCATGTGGGGGGCTACCTGCAGGGCCACCCCCTCATGAGGGCTGAGACATCTCACACACGCCCGGAAATCATCAAGAGCTGCTGCTGGGTCACTGGACTGTCCAGTATACGAATCTCGATCATGCTGAAAGGAGCTGGAGAAGCAATCAAGTCAAAGGGAGGTAAGAAATCCCCCTGCCTGATCCGAGGCACCGAACAAAAGTGGAAGCTGGAACCAAGGTACACCGCCCTCTAGACCTTGCTTCTCGAATAAGTGTGTTGAGGTCGACAGAAGGAGGCCCGCCTTAGGTGAGGCAATGAGAGATCCTCAACTAAGGCACGAGAGAATAGCAATAGAGCGACGGACAGACTGACACTAATGATGATGGCGGAAATGGGAAGGGTGGAGTGGCGAATGGACGACTTCCCTTGTTAGAGCATAAAGGGCATGAATGACATGGCAACGACTGACACAATATCGAAAGGGACAGGGGACAGTGGGGCTGAAGGTCATGAGATGCGACACAAGAGAGGAACCAAGCAAAAAGAATGGAGGGCTATATTAGGGTGTAAAAGGATGCAGGATAGACTCCATGAATGCAATGATGACTCAACTCGGATGCTCTAAGCAAGGGCGACTAGATAGTGCTGCCACACAATAAAGGCCCCAATTGGGGGTCATAGAAGCATGAGTACAAGGTGGGCACTCATGACGAAAATCAACACGAACATGGACAAGTAAGGGGGCGATATGGTGCCCCAAGTACAAGTGTCGTAAGTGAGGAAATTCGATTTTGAGGAGCGGTGAAGTGACCCTTCGTGGAAAAATGTGTCCGGGTGAAGTAGCAAATCACCAAAAAATAAGTAAAACCCATTTGAGAGCTCAGTGAGATCTATCCAACGGTGCTGACGGTTCGTCGAACGGGGCTACGGTGTGGTCGCGGCAGTTGAAAGAAGAAACAGGGGTTCTCTTTTAATGAGGCTGTTTTCCCTCCAAAATCATTCATTTGCTATTGTTGTTGTGGTGAATGTGGAGAGGAGAGAAGGCCCTAAATCTTGCGGCGAACGTAGTGGACAAACCGACCGTTGGATTCGAGATCTGTCAGTTGGAGGTAAGAGGCCTGACCTTGCTCTTGCATTTTGATGGAGTAGATTTGCAGTTTAGGGCCCAACACCCCGGAAACAGCCCCTCCCTCCTCTCTACGGCCGGGTCGCACCTTTTGGGGCAAAAGGTGCGACCCAGGACGCAGGTTTTGGGGCAAAAGGTGCGACCTGGTCCAGAAATGGGCAGAAAGCTGCGACCTGGGAGGGGAGGGGGGCTTGGTGCTGTTTGATGGCTGGGAGTTGGGTTTTTGTGTGTGGTTATGGTTTGCCCGATCTGTACCCTGAAAAAAAGAATGTGTTTGTGCAGGTATGGCAGAGTTACGAGTCAACTGGAGAGAGAGGGATCTGGGAACACTTCGGGCAGAGATCCAGGCGGATCAGGGCGTCCGTCGTGTATTGGCCAGATTTGGGGTCCTCAAGTTTGTGGAGAACCCGTTGATGAGAGCAGGGGAATCATTACTGGCCCGGATTATCAGTTACTGGGATCCAGATCAGGAGATCTTTGTAGTGCAGGGGCACAGGATCGAACTGACGGTCCAGGATGTGTATTTCCTGACCGGCCTCCCACCATTGGGGATAGTGGGAGACACGCAGCCAGTGTTGCCGCGAGGGCGGCATATCATGGAGTTTGTGGAACGCCATTGTCGACCGGGGTTCCAAGTCAAGGGGACTCGGATATCGATCGGGGATCTAGAGAGGCTAGAAACCCGTGCAGTGGCCGCAGCTGTGCTGCGAATCCTGGGCACCCAGGCGTTCCATTACATCACCGGTGGGCAGATGATGATAGTGGAGAGTGTGTTGAGTGGGACCTACTTTGGGTGGGCCCAAATGATGTTGGTGTCGCTAAAGCGACAGTTGTCGCTATGCAAGCGGCAGGTGAATCATGATTGCTCATATGGGACTTTGTTGTGCGCCCTCTTCTTTGAGAAGATCCCGACCTTGAGGCCTCGCGTGCAGCTTCCAGATGGGGGCCCGAGAGAGCCCAGGATGCGTCGTTGGGGACGACTACTCTGCAAAGGAGGAGGAGGGGCGGTCGGGCGAACATTTCGACCGGAGTTTTTTGCCCATTAGGATCAGATGCCGTTGTACATAGACGACTACCCTTATAGTGGGATGAGCTACTGTGGGGATCCGGATCTGCCACTTCCGCCTGGTCGAGTCTGGGGGCCCGATGGTAAGTGACAAATTGCTATTCTTATATGGGCATGTTTGAAGTTTTTTTTTTGAATAGTAAATAATGATACTGATTCATGGACTTTTGGTATGCAGATATAGCACCGGTAAAACCGGCCGGATACATGGGACGACCGGCAGCGTCTGGAGCTACGGGTCCGAGTGGATCGAGGGCAGCGCAAAATGATGGTGCAGCTGCCCTACTGGAGGACATCCGCCGTAGATGTGAGCAGCTGTTGACCGGAGTATCAGAGCGCGAGTGGCAGGATTTAGACGACCAGTACATAGAGCCATGTGTTGGTCTCCCCTCGGAGTGGCGAGGTATCATGCGGCGCATGGCGATGGCCGGTCAACCTATGCGTGATCTACATGCTGCAGGGGCAGAGCCATTGGCCCGGGAGCCTCCAGATAGTGATTAGGGACATATGGTGCCCCCTTTGATGTATGTAGGGGCAGGGGGTGCCTCCTATAGTGTAGGGAGGGGCATATGGTGCCCCCAGTTTTTGTTTTTGGTTTGTAACATGCTATGGGCATGTCGGATGTATATGTGTGGGGGGGCGTATGGTGCCCCCAGCTTTTGGAACATGCTATGGGCATGTCGTATGTATCAGAGTAAATGGACTCATCAATATATGGTTTGCGACACATATTATGGATATGCATCGTCTTTTGATGGTTGATTTAATGTTATTGTCCTGTATGAATTGTGTGTGATAAATGCCAATCTAGAACATGGTTTGCAATACTATCTACGTAGTGATTTTGGTCTCTGGGTACATGGTTGAAAGTGATGGTTTCAAACGCACGTATTAAGACTTTCACTCGTAAATAGCGTCGAAACAGCACAGGGTTATGCACACGATAAACACCATTTAGTTGCATGACAAGAAGCAAGGAATCCAAGCGAACGTGCAGGTGGCGAATGCGATGCAGCAAAGCATCAGCTAGTAGGCCACGCACTGCATCGTATTCGGCCTGATTGTTGGTGGAAGAACCAATGCATACCCCGTTAGACAGAACGAGGTCATGCAAGGGGGTGAAGATGGCCCACCCCGCCGAGGCAAGATTCCTGGAGTAGCGACTTGCACCATCGGCGTAACCGATAAAGGATGTGGACGGGGGGATGCGCAAGGTGGTGTGACAAGACAATACATGAGGGGATGAAAGGAAAGGGCGGCAGCGTGAGGGGGCAGAAGTCATCAAGCGGAAATGGCGGGGGAAAGGGCAGGATGAGCAAAACTCAAACAAGGTGATGTATGAGGGCTATCGGAAGCATGGCGAGGACTCGGGCTGCGAAGGTCAACAGAGACACCAGTGGAGTGATCTCGAGTATCAAGGGACACAATGGGGGAGGCGGCAGACGGGCTAGGTGCCAAGTGTCGTGCAGAGGAGGACAGGTAAAGAATGGTGACTGTAGACTCCGTCATCTGGACATCAGGGGGGGGAATATGGATGGGACCAGTGGAATCCTCAGGCTGGGCTGCAGCATACTGCGCGAGAATGGGAGAGGCGGATTGATTTTGTTCAACCTCATACTCGCGGATTACCTCAAGGGAGTCACGGTAATGTGTCAGGTGAGGACAATGATGGGAGTAGTGGCCATGGACACCGCACAAAGCACAAGGCTTGTTGGTGCGGAGAGTCTTGGGGTTCTTGGAGACGGTCGAAGCAGGAGTGGGAGTTTCAGGGACCGCAGTGTCGGGGAACGCAACTTTTACCATGGGGCGAATACGGGGTAACTCAGGACAAGCATGGGTGGCATGACCGATGACATCACATAAGGCACAAGGCTTCGAGGGTGGGGGAGGAGCCGAGGTGGTTGTGGTGGTTTGGTCTTTGGTTGCCCCCTTGCGGGCTTTTCCTTTCTTCCCGGGAGCCGACTCAGCAGGGGAAGGGTCCTGTGGAGGTGCTGGGGGCACGTTGGCTATGGAGGAAGCGAGGGGGACCGGTTGAACCGGTGTCAAAGCCATGTAAGGTTTGGGGTGACCAGGGGGGGTGGCGGCTGGGGGGTCAAGGTACCAAACCGAAATACCCAAGGTCAAGTTAGGGAGAGAGAGGGTGGCCATGACGGGGACAGAATATACTCCGGGAGGGGGAGCCAAGAAGGGGATCTGTCCAGCAGGGTAGTGACCAGGAGGTACGGCTCCAAGATGGTTAAGGCCGAGGGGGACCGAGCCTGGAGGATAAAGAGGTTCGGGGATACCAGCTGTAGGGGGAGGGCCGGAAGGAGGAGGTCCGGCTGGCGGAGATGAATGGCTAGGAGCGGGTTGCGGAGGGCGGGGAGGAGGGTGCGGGCTAGCCGAGGCAGGCCGTTTATGGGCAGCCTGAGACGATTGCATCATGAAAACATTCGACAAGCTGGGATCAGTGACGGGAGGGGGAGGAAGGTGAGGAAAAGTACCAAGCAAGGTGGAATCTTTATAAACGCCGGGGGAGACACTGGTCAAGGAATCGACAGTTTGCTTGTTGGCTACAGAAGAGATGGTCGTCTCGGAGGAGGACCGAGACGATGACTCATGATACGATAGCTGGTCAATGGTGACTATCTTCCCGTTATGTGGAAAAGACATCTTACGGAAAACCGCGGATGGGACAGCAGACATGGCATAGGTGTAGCTTCGCCCCAATAGGATGTTGTAGTCTAGAGGGGCGTCAATGACTTCGACATCAACGCAAACAGTCTTACCGGCGAGGGTGATGGGACAGTTACGAAACAGGCCAATAGGCTGGGAGGCATGACCATCCCACGCTCAAAGGGTGATCGTGGAAGGGGCCAACTCAGGGGATCCGAGTTGCTTCCAAACCGAAGCGGACATCACACAGGTGGATGCCCCCTCATCAATTATACACCGGGATACAGTGGCGTTCCGGATTTTGACTGGGATTTGGAAAGCAACGGAAGGAGGAAGAGGAGGGTGGTCCGATTGAGTGGCGTCGAAAACAATCATTTGGTCATCGGCAGGATCAACAGCGCCCACGGCAGATAGTAGAGCCTTCTTTTGAGAAGGGCACGACTGGAGGAGTTCCAGTGTGGAAATGGCAGCAGGGGATTGTGCCAAATCATCTACTATACTGTACGATTGAGCGGCTCGCCCGGAAGCAGCATTTCGGCGTAATGGTCCCTTTGGAATCTTTGGATGAACCTCAACTTTGGGTTGAGGGATGTGTAAGGGGCCACTGGATGTCGAAAGAGGCTCTGTAGAACCTGAAGATGGAGGCTCGGGAGCAGACTGAGCAGGGGGCTTGGGGTACTGGCGAGACCGAGTTTGAAGGTGAAGGTCGACGAAAGGGGACGGATCGGAGTGCATCATGAGGATCTGGTAGTCAGAGGAACCAGAAATGGACGAGGGTGTGGCTGCATGGCTGTCAGGGGGTTGGGTAGCCACGAATCCCTGTTGAGGGAAAGGATCAATGAACACAGCTGGCTGGGTAGTGGCCACATTAGGAGGAGCGTGAGGGGAGGCGTGTTGTCCGCGCAATGTGGCTTGAGACTCCCACATCTGTCGCATTTGGGGTAAGAGAGGGCAATCGTGAGTGTAGTGACCGTAAACACCGCAACACGAACAGGGCTTGTTTGTGCGAAGCGGCCTGTCCGGCCTGGGCGGAATGCCCTGAGGCTGGTTGCTAGTGTTAGGGTCCAGACCAGAATTGGGTCCTCGGTTACCAGGGGCAGATGGGTTCTGGTTGCCTCTCCGCCTTCTTTGGGAAGGGGGATTAAACGCACCCTGCTGCGCAAATACTTGCCTTGGAGGGGGTTGTAAGGGCTGTTGCAGGTGGTGAGGAGGCAATGGAGGCGGAAACGCATATGCTGGGGGAGCTGGCGCACCAGGCTGCGGATAAAAGTAAGGGTTGGGTTGGGCAGCATTGAGGTAAGCAGGAGGTTGGGCAAAAGGAGGAGGCATGCCGTATCCTGGATACCTGTTGCCGGGAGGGGGCAGAGTGCTAGAGGTGCTGGCCCCTCCCTGAGGAGGGTCATGGCGCATAGGAGGATGAGCAGAGGGGTGGGAAAGAGATCCAACAATACCGTCGGCGGAATGAGATGCCCCCGGGGCGTTAGCGCCACCGGGCCGGGGGATGTCAGAAGAACGGTATAAACATAACCAGATTGAGCATAGATCAGATCATATTTTAAAGCTATTTGGAGGGCGGCTTCTTCAGATTGAGGAAAATGAGAGGCGACATCTTTGCCGATGGGAGACGGGAGGGTGCGAAGGAACCAGTCCATGTAAACCCGATCTTCAAAGGGAGGGGCTCGACATAAGCTCCGTCTTCGTCGCCATTCCTGAACATGGGCAGAAAGGCGTGTGGAAGAGGATTGCTTAAATGAAGTCAAGAGCTCCGTACCAGTGTCGTATCAGAGAGGGAGCTGGAAGTACGACAAGAAGGCTTGGGCAAGAGTCTCGAACGTGGTATGGGAGGAAGTGGCCTGCTCGACATACCATTTAGAAGCTTCGCCGGTAAGCGTGCGTTGGAACAAACGAAGACGGATGGAGTCATCGGTAATGGAGTTGGAGGAACACCACATGTGGAAAGACCGGACGTGATTGGTTGGGTCTTCGCTATTAAGGCCCTCGAACTTAGGGATATCAGAGGGTAACTTGGTGGGCATAGTGGGCCAGGTAGCATTGTGGCGAATGGGGTCGTTAATCAACTGATGGAAATCGGGGAGGCTGAGGCCTGCAATGTACGGCAGCACAGGGGTGGCCGGAGTAGTGGTTGTGACGGTCCCGCTAGAAGTAGGGCCGGCATTGGGGCCGGGAGAACCGCTAGCATTAGGCCCTGGTCCAGACATGGTGAAGGTAAAAGGGGGAGAACCGGAAGGAGAAGGGGGACCTGAGGAATCAGGAGAGGAGTCGGAGTGCGGACTCGAAGGTGGACTGGCTCGACGACGACGGTGCGGAGCAGGTCGATCAACCGGGAACTGAGGATGAAGGCCAAGAAGTCTCCGGGAAAGGCGCCTTTGGGGCGCAATGATGACAGGAAGAAGGAAACCGACAAGGGCAGAAAGGGGCAAAATCAAGAAGGTCAAGGGCAGATAAGGTGCAGTGACGATTGATTTTAGAGACTTTGCCAGGCGGTGTAAACCAGGCGCTTCTTCACTTAAGGTCAGTGTGTGGTGTGCGTTAATTTTAATTTTTAAACCCTTTCCGTTGTTGAGAGCAAAAAAGTGTGCAACGTAGCTGAAAATAACCCTACAGAGAACAGAATAAAAATGCTGAAATAACAGAAAAATAACAGCTACATATGCATCTATCAAACCCAAGAAAGTGGGTCTCTCAAAACTATGCTGAAAAGAAAGGGAAAAACTATGGAAACACACACAAACGAAGCTCAACAGATCTAGGGTCAAAGGGGACAGAGATCTGGAGGATAAAGCTGCAGATAAGGGGTGCAGATCACAGCCAAGAGACAGAGGCAAGGTGGCTGGAAAAAGGGAAATCAGCAAAAATCCGGGGGGGGCAAGGCAGAGGCCTTTAGGGGAGGTCCAAACAAAACAACAAGAGGTGATTTGAAAGGAAAAGAGGCTGATTTCAATGGATCTGGAAGTGAGGTCACAGATCTGGAAAAAGAGGGGGCTGAAGCTCTGAAACCGACGGCTGAAACAGCTGAAACTCTTCCACAAAAAGTGGAGGGTACTAAAGCCCTAAGGGGCTGGGTTCCCACTTCGATGAGTAAAAACAGATCAGATCTTGGTCAAGGCGGGCTGAGACGGAGGCTGGAAAACCCTGGCAGAGGCTGCAGCAGAACCCAGAAAAATTACAGAAAAAATGCTGGAAAAAAGGCAGGTCGCAGGTTCTGACCTGATTTTGGCTGAGGTCGCAGGTTACAGGCTGAAAAGTGCGTCCAGGTCGCAGGTTTTGGGCCAAAAGGTGCGACCCCCCCGTTCCGGCTGTTTCGGCGGCAGATTTTCAGAAAAGTTGCCGTCTCAGTTGCGGCTGGTGTCGCTTACCTGCGCAATAGGGCCAGAAACACACGGAAGTTAGAAATTTTAAGTTTTTAGGGTTTTATGTGAGAAAAATGACATAAAAAGAGGAAAACTAAGCAGCTGAAAAGAAGCCCTAGGGCCTGAAGTAGCTGGATATGCAGGAATATGAAAAACGACAACGGTCGTAATTTAAAACCCGTGTGGAGTCGCCATTTGTTAGTATGAATTCTTCGTCGAAGTGTACGAAAAAGAACCACTTTAGCTACGCATAACTAATAGCCCTAACAACAATAGAGGCTGCCAAACATCTTCAGATCCGCGATTAGTAGTTAAAATGCTGCAACAAACAGATCTATAAATGGAAAGACATTAAGCAGTAAAGTAAAGAGTTTGCTCCATGCATCCAACAGACAAGACAAGAACACGATTTTTGAATGAATTTTTATATTACAGGGCACCTGCGAGGAAACAAGAAGGTGTATCCAGATCTCCTCAATGGGATGGGTTCTTTGTAGTCCTCAGCACTTCAGATCTAAGCTTTCTCTCTCTTGTAGATGTAGAAAACCCAATGCATAAAGTAGAGCTCAATGGGAGCAAATGATAGAAATGAGACCAAGTGTATAGATCCAGAGTGATCTAGTAGGCAACAAAAGGTGAAGAATGATGGGGAAAACCCTCCTATTTATAACAAAATATTGGGTCATTCTAGATCTCGGTGCATGATTAAAATAATGTTAATCAAATCTAGATCCACCTCTATGGAATATTTTATTATTATTTGTTGGAGGGAAAGGGTGTTTGACTTGGGTCAAATCCTTTGATTAGTGAAGAATAAATAAATAAATGATTTATTTATATTTTTAAGGAAGTGGTTGGGATATAATCAAATAAATAATGATTTATTTAATTAATGGTGGTTGATTTGCTCATATTTAACAAGGAATATTATTTAAATAATTATTCCTAGAAAATAATAAGATAACTATGGGTTTATCTCATTAATTTCTTTGTTTTTGGGTTAAACATGACTGGGAATAATAATTAAATTATGGTTTAATTAATTATTCTTTTTGGGGTTTCCTAATTAACATAGTGAAAGCAGTTTTACTTGGGGTAAAACTGGTCTTACATGGTGTACTTGGGTCCATCTAATGATGAAAGGTTAGATGACCAAAAAATGGTGTAACATATGCCATGTAAGAAATCTATAACTGCTGAATAAACCGCTGATTTATATTTTCAACATGTATGGGTTCATTATGGCTTGCCTACTTCTATTGTTAGTGACAGGGATTCTAGATTTGTTGGGAATTTCTGGTCCAATCTATGAAAGATGATGGACACCAAATTGAAGAAGAATACTGCTTTCCATCCGCAAACAGATGGCCAAAAAGAGGTAGTGAATAGAACCATTAATGTACATCTTTTGTGAGTTTATTGCAGCAATCATCCCAAGCTTTGGGGTGAGCACTTGCATTACATTCAGCATGCTTACAACTGGGCCAAACACTCTTCTACAAATACTTCACCTTTTGAAGCTTGCTTTGGGTATTTGCCTAAGTCACCTTTAGATTTCATTCTTGAGAAGGATGTTGCCATTGATGGGCATAGTGACATTGAAAAAGCTCGCATGTTCATTGAAATAATTCAGCTCATACATCAGCAGGTTCAAGAATAGCTTGAAAAAAGTCAAGGCAAGTACAAGGAGAGGCATGACAAACACAGAGTTGATCATAAGTTTCAAGAAGGAGATGAGGTATGGTTGCATATTAGTAAGGAAAGAATGCAAGGAGAAGGTAAAAATCTGAAGCCTATTCGTTATGGTCCATTCAAGATCCTTAAACAAGTTGGAAATAATGCTTTTCAACTAGATTTTCCTTCATATGTGCAAATGTATTCTGTTGTGAATGCGGAAAATTTACATTTGTATGAACCTCCTTTAATTTCTAATTATGAAAGTGACATTCAGCTACCATCTATAGAGGATTTCTCGCAAGAATTTTTGGACGAGCTGAAAGAGGATGCTACCCTTGACAGAAGGACACACACTTCGAGGAGGGGAAATCTTGATTATGTTCGGGTTGGTCTTAAAGGCAGCAAACCGAGTAAGGCAAAGTGGATTGAGGTGGAAAAGGTGAGGGATATGTACCCTCATCTTCTTAACAAGTAATTGAAGGCTTTTGGGGTCCAAAAGCTTCCCAATGGGGAGGTGTGATCAGGGGATCATGTCCAAGATAAAAAAAAAATGCTCAAAAATGGAACTGCTCAGAATTGGTTACAATTTGAATGAATTGATACGCCTCGTCATTGTGATTCTGGCACCGTGAACGGGACTCCAATCCGATGTCGTATGTGGAATATATTGAAGTTTAAAAATCGCCAATAACCTTCAAAACAGAACTTTTGACTTAAGTGATTTTGTCATTTACAAAAAAGAAATTATATGGAAAAAATTCATTTTTATATGGTTTATTAGAGGCCTATCAGTGGGTGCCACATGGCCTGCCCAGAGGCTGCCACATGGCCCCAGGCCATTGGTTCAAAGTGTTGGTTAAAAATTGGTTTAAGGTTCATGGACTTAACTCCTCGGGCGGGTCGTGTTGAGTGCATGCAGATTCAGGTCGTTTCATTTTAGAATAGGCGGAGAAATGTGAATATCCCTCGGGGCTTAAACCTTTTTCCATGTGACCTAATGCTGTGACCGTAGCCTTAACACGTTGTGAACGAGCAGAGGTTATGGGACTAACCCTCAGGGCTTGGGAACTTCGCAAGGTGACCACCTACTCAGAACCGTGGTCTTAACCATTTTCAAAATGGCAGAAGAATTAAGGGCTAGCCCGATTGCATGTGACCCTGCGGCTAGAACCAGAGACTAAAGCCTTATCCGCCAGCAAGACTATCCATCCAGGAAAATCGCATGTGAACCCGCCCATCATCCAACAGTTACATTTATTTTTTCTGCCAATTTTAGCACGCGGTTCCGACCTTTTTGGCATTCCGCCTATTTTGGTGAGCTTAACTAGAGTTCCTCCAGTTTTGGATGAGGATTTCTAGTGCCACTGGACAAAAACTTGTTAGAGTCATAACTTCTCCAATATTGGACCAATTTGGATGAAAGTTTGGTCAATTTTGCATATTCTGAGCATTCTAGAGCTATTGGGACATGTTGTAGAGCCAACAGAGGTTTTTTCAGCCATTTTTGCTTCAGGGAAGCTTGGAGAACCATCAGGGACATGAGGGAAATGGAGCTGCATTGGGCTACACTTCACTGTTTGAGGTGAAATAAAAGCTATACTTAGCTCATTTCTGTCTTCTGAATTCATTTTCACGGTTTTTTCAGCCTGTTTAGGCTTATTTCTCACTGTAAAACCAATTTGATCAACCTAATAGAGCAAGGACATGCCCATTGGGAGCCTTGGACCCGGTAGATGTAGCCCAAGAGGGGTGAACTGCCTCATCATTTTGTTGTGTTGTTATGGTGATGTTGTTCTACTGTGTATTTTTGATTCAATTTGTTAAACAATAATTTTAATTCACATTCCCTCACACATAAACTCAAAAATAGTTACCAAAAACAGTTGTTTAATTTGGAAGACATGACAAACACTTTGCACAGTTAATTAAATGGAAATGAATACTTTGAACAGCAGATACAAATACTTTCATTTTCAGATCAACATATTTCCAGAAACTTGAACACATTAACTGATTCCTTAGAAAATTATGTTTTAAACAGACATTTTCAACACATGTATTGATACATTTTCAATTCACATCACACAATTGAATAATATTGCACATTAAAAATAGGAAAACACTAAAAAGAAATAGATAGATAGTTTATGTTTTTACAAAATCTGTGCCCAAGAAACATTGGTCATATGACCTCAAAATGTATGCAAAAATTTCAAAAGTAAACTAGTGATGCTCATGATAACAAGAAACTTCTCTAGCTATCTCATGCAACAGCCTCATCTAACGGCTAAGAACACCAATAGTATGGCACTGCAGTCTCATACGTAAATCCTCGATTCAGAAATCTAGTATCCCAAGATTCAAACCCTCAACGTGCTACTGCAACTCAGCAAGAGTCTCGCTCAAATATAAATCCCGAAGTAATTCTCTCCCGATAGTCCTCTCCACTGGCTCATCTACTGCCTACTCTGGTCGACCCACTGGTCGAACGCGACCCACATCTGTGTACATAAAATCTTTAGTTTAGTCTCGGAAAACATCAAAAATACAAAAACATGTAGAAACCTTTAAAAATCGAAAAACATGGTCAAAAAAATTTTACCCATTGCACCACATTGAGCGCCATCTAGTAAAATCAATTCTGGATCTCCACGGAAATCTACGTATGTGTATGGACAATCCTCTATGGTGATCATCTGTCGTCTAAACCAGACAAAGAATACAGTAGAGAATATGATGGTCGATTAACCAACATGTCTAGCCATCAATTCAACCCATCTCTGCATCTGAGGATCTTTAGGACCAGATATGATCAATGTAACATGTTGTGGTTGCATCGATGGAATTCGCTCTAAAATGAAGGAAATCAGGATTGATCCATAACTAAAATTATTCTTCCTACCACCCTTTTCTTTAGTCAATTTTTCTTTCATCTAAAAGAGTATTGTTTCGACCCAGTTGAACATTGTTGGTTCCAGACACTCAAGAGCATATTGCATGTATGATCGGTTTGTGACATGTAGTGTCACGGAACCAGCAAGATTTGCAATAGTAAAAAGGATAGTTCTCAAAGGCAAATCACATACATCATGCATGTTTATTTTCCCATCCTTGCTAGGTTCAGTACCTGGATGACAATACTGGCATATGTAATCCTTCACTATCTCTCCTCCAAGAGAATATCTCGCAAGGGAAATAGGAGAACCATGCCTGGATAATCTAGTGAGAAAGTAAACATATTCAACCAATACTGGGAGCACTTTGTCCCCAATGTGAAAAGCCTGCAATGTCTTATCCCATGAAAAAACTAGGAACTTCAATAGTTCCATATGCTGTCTCATCTTTGATAATCTAAATTATTTAAGAAACCCACAATCCCTGAGGGCTCTTACAGTACTCGGATCACTTAGGGCAATCATGTATTGTTCTTCTTGTTCTCTTTCCCGCCACGTAATGGTCATTTTGATCCGATCAATACCTGAAAGCCAACCATAAGCTTCATTAGGATACATTTCATGCAAAAATTTGGGAAATTTTGAGCATACAACATGAAATAAATTTGAGAAATGCGCCCAATGCACACCAGGTCAATGGACAGAGCATTGAAAATGCACTTGGACTTCAATTCCAGTGCTCTGCAAGGCACCTTTCGACATTCAAGGGTGCGTTGCCTCATTGTATATTCACCCAAAGGGGCTCAAAACCCTAAAAATTTGCCATGAAATGAAACATAAATGATACTAAAAGAAAGAGAAGGTTCATAGCTCCAACCTGGATAAAACGGTGCGATAAATCGTCCACTGAAATTATCACAATCAACCACTGAAGTTCGAAGGAAAAACTAGGTTAGAGCTCCTAATTTTCATATGGTAACTATGGAATGGTAAAATGAAATGGTAAAAACTTCTTTTTAATATTTATTTTGATTATTTTATTCATATTTAATGATGTGACTATGGTTTTTAGTCATTTTTACTATGAAACATGTAATTTTAATCCTTTTTATGATTCTTTGAATAGGTTTTACAGCTGATATAGTGAGTTTGAAGTGCACAACTATTCAAAAATGATTTTACCACAAAGCATACTTTTATCCTCTTTTTTCGAGCTTTGATAAAAATGAAAAAGGAATTTAAAGCGCACTTTTATCTCTTTTTCAAGCTTTGATAAATGTGAAAAAGGAACCCCCTGGAGTATTCTTTTAGCTCTTTTCAAACTTCGATAATGTGAAACGATTGCTGAGAACTTGTCTTTTCGAGCTCGTAAAAGTAAATGAAATGACATCTACTCAGTATAAGTTTAACCATTTTCCAGAATGAGATAGATTATTTATGAAAAAAGGAACACCTTAGTCGAACATGGCTAAGAGGTTTTCTTAGGTATCATTTTACACTTTTTCGGACCTAAGCGACAAATTTACGAAAAAGGACCTATGGAGTTTTCTTTTTGTCCCTTTTTCAAACTCTCTAAACATGAAAAAGGATCGGGTTTTCATTGTCTTTAGACACGTTAAAACATAAAATAGCGATGGAATTTTCGACCATGGAAATATTGAATTCCATTATCACTAGAATCGTTAAATCATTAAATAGCAATGTATTCGCCTGAAGGGTTGAATTATAGATCAAGCATATGTTACCCTCCTCAAGCTTGCTAAAAAATAAAGAGGTATTGGTCTGCAATGATTGGGAAAATTTTGAGAAAAATAACATAACACTTTATGGTAGCAGGTCGCTCTTGAACATGACACTTTCACTTCGTCTTCGTGTCTTTGGGTTGGGTAATCTTCTTGACGGTCTATCATACCTATGGTCCATCATACCATCACTTCGGTTTTGGGTCAATGCTGCCAACTCATTTGAGTGTCGCTGATATGTTCAAGAGAATTCATCCAGTAATTCCTTATCTTCTGTAATACTCATAAACCTTCATTTTCATGATCGTCATCCCTGAACATTGCTTCATCAAGTCACATTTTGTCTCCAAAATCATTACTCCTGTTTCGCGATAAAATTTTTTTCTGTTGACATCAGCTCATCATCCAGGAAGTTAACTTATAAAAATATTTCCAGTGCCTTGGAGTTTGTTATATCATCAGCATGTTTCTTGCTTCTGGCAATAGGTTGACATCATCATCAAACCTTCGGCCGAAAGATTTTCTTTGGCGTTCGACATCAAATCATATATTCACACCTTGCAAATTGTACTGTAGTACCTTGAGATCCATTAACATCAACGGTGGTTTCTCTTGCGTTTGTTAACAACTTACATCAATGGCTGGTAATCAGATGATGTCTTCCCATGTTCGACTTCATATCATATATTCGCATGGTTAGACTTGTACTTTGAACGATCGAGTGAATGAGATAGGAAGACCCCAGATCTAGTTTCATCCATCCGGGCTGTGATATCAGGAATTGTACCACATCATCCGTATGATGGCTTTACATACAGATGATCATCCGAACACGGGCCTATATATGTAGGCATGTTTATATCTATAAACAAATTTATGAATTATGTACATGTTATGATAGGTTATGTGCTGAGCGTGGGTACGCCTCCCTCAGAAAATCATTTCAATATGTAAGATATCATGATGTAATGTATTGCAAATTGATGCAGGTCACCATCCACTTCAGATCCTACTCATCACATCGTAAAGCATCTCATCCAAATATTATCATTATTTTGCCTTCATGCTTTAGGGGGGAAATGTTACAGGTCAATTTGGGAATCATCCCCCAAGACCAGTATGAACAGGGTCTATCATCCCCCAATTCAATACTAACAGGGTCTATCATCCCCAAATTCAGTTGCTATATTCCCTAAGGGAAGTCATTCCATTGATGGCTTTAATTCATGATATTTCCAATGTTTGAATTATAGATTATATGACCCATTGACTGATCAACACTCCTCTGAATGGGCCTAAGTGTGTTGCAAAGCACTTATCTCCATGCAATGGTGCTCTATAAAGCACATCCCAACACTTAAGGGTGTGTTGGTCTCCTCAGAGCGAAATCATCATTGTTCTGGGAATCTCCACATGTCCAGTGCCTTCTAGAAGAGATCATAGGTGTCATACTTCGAATACATGTGTTCATCCATCACCACTTAAATTGGAAACATGTCTCACCTATTATTAGAAAGCCATTCAATTCCATTTATTGATAAACAACCTCCAATTTCCCTATAAATTGAGCACTCATATAAGTGTTAGGGAGGAAGAAATGTGCGTAGTGTTATGTTGTTGAATTCTCAATTAATGAGAGTTTGGAGTACTGTGATGATGTCGAGATGATTCTTGGTGTGATGAGGACAGAATGAAGTTGGAACAGGTTGACGATGAATCAATTTATTGGTTGTAATATTCTTCTCCTACTTTCTTAATAAAGATATATGTTCATTTTCTCATATGTATGCTTATATCTTGTGAATTGTAATATTGTGTGTATGTATTCTCAGATCTAATTGGTTCGATTTGGTTAAGATAGATAGATATTGTGCACTTGTATGTTTTTTGTTGTTCTCTGTGTTTGATTGCAGGTATCAATCTAGCAGCTTTAGTTGGATTAAGAGCGACGACAACAACGAAAGAAGGAGAAAGAGGGTGAAAGGATCACAAGTAGGTTTATTTCCTTTCTATCTATATATTTGTCTTACAGAAAATAATATTTTTCTTTCTTCTGTTGTTCTGAGTGAAGGAACACCACACTCAGCGAGCTCTAGTTTATCCGTAGATTAGAATTATGTATAACACTTCCTCTTTTCCTTCTTTGCCTTTCTTGATCCAATGCTGAAGTACTCCAAGAAAAATCTAAGTATCCAAGAGTGAGAGAGAGAGAGAGAGAGAGCTCCAAAATTGATATGACAAAAGGTACCAACTGATCCTTAGGATAATTTTTATTAATGTGGCCTATGTTTTCTTCATTTTTCCATTATTTTCCTTCATTTTCCTCCTCACATGCAACATGCGACCTTTCACCTTCCTTTTGTCGTAATTTCCATTGTTTTCATAACTAAATGCCAATAAATGCCAATAAATGCCAAATTGCCTCTCCATAGCCTTTGCCATTTCCTTTGCCAATTTCCTTAGCCATAATAACCGAAATGAACACCCACACTAGGATGTTTTTCCCAAATTTCAGCTTGGAATAAGTGTCCCATAAACATGGTTATTATTTTTCCTTTATTAACTTTTATTGCACGAAATTTTCACTAGTGTTGTTACACTGATCATGGATATTTGTATTCTGAATTTCAATGAGCTTAAGAGAATAATTGTGCAAGAAAGAAAAAATAAATCCCCCAATGACCTCACACATCCTACTTTCATTAATACAAAAATATGATTTTAATGGATACCAGAAGGAATCCTCAAACCATTTTCGTGGCTAAATTGGACTTTTCAGGAGATGTGAAGGAAAATAGATATTATCTAATGGTAGAAAACAAACAAATGACAAAGGATTTGGAAATCGCGAGACAACAAACAGAACAATTCTAAGCAGAAACTTAGAGATTGTCTTCCACACATGTTTACTTGAAGGATATTTAGGCAGCCATATCATGGGATCTTCACTCAATGAACCTCTGACATATCATGTGTGTTTGTGGCATACTAAACAATACCTTTAATTTGACTACATATTGGAAAATACCTCTAAAAATCACATTATTTAACCCTCTGCCAATATGAACCGAATACACCTTTCCAATTTAAAAGACTCCTAGTTTCATTAGATATTGTAGGTATCCATTTTTCATTAGAAATTTTTATACCCCTTTATATTTTTTCATTATCTTTGAGCTCCACTTTTATACCTGCTAATATAAGAACCCTTTACCCCCTCTTATATGCTCAATATATTATGTCATTTTTTCCTTAATATATATCCCCCAATATCAATGCATGTGGTATGATATTGCTCCCCTAGTGGAGCCCCCATGGGCCATATATGGCGAATTTTAATTATTGGGAGACATTATGATGAATACTTATGAGGATTTGGTCACTATGCATAAAGCAATTATCCCCTTGTATGATATGCAAAATAAATCACAGTAGAATAGAAAAGATCTGAAGTTCATTCATGTTGTGCCGCCATCACCAAAATTCATGAATGGGGAATGAAGTACAAAGGTGCACCATCATAAATGGCTAAGAAAATAAGACAATGGGTTGAGTTGGAGAAAGTTGAAGTTATAATGCCTATGCAAATCAATAAACAACTCAACACTTTTGTTGGGTGTGGAGCTTGATTTTCTTGTTTAATTTGTATCACAGCGTTGGACCCCTGTACCTTAATGGGGCGGCGACACCACCCATAATTAAACGCTACCTGGGGGGTTTAGGGGGGGGGGGGCGGCTGCGAATTTATGGAGGCCCCCCTAGCGGGGGGTTGCACTACCCCCGAAGCTAAAAACAGATGTAAAATTGCCTTGTAAAAGTATAGTAATTTCTAGTCAATCTGAGCCATTCATTAGGCAGATGATCTGACGGTAGAAGTTATGTTTAGTTTAGGGTTTTTTGCCCTAGAAGGCAACCCCTTTCTTTGTATGAGGGTATTGTATTGCGGCTGTGTATGGTATGAGTATTTTTTCTCAGAGCGAGAAACAGATAGGGAGACTGTGAGAGAGAACAGAGGATATTACAACGGATTTGATGTAGGTTGTGTCTCTTCATTTTGCTGGATAATAGAAAGGAAGGACTGGTTGTTCGTGGTGGACGTAGCCCAAACTGGGTGAACCACGTATATCTGTGTCTATCTGGTTTTATGTGTTTTGTGTGCTTGTGTTTTCCGCATATTTTATGTGTTTCATTGCTCTGTTATATATAATTTTCTAACAACTAGTATCAGAGCCAAAGGTTTATTTGGCTGATAAACTCGTAGGAAAGAAGGGTTCTTAGTTTGAGTGGGAAGATGGTAAATTTAGGGTCAAGAAATTTAACGGCCAAAACTTCCCACTGTGGAAGATGCAGATGGAAGATTATCTATATTAGAAAGATCTGTACCTACCATTGAGCAGAAAAACAAAGAATCCAACAGCTATGACAGACATAGAATGGGTGATTCTCGATAGAAAGGCACTCAGAACAGTACATTTGTGCCTCGCGGCGTCGGTAGCCTTCAATATTTCAAAGGAAACAACAACAGAGGGTTTGATTAAGGCATTGGAGAAACTATATGAAAAACCCTCGGCCTCAAACAAGGTATTTCTTATGAAACTTTTATTTAATATGAAGATGTCGGAAGGTGGATCTGTTGCAGACCATTTAAATGATTTTAATACAGTTACCAGTCAGTTAAGTTCTGTAGGGGTAAATTTTGATGATGAAGTTAGGGCTCTTTTATTTCTGTGCTCATTTCCAGAAAGTTGGAACAGTTTAGTTATGGCCATTAGTAACTTTATCTCTGGATCTAGTACTTTAAAGTTTGATGATGTTGTCAGTGCTATCCTTAGCGAGGAAATGCGACGGAAAAGCTCCGATGAGACATCGGGTAATGCTTTGAGTGCAGAGTATAGGGGAAGAAAAAATGGAAAGAGGAAAGAGCTCAGGATATCGCAGTAAATCAAGGAAAGGAAGATCCAAGTCTAGATCGGGGATAGTGTGCTGGAAATGTGGAAAGAAAGGACACCTAAAGAAAGACTATGGATCTCGAAAAAGAAAAGAAGGAGATGCACAGCAAGAAAACAGTCATGAAGCAAATGTGTCAGGTGATGTGTTACAAGATGCTTTGATTCTTTCTTTCGAAAATGTTACTGATTCTTGGGTTGTAAATTCAGGGGCCTCATTCCATGCCACACCTGATAAGAAATATTTTCATGACTATGTTCAAGGAGATTTTGGACAAGTCTGTTTGGGTGATGATAAACCCTGTAAAATTGTTGGAATGGGTAAAGTTCTTGCAAAACAACAGAATGGAAACCAGTGGCTATTAAAGGAGGTAAGGCATGTTCTAGATCTAAAGAAAAATATGATTTCAACAGGGCAGTTAGGCAGTGAAGGTTGTGTGACAATCTTCACAGATAAAACTTGGAAGGTCACCAAAGGAGTGCTAGTAATAGAAAAAGGAGAAAAGGTTGGTACATTGTATTTATGCAATGGTATTTCTAACTCTATTAATGCTTTAACTTCCAAAGGAGCAGATGCAACATTATGGCATCATAGGCTCGGACACATGGGTGAGAAGGGGATGAAGATTCTTCACTCAAGAAATTTGTTGCCGGGTTTGAAGAATGTTGATTTGGATTTCTGTGAGAATTTTATTTATGGAAAACAAAAGAGAGTCAGATTTCTCAGAGTTGGGAAAGAAAAGAAGAGCAAAAAATTAGAGCTTGTGCACACAGATGTATGGAGACCTGCTCAGGTATCATCTCTCGGTGGCTCTCGTTATTATGTTACTTTTATTGATGATGCAACTAGAAAAACTTGGATTTATTGTATTCATAATAAATCTAATGTATTTGATACTTTCAAGAAATTGAAAGCTTTGGTTGAGATTGAGACAGGAAAGAAGTTGAAGTGTCTCGGATCAGACAATGGAGGTGACTATTGCAGCAAAGAGTTTGATAGGTATTGTTCAGAGCATGGAATTCACAGAGAGAAGATAGTTCCAATAACACCACAAGAAAATGGTGTGTCAGAAAGGATGAACAGAACAATCATGGAGCATGCAAGGTGCATGAGATTGCATGCAGGATTGCCTTTACAATTTTGGGTAGATGTTATAGATACTGTTGTTTATCTAATAAACAGAGGGCCTTCAAGTTCCTTGGATGGTGGTATTCCAGAGGAAGCATGGACAAGTAAAAAGGTAAACTACTCTTTTTTAAAGCCTTTTGGTTGTGAAGCCTTTGTCCATATTAATAAAGAAAACAAAACAAAGCTTGAGGCAAAATCAAAGAAATGTACCTTATTGGATATGGTGTTAATGATTTTAGTTATCGCTTATATGATTATGAAAATCAAAAAATCATTAGGAGCAAAGATGTAATATTCAATGAAAAGGTATTGTATAAGAATCAGTTGCAGGAAAAGAAACAGGAAAAAGAAAACAAAGAATACATAGTTCTTGATGAGATCACAGAAAAAGTAAAGGTGCCTGAAAATAATAATAATCAATAGCCACAACAACAACAACCACCACAACAGCGACATGCATCTCAAACACCTGAAAGTGGTGTTAGAATATTTACTAGGATAAGTAGACCCCCTGAACGATACTCTCCTTCATTATATTATTTATTGTTGACTGATTCTGGTGAACCTGAATGTTATGAAGAATCAATGCAGGTTGAAAGTAGGAAGAAGTGGGAGCTAGCCATGGAAGAAGAGATGGACTCTTTAATGCATAACCAGACTTGGGACTTAGTCAGGTTTCTTGCAGGTAAAACTACATTGCAGAATAAGTGGGTTTACAGGCTGAAGAAAGAAGATGGAGGAAAACAGACGTACAAAGCTAGACTTGTGGTGAAGGGGTTTGCATAAAAGAAAGGTATTGATTTTGATGAAATATATTCTCTTGTTGTTAAGATGACTTCAATTAGAACTATTTTAAGTCTTGTAGCAGCATAAAATTTACATCTTGAACAGTGAGATGTAAAGACAACATTTTTCCATGGAGATTTGGAGGAAGAGATCTTTATGGAGCAACCAAAAGGATATGAGGTCAAAGGGAAAGAACAATTAGTGTGTAGGTTAAAGAAGAGCTTGTATGGCTTAAAACAGGCTCCAAGGCAGTGGTATCTAAAATTTGACAGGTTTATGTTTGAACAAGGTTATACTAGATGTCACTCTGATAATTGTGTTCATATAAAAAAGCAAAATGATGGCAGTTATATTATATTGTTATTGTATGTAGATGACATGCTTGTTGCAGGATCTAACATGCAGGAAATAAATGTGCTCAAAAGAAAATTGGCAAATCCCTTTGCAATGAAGGATTTGGGAGCTGCAAAACAAATCCTTGGTATGAGAATAACTAGAGACAGGAAAAATCGCAAATTAACACTGTCTCATAATGGGTACATACAAAAGGTGTTGAAAAGATTTAATATGCAGAATGAAAAACCAGTTAGTACACCTTTTGCCAGCCATTTCAAATTTAGTAAGGAGATGTGCCCCAAGACCCAAGAAGAAATGGATTATATGTCTAAAGTTCCATATGCATCAGCAGGTGGAAGCTTAATGTATGCAATGGTCTGCACAAGGCCTGATATTGCACATGCAGTGGGAGTTGTAAGCAGGTACATGAACAATCCAGGAAAAGAACATTGGATGGTAGTGAAATGGATTCTTAGATATTTGAGAGGTACCACAAATCAAGCATTATGCTTTGGTGGTTCAAACATTGCTCTACAGGGATATGTTGATGCAGATATGGCAGGTGATAGAGATAACAGGAGGAGCACTACAGGATATGTATTTACTCTAGGTGGAACAACTATCAGTTGGGTTTCAAAAATCCAAAGTGTTCTTGCACTTTCAACAACAAAAGCAGAGTATGTTGCTGCTACAGAGGCTAGTAAAGAAATGATTTGGTTACAAAGGTTTATGGATGAATTGGGTAAGAAGCATGATATGGGCACGTTATACAGTGATAGCCAAAGTTCCATTCATCTTGAAAAGAACTCAACATTTCATTCTAGGACTAAACACATACAACTCAAGTACCATTTTATACGGTTAGAATTGGAAGATGGACAGTTGAAGCAGGAAAAAATACACACTAGCCAGAATCCTGCAGATATGCTAACACAATTTGTAACCAGGGAGAAACTGAGAATATGCTCAGTTTCAATTGGTATTCAAGGATGACGATGAAGATGAGAAACAGCCAGGTCCAAAGAGGAGTCATTGTCCAGCAAATGAAGCAGTGGTGGAGTTGCTACAATCAGTCTCCAAGTGGGAGATTGTTGGGTGTGGAGCTTGATTATCTTGTTTATTTTGTATCATAGCATTGGACCCCTGTATCTTAATGGGCGCTGACCTGCTTAAATGGTCACTGTACAGGGGGTCGGGAAACGGCTAACGACTTTATGGAGCCCCACATGAGAAAGGGAAGTGGCCTTATAAACTCATCAGTCATAAAATTGCCTTGTAAAAGTATAGTAATTTCTAGTCAATCTGGGCCGTTCATTAGGCGGATGATCTGACAGTAGAAGTTATGTTTAGTTTAGGGTTTTTTGCCCTAGAAGGCAACCCCTCTCTTTGTATGAGGGTATTGTATTACGACTGTGTATGGTATGAGTATTTTTTTCTCAGAGCGAGAAACAGATAGGGAGACTGTGAGAGAGAACAGAGGATATTACAATGGATCTGTTGTAGGTTGTGTCTCTTCATTTTGCTGGATAATAGAAAGGAAGGATTGGCTGTTCGGGGTGGACGTAGCCCAAACTGGGTGAACCACGTATATCTATGTCTCTCTGGTTTTATGTGTTTTGTGTGCTTGTGTTTTCCACATATTTTATGTGTTTCATTGCTCTGTTATATATAATTTTCTAACAACTTTCATATCCAACAACTTATCTTCTTATTCACGATTGTAAAATGGTGTGGAATCCTCAGTAAAATCTCATAATATCACTTAAGCGAGGTCATTCACGGGTGTAAAGGGAAGAAAAACGACCAGGTAGGAAGTTTTAGAATACATGGACCAACTAAAGCAGATTGATACCAAAGAATACTTGGAGATCAATAGAAAAACCATGCATAAATACATTGGTGGCCCTTCTAATATCTACTATGTTTTTCTTATTAAAGAAGGAGACACAAACCAATTCCAAAACTGTCCACCTAGATTCAATGGAAGTTAGAGTCCGCTATCAGCCTAATATTCTTGCAAATTTTGAGGAGACCATCGCACAGTGTAGGTTTTAACCCTGTAAATGAATTTCGTGGAAACGAATTCTTAAAATACATTAGTATAAAATGATGAAATTAGTGACTAGATGACTAAAAAATTTAGTCTCCACAATTATTTAAAGAGAACTGAAATAAATTTGAGCAATTTTAAGTGACCAAACTAAAAGTGACTAACTTAAATGACTAGTTTAGTTTAAGGATAAAATATATGACTAAATAATAAGTGACCAAACTAAAAGTGACTAACTAAAATGACTAATTTAGTCTAGGACTAAAATATATGACTAGATAATAAGTGACAAAATTAATAATGATTAATGTAAATGACTACTATAGTCCAAGAATAAAAATATGACCAAATAATAAGTACAAAAATTATATGAATTAGTCATTTATGTTAGTAATTTTTAATTATGTCACGCTAGAAATGGAAAATTACAATTTTGATACTTAAGTGTTTCATTTCATTATAGGGGTCTCTGAATCCATCTACAATGTTCAAATTTAGAGACACGGGGGTCTTTGAATCCATCTACAATGTTCAAATTTAGAGACAAAGTGGTCTTTAAATCCATCTACAGTGTTAAAATTATAAATACCCTTTTCTCTCTAAATTTTAACATTGCAGATGGATTCAAATATTCTCAACATCATTTTTACCTTCCTTCGCCATCGGGGCAAGGCTCTCCTTCACCAGTTCATCCAAGGAGGGAAAGGCTAATGACACTTGAGATGAAAGAAAATAAAAAAAATAAACTGGAGAAAGTTGTAACTTATGAAACTTCTAAAAACCCTAATAAAGTCATAATACATTGCATGTCTTTCTCTGATCTCTAGGATGAAAGGGAAACCAAACTCAAAGCTAGACAACCCCAAGAAGAGTTTTGCAGCCCATCATAAATTATGACCTCGAGCCCTGGGCTGAACAAAACTAGAGCACCCAAACAATGCGCAATTGGAGTAGGGGTTAGGGCTTCTTAATCGCTAGATGACTGCCCTGTCAAATTATTAACTTTTCTTTCTAATGACCTAGTAGGCTAGAAAACCGAGGCGTGGTGACCTTTCGATATAACTTCCAAATGTCAATGGATAAAATCCTTGTGCTAGCTCAAATTTGTTGAAAAACCCCTCATCCAATGAATAATTCACCAACTCCTCCTTCTTCATGTGGGTCTAATGGTAAGAAACCAACATCTCATCTAAAAAAACATATTTGATGAGTAGTTGTGTGTCTTTAAAGGGTTATCATGGAAATGATCTCTGTACTTTCATGGTTTTCATTTAATCATATTTTTCATTTTGACAAGGATATCAGAGCCTGACATTGTAGAGAGGCCATTTACTCTTCGTCAAAAATATGCCTTGCTCTAGTAAAAAACTCCACACCCCTTTCTTTCGCCTGAAATTTTTCCATGTGCCTATAGGGTTTCTCCGTAATTATTGAATTCCTTTCTCATGGTAGAGATGATGTGATGTCCTCTTTAACATTTTGACTCAATAAAAAAAAATTATAACTAACTATAATTAATAATTAAACCGATATGGATCCATCTTAACTCTAGATCTACTAAGCACCAAGATGGAGGAATCAAATCTTTCTTAAGGTGGAAACATTAAAAAATAAAAATAAAAATTGAGCAAACAAAATAGCTTGAAAATTCAATTGCCTTTCTTTTTGAAAAATATTAAAACATTTATAACTTTGGATAACTTTTTAAAAAATTAAATATTTATTATATTCGAATATTTTATTTTTTACATTATGGTAAAAGTTTTGGGGCCTTCTCATTTGGAATTTAATTTTCCCACTCAAATTTAAGAGGGTATGGCCAAGGATGATTGGCAAGAAAACTAGACGGATAAAATTCGGTTAACAACGAAATAGAGATCAGAGTTGCAGGAGGGGAGCCTTAACACTCTCTAGATAGTGCATTGGATAATTCAAATTAAATAGTTATAATTAGGAAAATATGATGAAGCAATGGGATTTGGTTGGGGTAAATGAACAAGAGAGGTGATGTGAGAAACTGAAGAATACCTGAGTCGGTACTTCTCATAATGTTATCAAAGCATCGGCTATGCACATCCTCAAGTAGAAAATGTGCAACGGAGTTGCAAAGAAGGGAAGATACAATGCCCAAGGTGAAGAATGACATTAAACATAAAGATGAATTCCCATTCTAATATCTTATTCATAGACATTAAATGTATAAAAAAACTTGTTTTAGGCCTAAAACCCTTTTTCATTCCCATATATTTTTTCATATTCACAAATACTTAGTAAAATACTCACAAATTTTCATCACAAACTAGTATGCCATGAATTAATTCACATAACATTCATCCATTAATATCTTGCCAACAATGGTGAAAATGACTTAATTCACTTAACATTCATCCATTAATATCTTTTTTTTCAGTAAGAAAAAAATGTTGTAGTATTACAGTTCATATTCAATCAAATACGAGTGATTACATCATAAGACATTACATCCAATTTTAGTTCCGAAGAAACCAGCAATTGGAAACCCAATCCTCTAAGCATTCTCTAATCATTTACCATAACAACCCATGAATAGAAAATCCCATAATGGCCTCCGATTTTACTGGAATTCAATGCCTCACAATACAAGAAACAATTGAAACTCAGATACTGAGTGATCTCTGAGACGCCTAAATGAAGGAAAATACGAGATTCAGAATGAATCATATCTGATGAAGCAATGCCAAGAACAGAGTCAATGCCAAGAAGCCACTAGCAGCCTCGCTTGCACCCAACATCGAAGAAACAAATTAGAAAACAGGCTCGCTTTTAGAAGAAGGTCCCCATCATCTGTCGACTGTTAAGGAATAGGGAGTATCCGAGTGTCGAGGCAAAGGGAACCCATGTAAAGATGAATATGAAACTCTCCAGAAGGACTGTCCAGTGCTTTCTTCGATAACTTATCAGCTCTAGTATTCAAATCTCTATAGATGTGTTCAATACTATATGACTAAAATTTCTGTAAAATGTTTCTAATTCTCTGAATCCAACCAAAGCAGCGATGGATTTGCAGATTACAATGATCATTGATCCCATCTATAGTAATCTTCGAGTCTCTATATATATATATGTCTGAGAGTTTTAGATTATATGCAATGTACAGATCTCCCCAGAGTGCCATAATTTCAGCCTTGTTGTTTGAGCCAGAGCCCCCGTTCCAATAGATTTGATGGTGGTCGTTGTTGTGAAGACGAATCCAAGCCCCGCAGCCGCATATTCCATTGATGCATGCACCATCGAAAAATAATGTCGGGAGAATGATCTAATGAGGTCTAATTCGTCCAGAAAGATCTTTTATATCAGAGACGATGCATGAATTTATATTGATCCAAGTCGAGATATCCTTAATGATCAAGGCAGAGTGAGGAGGGGAATCTTCAAAATACATTGATTTCTAGCAATCCAGATTTCCCTTATAACATAGAAAGGTGTAGTGTTTAATGGATATGCGACTCCAGCCCATGATGTAAGAGATTGTATACAATCAGAAGGCTGCCAAGATGAATTGCGAATAACACCTGAGAAATGCATCCAAATCGAAAGGCTGAAAGGGCAAGTAAAAAAGAGATGTGATGTGGTTTCTTCCTACAATCAACATAAGGGGCATCTTCCAGGACCCATAGAGCCCCGCCTACATAAAACATCCCAAGTCAATATTTTATTTTTCCATAATAGCTAGGTAAATAATACAATCTTGTTTGGAATATTTAGGTGCCAGGAAAAGTAGAAGGGAGACGACGCAGCAAAAGGATTTGGTTGAATGAGATTTTCATAAATGTCCTTCACAATTAAGCCCGATCCAGATGTTCTTCCATTCCAAGTCAGTTGGCCACCATTTCTGTTATACGATAGTCCCAGTCCTTGTAGAATTTTTTTATACTCGTTCCATGACGGTAAATAAATTCCATATATGCCCAGCCTGTCAGCGGATTTCCAAATGGGAGCATCAAGGGACCAGCAGAGGATAAGGTCCGATAAAGTAAATATGCCCGTCTACTGTAATCTGTGTAATAAGTGTTCATCTATTTGATATTGTTTAGAGGATGAAAATATACTGTCAATCCAAATGAAAATATTACACCCATTCCCAAATTTCCATGCAAGTCTTTGACTCAGCAAGGGCATGATCTTGCAAAAATTGATCCAAATTGCAGATGCCCGACGCGCCTTGATAGATCCACCCGAATAAAGAAACTTTAATGGGTCACTCTGTATGTATTTAAGTCTGATGATGCTCGACCATTTTCCATCACAATTAAGAGCATGCCAAAGGGATTTTATCAATAAAGCATTGGCGAAAGATCTAATGTTTAGTAATCCCCAGCCTCCATTTCTTTTCGGAATCGATATTTCGCTCAATTTGCAAAGATGTATGTTGGTGTGATCAGGAGATGAACCCATAGGAAGTTTGCAATCATAGAATTGATTTTGTTTACTGTGTATGCCGGGAGGAAATAAAGGTGCGACCAATAGACAACATATTGTGACAGAACAACCATTATCAATATGTATCTACCTCCCATCGAAACTGATCTGTTTTGCCACTTGTTTATCTTGTTGCTAAACTTTTCGACAAGCTAGATCCAGTCAGCAGTAGTATAAGAGCATGCCTTCAGTCTAAATCCTAAGTAGGTGAGTCCCTTAGAAATATGGCGACTGTTTGTTCCCATAAAAGCTGCTATGAATTTTATTTCCTCCATGTCACCCTCGTTGTATATAAGAAGGGATTTTTCATTGTTGATGCAAAGCCTAGAGGCATGCCGAAATCGGATGATGATATAGTGCAAGTAAAACCACTGATTTCTGTTGAGCATACCGAATACTAATAAATCATCAGCAAATAGTGAGTGTGTGACAATTACCGAAGGGGAGAAAGGTAGACCTTTAAAGTAGCTTTGTTCCTCTGCCATATTCATAACATTGCTGAAGCAGTCCATGATTAGAATAAAAATGAGGGGGGAAAATGAACATCCCTACCTCAAACCCCTTTCAGCTCTAAAGAATGCAGTCGGAATACCATTTATGAGGACTACATATTGCACAGAGGTGATACAGGCCATAACCCACCTGAGAGACCCCATTGAGAAGCCGATCTTGAGGAGAATAAGTCGAATAAAAGACCAATAAGCAGAGTTGAATTCCTTCTTAATATCAATCTTCATGATGATTGCCTCATATTTGTTTGTGTGTATCGAATGAAGAGCCTCCTGAGCAATCGCGATTGCGACATGTATGGACCTTCCACCCAGAAATCCAAATTGCTCTTTTGAAATCCTAGACGATAAGGTTGCTCGGATTCTGTTTGCAATTATTTTAGAATTTAGCTTGTATATTACATTACAAAGTGCAATAGACCTATAGTTTGAGAACTGTTCAGGGGAAGACGATTTTGCAATGATAGTTAGAAAAGTTGAATTCATATCAACAGGAACAAGACCCATTACTCTAATCTGTTCGACCATCGTGAGGATCTCATCCACCATTAAATCATAGAAGTGTGAGTAAAATTCGGCCGGCCAGCCGTCCGGGCCAGGACTTTTGTCCTGGGCAAAATCCTTTAGCACTGATTCAATCTCTTTCTTGGTTATCTCTGCTTCCAAGATTTCATTTGCTGCCTGGTAAAACATAATTGGTAAGTGCTGTAAAAACCATGTTTGATTTAGTGAGTCAATCTCATTATTAGCTTTATAAAAGTCAGAGAAATATTTGAATGCCTCGATTTGTATTTCAGAATTTGTATACTTCATCGAGCCATCAACCGCCTTAATATTCCAGATAGAGTTTTTGTTCCTGCGTCCGTTGGCACAATTGTGAAAAACTTAGTATTAAGGTCGCCCTCTTTCAGCCATTTCACTCTGCTTTTTAATTTCCATGTTGTTTCTTGTATCCTTAGAGTTTCAATCTTTCTTGTCTACAACATTTTGAGAGTGAAAAATGTTAAAGAATCAAGTGCCGAATCTTTCATTTGTTTAAATATTTGTTGTATTTTATTTTCAATGTCCCTGAGCTCTTTATCAAGACTGGATTTCTTATCCTTCTGCCAAGTCTTTACAATATATTTTAGTCTGTGCAGCTTATCTGCGAATTTTCTCCATCCATCAACACCGGAGACATTATCCCCCTGATTCCAAAATTCGATCACCAGTTTATTGAATGTTGGATCTTGTAACCAAATTATGTTGAATTTAAAGGGGATTCCACTCGTCCTTTCCTCTCGTTTCCACTTTAATGAGATAGTCATATGATCAGATGAGCATGAAGGGAAAACTGTTGTTCTGACATTTCCCAGCATTGTATTGGGAGGAACCTTCATCATAATTTGGTCAAAACGTTTGCCGATGAAATTGTGGCCACTGCATCTATTCGTCCATGTAGGGACAAGAGGAGATGGTTTGATGTCGATGAAGCCCGAATCCAAGAATATTTTTCCAATCTTATCAGCCAAAGGATCCCTCCGTGCCCTGTCACCCCAGGACTCATCCATTGAGAGAGAAGCATTATAGTCCCCAATAATCATTATATATTTGATATTCAATATACCGGATTGATCCATTCGATCCCAGAAGGAGGCTCGATTTCTACATGGAGCATATAGATTAACAATATGAATTTTTTCCCCCAACCCTCTGATATTTCCATAGAGTAGAATACCTCCAAAAAACTTGAAAGCTCTAAGGCTAAAAATGGAAGGATCCCATGCTGCTATTAATCCCCCTACCCTGTATTCCGCGTCCACCCCACAACGTTCCAGTTTGGTCTGATCTTAAGAATTACATCTATTGCAACGATCCTACTACATAAAGTCTCTTGGAGAAGAATCATCGAAGGCAGAAAATCAGAGAACATTTTATTCAGACAGAGTTTTTTTGAGGATCCGCCTACCCCTCTGATATTTAAGGATAAGATAGTCATCATATTCGAGATGTACTGGGGCTGCCCGCTCTAAGGCCCCGAAGATCAGCTGATGACACAATTGGCACATCATGTAGGTCAATCAATTCACCCTGAAACAATGACTTTGTTTTCATTCGACCCCTAAAATGTCTGGACCCATTTTTGGAGGTTTTTCGAACAATGATATTTTTAGCCGATTTTGGAGAAATGTGTAGACGAGAAGAAGTAGATGGTTTTCCATACACTGTGAGTGCTACTAAATCTAGCAAAGGGTTGTGTAGAATTGCCTCTAAGTCGCTATCAACAATATTTTTAGGTGATTCTGGACAAAGTGGAGGAATCAATATAATATTTTTAGGTGATTCTGGACAAAGTGGGGGAATCTGTTCAATTGGAGAAGTTGGAGAGGCCTGTTCAAGTGGTGGCATAGAAGGAGACACCTCTAACGGTTCGAATGTGAGCAGATGCCATGGCGAGGTGTGAGGATTTGATATTATAACTCCCTGTGGTTCATCAAGTGGAATTTCATAGTGTGGTGGGATGGACTTATGAGATGAAGATGATTTTTGAGAGAGAGAAATGTCCAGGTTATCAGATTTATTCCTGGTCTTATTAATCTTTTGAGAAGTAGAGTGAAAATCAGATGAGGTTGATTTAACAGAGTTGTTGGAAAGGGGAGTTGTCTTACCATAATCAGAGCCATTTCCTTTTTGTTGTTTTTTCCATATTGTGAGGTGTATGTCTTCTCTACAACGATCCCTTCTCCAGTAACACATTGGACAGGTTTTTTGTAGATGACCCGTGTGATGGAAAATTAGACATCTAAATGGGATGCCCCAGTAATCTATTCTCTAGCGATGAGTTCGTTGTCCCTAAATGAGATCCACATCATACGGCAATCCTCCTTGCAGAGTGACTTCAACTAATATCCAAGCAATTCGCTTGTCCACTGTGCCAATACATTGGGGGTCCAGATACTTTGTTATCCCAATCGAGTTTCCAATAGCTTGTAAGGTCTTTAAAGTCCAGAATTCGAGCGGCAAGCTTGGTAGTTTTACTCAAATACAATTGCTCTTCGGAGCATCTATAACAGGGTTAAATCCCAAATACCATGGGAGCAATTGAATGAAGCTTCTTCCTTTAACCCAAGTTCGATTCACGATATTTTTGCAATCCTCTTCATGCAGGAATGCACACTAAATCAATTTTCCATCATTCTGCTTACTTTGGGAGTGTATCCTAGTATTAGTGTCCAGTTTGATTTAACCCATTCAATCATATCTATAGAAAGATCCTCTGGAAATAGCCACCTGCCAATCAAAGCTCGTTTCTGTAATTCTACCACTCTATTCCAGAGATCATTGTGTTCCAAAAAGATTTGTTTTACAGAGGTGGCAGGTTTATAACATCTGTCTTTGTAAGAGTTCTTTCTCTGGTGTAATCCCTGTTATGCCCCTGTGTGAGGATGTTCTTGATTTGTATATATACCTTAACTATTACTTCCCCGATCCTATGTCTTATCAGCTCTATTGATTTCAGCACTCATGGTCTCGTTCTCTGTTCACAATCAGGGGTCGTGGTGAGGCTTTGAATCTTGGCCTTAGGCTTCTCGTTAGTGAACAAGCATCAAAATCCACTCTCTTTACCTTGGCTTACAATATATTCATGGCGACAAATAAAATACACTATAGCTACTCCTGGGAATGTGATTTCTCCCACAGTATAACGGACACTGAGGCAAGCAACGACGTTGGAAATTTAATATTGTATTTGGACCTCCAAACTATATCGCAAGATCCTCATCTAAATCACATTCGTGAGATATGCATTTTCTTGGCTGATTGACGCCAAGAAAATAATGCGCAGAAACCGGCTAGATTAGGTAAAGCATCGGCTATAAAAATCGCAGATTCTGAATATGACTTGAAAAATATCACTTCGCCAGATTCAACGTTCTAAGTTGAAAAGTTGCATGATGTTCAAAGAATATTGCGACTTCTTCCGTAGGTCGCAATATTCTTTGAGGTCGCCAAGTCGCATTTCGCAGCCACAAGAATATGGTCAAGAAACATGACATGAATCTTTCCCCACTGCAACATGAATCAGTCGCCAGGTCGCGACATCGCACCTGAAAGAGTCGACTAGTGGTGCGACCCATCCTTTTCAGCGACCGTGCAACTTCGCCAAGTCGTTGGGTCACAAAATATAGCCTGAGGGAGTCAACGATTAGTGCGACCAATCCTCTCCAACGACTATGCGACTTCACGGATATTCGCTTCTCAACCATGTGAGATCCTTCTGCACTGTTTCTTGCCTCAACCAGTAGATTCAGTTGCTCAGAAGCGGCTTGATTTGTTTCAATCTCATGCACAAAATCTCTAGAAATCTGACTTGTTATGAGTTTCGGTGCCTCAGGAAAAGATTTCGGAGAATTCAGCGCTTTATTACAAGATACTCTTCGCTACTTCAAGAGTCTCGGTCTTTATGTTATAGGAACTCGTGATTGCTCCAGATTTGATCCACAAGAAATTTTCCCTCAACTGCATCATCGAAGCTGCCCTTTTCAAGGAGATTGGCTCTGAAGAGCCAAAGCCTCTCTTTTGCTCCCGGGAGCGACACAATATGGGCAGTGTCGCGTTCGTCCCCTTTTAATAGTTCCCTGGAATTAAATTAATACGATGGTTGCTAGATCTTGATTTTATCATCATAACTAAATAACTTTAATGTCAAAAAATTTATTTTGGAACGCAAAAATGCCACACTGATCCAAGTCGCCAAGTTGCATTTCAACCCAAGTAGCCAGAATTGCGACTTAATACAAGTTGCGACTTAATACAAGCTGCAACTCGCCAAGTCGCATTCCAACCCAAATAGTCCAAATTGCGACTCAATACAAGTTGCCACTGTGCGACCGCTCACAACTTGCGACTTGCGACTACATTGTGGCAAGTTGTGACTTTGCGACTTTCACCTCTCAAACTGCGACTTGCTAGATTTAAAGTTCAAGTTCTGGCAGCGACGAGATAATAGATGAGATGCTTCAGGGATCTGTGAGGCGAGGATTGTTGTGAAGATCTGTTCCAACCCCCTGACGCGCGGCCAAAAGCCTCCACATTGTAAGAACCTGTGTTAGCCATCAGTATTTTTTACATGTTAGTGATGACTATATCTTCAGCTGAGTTTTCTAGAAACTGATTTCCTTATGTCAATATGTCATCCAGAAAACCCTCCCAAAACTTTTTTCACCTTTCTACCTATTCAGTCCACCCCTGGCAAAACCAAAACCTCCTTGTCACAATCCTATCTAACCTCAGCCTTATTGGTCTCATTTACCTACCTTTAAAAAGCAGCCGATGTAAAAGCAATTCCACATCCGTTTCTATAGCCTCCTGTATGTTAGGAAGTAGTGTTTAGGAATATCTCAATTGGCAATCATCAAAAGCCAAAGTTTTTCATCTCAAAAAGTGCATCTACCATGACCGATCCCTTACTTTGCAATGAAATTGACAAAATGTACCTTTAAGTCGCGCTCAATTATATTCTTAGGTCTCAAGACCGCATAAAGCCCACACTGCCGATCATTAGGTTTTTCACAGTTGTTCTAGTGGTTTTGGCAAAGCATAGAAATATATTTCATCTCATGGAGTAAATGTTTGAGTTCACAATTAGAGGAAACAATTACTTAAACGTATTGTGAACTCTGAGATGAAGCACAAGAACAAAAGTCACATTTATCAGACCTGGCGCCCAAAGATGAAAATCACAGTAAGAAAGGGTCGCCACTGTCTCAGCAAAGGGGTAAATTGTCAAGGCCCAGAACCTCCTTCATTTACAAGCAGAGGGTTAGGGCGCCTCCTTCATACATAAGCAGAGGGCGCAGGCTAATGTTGACTCAGAAGGTTGCAAAAGTCCAGGTTTGCCTCTACTGAAACAATGAAACAATATCTTCAGGTTTCATGAAGGTAATTGATGATCATAATAGGAATGGAGTTTGGCCTGATAAAGAAGCTCATTTCAAACTTGCAAACCATATGAATTGTTGAACTTTAGAAGGACCTGTCATCAGTAAACATCCAAATCATAAGAAGCCTGTTTTGTTCAAAATCAAATGGAATAAATGCTGTTAGCCAATGCTATTACACAGGCAGAAAGAAAGCCCTTAGCTTTTTCAAATACACTGACCTTCATAGTCACAAAGAGTTTTTGTCAAGTAACAGGTCATGAGATAAACAATCCAAATGATAAATATCTCAGCAACCTTAGAACAGTGTCATTGTGGCTAGGTTTCCTTCTAAAAACACAGTGATGCTTGCAAGTAGTGATGCCTAGATTGATGTTGTTCAAATGGTTTACTTACCACCACATTCAGAGAAAGGTTGTGTCTAACATAGTGGTAAAAAGGGCCTTCTGATACTTTACCTGATGAAGAGCCTCCTCCATATATGAGCAGATGGCCAAAATCATTGCAGGTTGTTGAAAACTGGTGAGTCTAAAAAGTGCAGGGAAAGGACACAAGGAAATTGAATAAAGGAAGGTGTTACTGTTTATGGTGCAAAGGTATTGTTTTCCCTCTTCAAAGAACTATCTGTCAGACTGTAACTGCAGTAGAAAAGAGAAAATATTGAATATATGTATGCTATTGATACCAAAAGGAGTAGTTGCTTTAGAGAAATGGTTAAAGGCATCTCACTATTACTTGCCCAGTAGCCTAAAGAAGGTCCTTTTGAGTAAACAGTGAAGTAGAGTGTGAAAGCAAGCCATCAAAAGAGCACACTTACAGTCCCAAGGGAAGCTTGTGAATCACCTGGAAGCAGCAATCATCAAACACTTTGAAAGAACACAGGCCATCTTATGTTGAATAACACAACAATCGCCAAGAAGAAGTTGGTTTTGATGAGTTGCCACTGTTTATATATCCTAAAACAGACACAATGGTCATCATTCCAAAGGACAGATTCAACACAAAGATACAGTATAAAAAAAAGCAGTGGCAGAGATGTGGCATAGTGATTTGTCAAGCAGAGGATTATAGTAAAAATGCCCCTCTTTGAAGAACATTGCAGGTCATAAAAAATGCAGCAACTTGTACCATGTCCCATTAAACACAGTGGAAAAAATAACCACAAGATTATGGAGACATTTTTTAGGGTTTAAAGGTTGGTGATGAGATGTCTCCCAAAGAACAAAGCTGGAGGTCCTCCTCCTAACACCGGTGCTAAAAGTCCGTGAACTGCAGATGGTCAAAAGTATGGCAACTCTCCAAGGCAAGTTTTGAATGCACCGAAGTTAAAAAATCAAAGGTTATTAAAACAAAAAACTCCATGAAAAAGAACCAAACCAAAGTTCTATTTTTACTTCAAAAAAGAATGACCGTTGAGAATGTTCTTTTGAAAATGATATAAGGTTGAGATGTGAGAGTGGAAATTCGTTTTCAAAAACTAGAATCAAATCCCGTGCATCCACAGCATCAAACAAGCAAGAAGGCTGGGCGAAAATTCAAAAATTTGCACTCAGAGGCGGCGCGACGTGCCTGGGCATCATTTTACAAAGGCTTTCAACACCGGCGCGACGTGCCTGTAGGTGGGCGCGACGTGCCTGTAGGTGACCGCCCGACCACACGACAGGCCGACCCGACACGTTCCTTTTGCGCGACGGGTTTTCTCCAGAGGTTGCCACGCGACTTTTCCAAGCTATCCAGGGTTTCTTGCATCCTTTCAAGCGAGCATCCATCAAATTCGAGGTATTTTTATGAACTCCCATCGATTGCAAGGTGTTGATAAGTGACCAAAATGTTTGAAAACCCCAGACCTTGCCATTATTGCTAAAAACAAAAGCAGTTTTTCTACACAGTGAGATGAGGTAGTTGCAATGCGGGGTTTTATGGTTGAGAAACAGTTTGCTCATTTTCAAATCAATCTAAGGGCAGAGGTTGTCTTGTGAAGGACTGTGTTTTAAATTAAAAAAGGACTTTCGTTGTAGAAATACAGACCTAATTCTAATGAAGAACCTTTCACGCTATCATCCATACATTTCCACACTACTAAAACAGTGAAGTATACTCAGTGAGGGGGTTTGACATTTTTATTGTTTTGAAAGAGAAGACTCTGGTAATCCCTATCTAAAAAGCTTGTTAGTCTTCTAGAAGCTCTGTCATTTTACCTCAGCCCTGTGTTCTTGTTGTCTAGACCTGGGTATGGTGACTTGCTTGATGAACAAACAGTGAAAGGAGGACACACTCTTGCACAGGACAGAATTGTTGGATGTTTGAAAGTTTCCTTGAACAGGGAGTTTTTTGTGTTAAGGTTGACATCAAAGACTTTAAAAGCAGAGTAGTCAGTGGCATCTTCTCACAATACACTATTTTAAGCAGATTGCTTTTCACTCACTATATTCTCTCACTGTAAATTTGTTAAAAAGAGTTTCCCAAGGTGAACAGTATACTGAGGAGCATAGTTCGTGGATGGGTTTCTAAACTTTGGAGGCAGAGGCACAAAGGTGGTGATTGATTTCTCAAAATTCACAAGTGAAAGGTGTTTTCCTAAACACAGAGGGCTAATATTTCACCTAACCAAAAGGTCTCCTTTCTTTCCACTGTTTGGTCTCTACAGAAATTTGTTGACAGAGGGATTCTGAGGGTGAAACAGGGCCATTTTCTAGAAGGCAGGGTTGTTAGTGATTGGGCACTTGTTGATGATCAAGTTTACATTGAAGCCAGAGGTACAAAGTTGGTGATTGACTTCTCAAAATTCATAAGTGAAAGGTGTTTTCCTTAACACTGTGGGATAATTTTTCACCTAACCAAAAGGTCTCCTTTCTTTTCCACTGTGTGGTCTCTTTTATAGAAACCTGTTGACAGAAGCATTTTCAAGGTGAATGACCTGAAGAGCAGGGTTTTTATATTCGAGTTTTGTTTTGAAAACACAAATAACAGTGTAGGTTGGCCTCTAACAAAGTCACAAGAGGGGTGATTGTTCAAAATTGTGCACAGGGAATCTACAAAGCAGTTACCCCATCTTTTACACATGGTACCATTGTTAAAAAGGTTACATAGCTGAAGTGTATCCAGAGTTGAAGGACTGTTTTTAAGAAGTGCAGAGGTGGCTTATTCAAAGAAGCATTGTTACATTTTATTCAAAACCACATTGTCTGAACTATCCAAACAGTGTAGTGGCCAGTTTCAATCCAGCAGAGTATTTTTCATATAGTAAAGGCAGTTGGTTTCTTCCAAAGCATAGTTAGGTCAAAATGCCTCCAAAGCAAGACAATAGGAGAAACATGACAGTGGTGAAGATCAGCAGAAGCAGGAACCAGAGGAGGATAGTGCTGAACAGCAGCTGCTCAGCAGTTTGAGCAACAGCATAAGGATGATGATCAAGAACAGCAGTTTTAAAGAGCGCCCGACACGGAAAGAGAAGAAAGACATATCAGCCCTTGATATTTTGGCTTCAGCTTCGGAGCATGTTTCTATGGACCCTTGAGGGTCATGCATGCCAATTTTGGGCCTGTTTCGGAAACTTTTTGTTTTTTGGCATTTTTGGGTTTTTCGCCAAAAACTCATAAATGCGCCATTTCAGTTTGATGAGTTTTCAAGGGAGGAGGATGATCCCAGTGGGTTCCATAATTCCATGAGCAGGTCTCCAGCGATTTTTAGCGCATTTAAAGACTGCCTGCCTCTCTAAATTTTGCTAAAAACAAATTCCATTTTAAAATATTCCCGCTCTACCATACGTTGTACGAGCTATTTTCTCTCGGGTTTTTTACTGTGCACAGTTTTGAGGGGACTTTCGTGAGATCGGATTTATGTGATTCTACTTGGTACGTTGAAAGCATACGGCAGATCGAAATCGAGTTTACCCAGTTCCAGGTTCTATTACCTGAAGGCTTCCATTTGCATCCAAAATAGTCGTGGACTTTTTTCAGGCATAAACATGAAGTATTTTTGCAATTTTTGAACTCCAAAAATCTGCTTTTCCCAAATGTGCGTTAGGCTATTTTTATCATGGGAAAATCATGTAAAGTCAATATAATTTCCGTTTTTAGCAGTTTTTTAGATATTTTAGGGGATATTTTGTGCCTTGGGCTTTGCAAAGCCTCAAGGACAAGTTTAGATATTTTGACTTGGCCAATGGGATAGCTAGTTGCTCCATGAGGTTTTCCTCCCTCAAGCCTATTTATCCCATGGTTCTCATTGTAAATCAGAGGCTGAACTTGAGAGAAGAAATTAATGCATTGGTCATATGAGCTTTGAAGAATACACTTGAGTTATGATTTTTGGACTGCCTCTTGGATGCTTTTGAGGAATGTTGAAGGCTTGTTGATGGATTCCTTGACATGGTAGAATGGTATAGTGCTTCTTAATGTGTTTTGTCTTCTAGTTTTCACTCATAATTCATTTTTCTTGTTGATATAGATCAGTAAAGATTGATTTTGAGACATGCCTATGGAGGCACCTCAAAATCCCTGAATCTTCATAGCTTGATGTTTTCTTCTCCCTTAGTTATGCTAAAGAATTCTTAGCTGCTCTTTAGTAACCTAAGGTATTGTTGCTAAGTTTTATTTATCAGTTCCATGTATGTTGAGTAGGATGTATGGTTTGCCCTACCTACCTATCAGCTGCCCATAGTTCTGTCCATAAAACTTTCTCCTTGACTGATTTGTTGATCATTTTGTTGAACCAAGGAGGCCTAGTCCCGATCTAGCCCTTTGCCTAAAACTATGAAAACTTATTTTTCCAAGTGCCCAATGACTTAGAGACTATGTTTAGGCGTTCCGGCATAGTTTATGAGTTGTTAGTTTGTCTCATGTGTTTTCCCCAAAGTCTGATAGCCTTTTCCCGAAGTTAGAGGGTCCTATACCTCTATGTATGGCTGGAATGTTTGATTTCTATGTATTGATTAGCTTATAGTTATTCCTAGCATGATCAATGGCTTGCTATTACATGTTTATGTCTGCTATTAACTAGTTTGCACTTGAAATCTCTTGTCTTTCACCAACTTATTGTCCATTTAATCCATTTTGCCTAGAGATCCCTTCTACTGTGAATCAAATCGGCCCTACAGCAGCTTTACATCATCACTTCATAGTTTCCTTGACCTGTTTGACCCCATAGCCCAATTTATCTACACCTTGTTATCCAGTTTATGTATTTGATCAGTTTCATCCCTCACAAACTTAAAAACTAAAAAACCAAAAATACACTTCATAACTAGCCTAATATCAGAACACCACAAGTAAACACACCGACATCCTTTATTTTATAGGAGCCTCTCTGAGTCCAGGAAGGCTAGGTCCTTGGGCTCCAAAGCTTGGTTTGATGTTACATCGTCATTTGGCTAAACCAATCGGCCAAATCACGGGACCCTAACAACCTGCAAGCTCTGGGAAGAGCGAAAAAATGTAGGGTTTCTGGAGGAAGAAGGCGATATGTTCGAAGTGGACGGATTCATTGAAATCAGGGGTCGTGGTGAGGCTGTGAATCTGCCCAAGCCTCCTGCGCAAAGAAACAAAGTAGACTTGCATGTCTCTCCTCCTTGGATCCTTCACTTGCCATTATCTCCGAGTCTTTACGTTGCACAATAATGAGTACCAGAAAAGAGGCCCTTTACGCTTGAAGATATCAGCGTTGCTCCAGCAAGATTCGTCAATAGAGTCTCCGAATTCGCCCTTCTCATTCAGCGGAGAAGCTCGGCCTCCACTACGCTGCTCTGTGTCTTGTATTCTTATTCGAAGCTCGGCGCAAGGGCCAGCAAGCTAGTCATGGTTTCAGAACTGACTGTAAATTTTTACTCATATAAAGTGATTCAGAAAACCTAGGTCATTACG